>SJYA01002821.1:2620755-2740232 GCA_006410615.1 Neotragus moschatus
TTAAATATTATAAGGGTGATTGTGATAATGATGATTAAACTAAGAATGCTTATGAAGAATCACTGTAGAATCTTACTAATTGCCCCCTCCCTGTTTAGTTTCTGAGTTCAGCATAAAGAGGGCAGAAATAAACTGAGGTAGGGGGAATTTCTTCATTCTCTCAAATTGCCCCTCTGGATTCTGTATCCAGGTTTCAGTCTCCCAGCATGGGATGATTTCATTTGCCATCTACCTGGGTAGACTATGTTGAATAGAAAAGAAGCAGTGCATAAGTATTAAGCACCTCTGACATCTTCACTGGAGGAAATGCCTTGGCTTCTTGGATTAGGTATTTCTTATTGACTTCTGTGCTCACTGAAAGGACTTCCCTGGTGGATCAGGTGGTAAAGAATCTGCCTGCAATGCAGGAGACAACACCCCGTGGTCTGGGGAGAATAAACACAAACATGTTAATGTTTGTGATATTGGCCAACTTATAAATCAGGAAATTATATTTTACTAATCTTAATTGGATTTCTGATGGGTTCTTCCCTACTTGTCCTAAAGCAGAGGTCAACCCTCTAGCAAACAGGCTGAGTTCAATTCCCAGAAATTCCCTCTGGTCTACTTCTAATTCACCAAAAGACTACTGAAATAAGAGTTGAAAATGCATTACATTTGCCTGGTGCTTCACAGTTTACAACTTGGCTTTCAGATGAATTATGCTGTTAGGCCCTTACAGCATCCCAGAGTTATGGAAGCTCTGAATTGGAGGGAGCTGCCCATCCAGGAAGCTGTGGGTGGGGCTCCCCTTGGCTATCTGGCTGTTTTGTGCTCGAGGACCCTTATTTATGCTGCTGTTTCTGCCTCAGTTGCCCGTCTCCCTCCCCCTGCTTTCTGATCTGTAAAGCTTCTCTGTGGGTTCAACTCAGACATTATTTCAGTTAGGCAAACTTCCCTGACAGCCTCCAAATCCTGCCCTCTTAGCTCATCACCCCTTCTTTGTGCTTTAATTATGCCCCGAAGACACCTAGGGCTCAAGTTCTTCACCATATTTCCAAACTGAATCACCATTATGTCTTCATACATTTTCCCAAATAGCTCCCACCCTGGGCCTTACTGTGAGCAACTGTTACACGGAGAACTTACCTATTTTTCATTGATCTTTTCATTCCTAGCACATAACACAGCACCTGGTATACAGTAAGTACTGAGTAAATGTGTAATGTTATGGAAAGAACCTGATTCCAAGTTCTGGGCTCTCCCCAGCACATTCAGCCCCAAGGCAATATATAGGTGCCCCCTGCCTGCCCTAGGCATTTGCTGAACATCCACCGTGTGCCAGACTGTAAAGTGAAACCAGCTGAAACAATTCCTGACTGATGGCAAAAGACGGTATCACTCACTTGGGGAGTCATAAATGAAACGGCTGAAGACTGCTTTCATGAAATGATATATCAAGTCCCAATTAAGTGCCCCGTATATTCAGTATACACATGGTAAGAGGGTGCAGGCCGCTCAGTCAACCAAGGAGGCTTGTTGTGATGGGAGGTTTCCCACTGGGCGGCTCATAAATTGATGCAGAGGCCCTGGAGGTAAACAGCCAGAGGGAAGGTAAATCACGGAGGAAAGGAATTCAGTTCGTCCCGTCGGATGGCAAGGGTAAGGAGGATTTTCAATTTCAGGGTGAATAATTGAATTTGATATTAGAATCGGGGTGCTTATATAAGTGTGCCTGGAGATAACCCTGGAGTCTCACCTGCTGAGCCCTCGTCGTGCTGTTCCTTTGGGATCAAGCAAGACTCCCAGTCCAGAATGACAAGCAGAGAGCTCTGTAGACTCTGTCACGGCACCCATCACTCAGCAGCCCATGGCTTTTCCCTTTCAGCTCACACCCACAAGGTGTATACAGATGTCAAGGATTTTTGGTGTCACCATGCCTTCGCTAAAAATAAAATGTCCTCCACCTGGAATAAATTCTCCTTCCTCCCCCCTTCTCATCTCTCCAGCTAACCCCTGTCTGTTTCTTTCAGCTCACATCAAGTCTCTGCCCAGCCTCGCCCCCGCCCCAACAAAGCTGGCAAGCCTTGATTTCTCTCTCCTTTTGTGCCAGTTTCCCTTTTGATCCTTCTCATCAGACTTCTCAGCCTTGATCTCCCAATCTGCCATCTCTCATCTCTCAGGCCCTCTTGGAGTTTTGTTGGCTCTCTTTCTTCCCTTTTCCTGTTCCCCGGCTTCCCTCGTCTTTTCCCTGGGTCTCTGCCATGCCCATGTACTTATTACACCTGAGCCTCAGCTGTCTACCTGCCAGAGATCCAGCAAGTAACCCAGGTCCTGCCAGCTTCCCTAGGCAGTGCCCATGGAGCAGAATGGCAGAGTGAAGCTGGCATGGAATTTGAAGGCAGAGCCATCTGGGCATTTGTTCAGGCTTTACCGCTTACTAGGTGTGTAACACAGGACTACTAAACTCTCCCAACCTCAGGGAACTCATATGGAAAATGGAAATGAGAGTATAAACACACACTTTGTAAGGTTGATGGTGGATTAAGTGGGACGTAAGATACTCGGGACCTGAAAAATGGTAGCTTGGATTGAGACTCTTCCATACTTTATTTTCCTTGCAGCTGTCACATATATCCATGTTCCTAAAGTCACTCCTTTTAGCAAATGATACATTTTAAAATAACTAACACCCACACGGTTGTATTTTGGGCTTCTTGGTGGCTCAGATGGTAAAGAATCTGCCTACAATGTGGGAGACCTGGGTTTGATCCTTGGGTTGGGAAGATCCCCTGGAGGGAGGGCATGGCAACCCACTCCAGTATTCTTGTCTGGAAAATCCCCATGGACAGAGAAGCCTGGCAGGCTACAGTCCATGGGATTGCAAAGAGTCAGACATGACTAAGTGACTAAGCATGCTGCTGCTGCTGCTGCTAAGTCGCTTCAGTTGTGTCCGACTCTGTGCGACCCCATCGACGGCAGCCCACCAGGCTTCCCCGTCCCTGGGATTCTCCAGGTAAGAACACTGGAGTGGGTTGCCATTTCCTTCTCCAGTGCTTGAAAGTGAAAAGTGAAAGGGAAGCCACTCAGTCGTGTCTGACTCTAGCGACCCCAAGGACTGCAGCCCACCAGGCTCCTCCATCCATGGGATTTTCCAGGCAAAAGTACTGGCATGGGGTGCCATTGCCTTCTCCGGACTAAGCAAGCAGCACAGTTGTATTTTATCCAGATAATGCCAGTATTCCCCCTTGCACTGATCCAGAGTGGCTCCACAGAGCTTAACAAGTACCTTCTTGAGATCATGCATTTATAAGTTAGGAGCCACTCTCACCTCCATCTCGGGGCTCCTACCATCCTCTGATCACATCGAGACTCGAGAAGGGCAGAGCAGTGGAGCCCCAGTGAGGTCTGAGGACTCACCAGCAGTCTATTGTCTCTCCTTCTGGCGTCTTCCCCCTTATTCTGATTGAATTAGTTGGTCTGATCTGCTGAACCTGGAGGGGTTCTGGTGTAGTTACTTGATTCCATCTTCAACTTGCAGAAGAACTGGAGGAGACTGGGTCAGGGTAGAAACTCACAGTACCTCTATGGAAAAAAAAAGATCGTCTCCCCTTGCCCTCAAGAATGAATGAGTGTTTCTCCTGGTTATATAGTTTCTGTGCCTCAGAGGGGGCTGTGTTTCAGTGGTGGATAAGGTGACCCTTATGTATTGTTTATGCCAAGAAAGCACTTTGAGATGAAATGTGGTCCATTAATCTCAGATGTTGTGCGTGCCTCTCTGCCGTCTGAGTTTGGAGGTTTTGTTTAATCTGCTGAGGGAGGTTTGTTTTGTTTTTATAAATCTGTGATGAAATAAGAAGAATTCCACATTTACTGTGATTTATCTGTGGGAAGGAAAAAAAGTGAAGCTGGAAATGTTTATCCTGAGGAGATTTGTGGAAAGTTCTGTGTGATGAGGTCGTTGAGAACGAAATGGGCAGGAAAGATGAAGAAGCAATGAGTGCCCTTTCGAATTTGTGAATTGAATCAAGTTTCAATTATGACAGTGGTTAAACACAGCGATCTTTTTTTTTCCCTGTATTTTCAGCAATAAAAGCAGCACAATTATTTCTTTTGTAGTGTCCAGCGATTCTAAAAATTTATCCATTTTCACTTAATGCCTCCAGAATGGGCAAGAAGAGTTACACACAGCCTGCAACGTGCACTGAGATGGGCAGCATCAGTGTGGCTATTGAGTGGGAGGGGCGGCATGGGGACCCTGCTGGGGAGGGGGCTGGCCCCACTGTACACGAGGAATCAATAAGCCAACGCCGGATGCTGCTAGATAGTCATTTACCCTTGACAGAACAAGCAATGATAATTGGATGATAATGTGGTAATTTACCTTTATACATTTTACCCTTGTTGGATTTTTTAGAGGTTATTATTGTATCTGATACATTTTAGGGTGGAATCCCAGCTTTTGCCTGTGCAGGGACCAAAACTGTCAGAAGTCTCTTCATTTTGCTGCCGCTTTCTTCCAATAACAGGACCTTAGGAATTAGCACTTGCATTCTGTTTGTTTCTGAGAAGCCAGACGAGAGTTTTCCAGGTGGTTTTCTATTCTAGGGAGATCTGTGGGGCACTTAACCTACGTTAGACCTAAGAGGTCCAAGGTTCTTCAGAAGACAAAGAATTTCTAGATACTTTTCCTTGAGGATGTGTCAAGGGCAATGCAGACAAAAGCCTGATGTCTGCTTTAACAGCTTGATAAGTATCTCAGGATATTCTGCAGGAATCGGCCCTGCTTCTACAAAGTCCTGTATCCCCATTCAGCATGATAGGGCTGAATATGTGTATGCGACATGTGACAACGATGAAGACTTATCTTTGCCCTGAGGGCTGAACACTGTAACACCATTCAAGCAATAGGCTTGATGGAAGTGACGATTTGGAGAGATGATCTGCTAAAAAAAAAAAAAAAAGACACATTAGAAATGTATAAGAATTAATAAAGGTGGCTCTCTGTTTATCTGAGTTTTCTAAGTTCCAAAGGCATTTCTATTCGTGGCATCAGAATCCCTTGTAAAAGTGAAGTAAATCATTCTGGTATTGACCATTTTTTTCATGTTGTTCTATTGAGACATCTTCCCAACTGAGTTTCTTATTGAATTGTATTTCTATAAGGGTATTGTAGGTTAGCAGCACATTTTTATGGTACACAAAAGATGTGCCTTCTGAATTTCCAATGCCTTGCATATTGTTCCCCACAGAAGAAACATCTCAGAAATGCTAAATAAATCAAAACAGGAACATTTGGCTCTTGACTTGCTGCTTGTGCTTCTTTTTTTCCCCTCTCGGTTTACATTGGCTGGAATATCCATTACGATCCATCTTACCTATTTGATTAATCTGTAATAAATTCGGCCCTTTGGAAATCTCTTGCTGCGTTTCTAGCCGGGTTACTCTTGTAGAGGGTTTATTTAATATGTGTCTCTGTGTACCTATATGAATGAAAATTTAATATGGTTTAGAAGGCTTTAAAAACATACACGCACAGAGTGTTTGCTCTGAATTAAGTGCTCATATTTGACATAGCCTTGTGGTAAAAATCCATAAGTGAATGGACAGACAAAATTATTTAGAGGAGAATTTCTTTAGAAATTTATGTGACACGTGATATCATTTCAGGGGATGAAAGATCATCATATTTCAGATGACCACTAAATGCAATTATAAATGCTGGGTTGGAACCCTTATTTCCTGTCTAAGTTTTTGGGTTTTTTTTTCTTTCTTCTTCCGATGGCTTATATTATTTGGAGTGCCATAGCCACATTGCAGGGTTCACCTTCAATCTGATGCAGTCAGTAGTTGCATCCCTGTGGGTGAGAAATGCTCCTCTCTAAATAACTATACCAGTATGGCAGGAAGGCTTTGAGACAAGCGTCTCTGTATTACAGCAAGATAATAAAAACGCCTCTACTCTTTACTGTACCGTGCACTGAGAGGGCATAGCAAATTCATCTTCAGCTCCTGGAAATAAGATCAAGGTAGGAAGTGATATCCCCCAGTTTCCAGGCAAAGATATTTAGGCCAAGAAAAGCACATTTGAAAAAAATATGTTAATTTTCTTTTGTAGCAAAACTGAAGCAAAATACGACCTTCGCCATTTGTTGTTGTTGTTTTTAATTACACGGGGTATCCCCTCCTGTCCCTTTGCTTATATTCCTCACCACTGTGCCTGTCAGGAAAGCCATGGAAAGGGATTTTCCCACGTGTGTATGTTTTGCACTTGCTGAAATCAACAGTGAATGAATGGCGCTTTCTGAGTACAAGAAGGAAAGAGTAATTCATACATCCTCCTTTCTCATAGCTTATCTGAATATTTTATATCCATATGTGATATGGAATTATCTAGTACTTGTGTTTACTAATTATGTCTGATAAGTCTTCCTTAACTTTGCCTCCTTCTTAGAAGGTCTGTTATAAGCATGAACCTATGTGGCAATTCAATTCCACCCATAGTCTGAGCCACACTACTCAGAATATTCAAGCAATAATATAACCAAAGACCCTGTGCTCAGAGTTATTAATAACCTAGTAGGAGAGATAAGACAAATACAAGTCAAGACCAACAAAGAAAAAGATGAATCCTGTGTTTTGTGATTCAGAGGAGGAAGAAGATCCCTGTGCAAACTCAGAAATGCTTCATGAATGGATCTAGATGGCCTGGTATAATTATAATAACTACAACGGGGAAGGAAGAGAGAAAGAGAAAACAGCATGACTCAAGGCATAGGGACTAAATACCGTGGGGGTAGTTACAGAAAATAGAAAATAATTTGACTTAGATCTGGTATTACATGGCTGTCAGGAAAGAGGCAATCTGGGACATTATAAGAAGATCCTGGGCACAGAGAGACCAATGAATTAACCTTGCTACAGAGAAAGCAGATCAGTGCCTGCCATTGATCCATGATGGGTCTGCTCCATGGGCTGGGGCCACAACAGACCTACACTCTGAAGCAAGAGAAAGAGATTGTGGAGGACCTTGAATACCAGGGTAACAAATGCTATTATGTCCCCACAAACGAGATCCTAGTACTAGGTCCAAAATAGCCAACAATGACTCTAACTGCTTTAATCAAATATATCCTCTAATTCAGACAAAATGCTCGAAGCTTTATTTATGTTACCTTCTAATTTTTTTTTTCCTTCTTATCTATTAGTTCTCAGGTAAAATGCCCCTTCTTCTGAAAGGTCTGATCTTTCCATACCCCTGAAGCTGCCACCCTCTCCAAGGAAGGCCCCCTTACTTTCTACAGTTGCACCATATCCTTTTCCTTTATAGCACTTAATATAAGTTTTGATTGTGTGTGTGTTTGTTTGTAAATGGGTTTTTCTGTCTCATCCTGAAGTCCACGAGGGCAGGGACCAGATCTGTTTTGGTCACCTTCCTTTCCCAGGACCTATGTCAAGTCTCTCTATATAGGAGGCACTCAGATTTGGTTACATGTCAATAGTCATAACAGTTTAATAAAGTAGGTACCTTGATCTTCATTAAAAAAAGAATAAAGAAAATGACATTCAAAGAATTCCTTGCCTCAATTAGCCAGTAACTGGCAAAACCAGTCTGCATGGCTCCAAGTCCATGGTTCTATCCTTGATATACCACAATTCCTCTTTTATTAATAGGAAGATGAAATCCATACGAGTTTTATAGGAATGTCCTTAATTAATATCATATACTTGGTGGCTTAAAGGACAGAAATGTATTGTCTCCGTTCTGGAGAGAGATTTTACCTTCTCTCCAGAGTCCAGAGATATAGAGATAGTTTTGGCAGGTTGAAATCAAGGCTTTGACAGGGTTTGGTTCCTCTCAAAGGGTGAACAAGAGTCTGTCCAGTGCCTGTCTTAGCTTCTGGTGGTTTTCAGCAACCTGGGGCATCCCTTTGCTTCTAGACGCATAAGCACCATTTCGGCCACAGGTCCCGTGACATTCCCATTGTGTGTGTGTGTGTCTGTGTCTCAGTTTTCCCTTTTCATGTGGACACCAGTCATATGGCCTAGCCTAATAGCTTCATCATCTGCAACAACCCTATTTCCAGATAAGGTCATATGCTGAGATGATAGTGGTTAGGAGTGAAATATATGAATTTGTGGCTATTAGAGTTCAACCCATAATGCTCTCTTTTTATCTAATTGCTGAATACTGTGTAAAAGGCATTTATAATTGTTATTGCATTAAATATACTACTGTTCATAATATAGGGGAAAAGTTCTGAGAAGGATTCAATATCCTCGTTTTGTCTTTAAAGTTCGAGTCAGTCAGCTTTTATAAAAATTATGAGAATCACAAAGATTATGCGATCAAGAGTCCAGAACATAGATGTTTTATAATTTTGCAACTTAGCATGGAAGCAGTTATGTATCTAAGTAGGAATATTTGGAATCATTGAGCCATATTGTAATTGCTATGCTACATTTATATCTTGAAATTTTAACTTTACATAAAAGAGTAGCTCTTAGTAAGCATTAGGAATTCTCAGTAATAATACTCCTGCAATCAGAAGGTTGAAGTTTAGTTTGTATCAATTTAGTTCCTGTCTCCTGTAGTGCCAAACACTATAGAGAAGGTACGATCTGAGAGTCATTTTTTTCTGTGAATTGTGTTCTGTATGATGTGTTTTTGAATCATCCAAAGAATTTATCCTATCACATTCATGACCTTCTGAAGTCTAGGGACATCTTCATCCAGAAGGGAGGAGCTTCAGATATTCATAGAGCATTATAAGGGCTTTCCTCGTGGCTCAGATAATAAAGAATCTGCCTGCAATGCAGGAGACCCTGGTTTGATCCTTGGGTCTGGAAGATCCCCTGGAAAAGGGAATGGCTGCCCACTCCAGTATTCTTGCCAGGAGAATTCCATGGACAGAGGAACCTGGTGGGCTACAGTCTATGGAGCTGCAGAAAACCAGACACGACAGCAATTAACACAACAAATGGGCATATAAAGCCCACTAATTGAGAGAGATTGTTTCTAAAAAATCTCTAACCAAATTATTGGCCACTAACACATAAACATGCCTAGGTTTTTAATGTAATCTTGAAGTTAGGAGTAATATTCAGAAGCCTAGAATCATCTCTTGTGTGCTTTTGTTAAGCTACCAGGCTAATAGTGAGAGGGAGAAATGAGAGATCACAAAAGAGGAAATGGGGAAACAAACCATGACAAGAAGAAATGAGACGAGACAAAGACGCAATGGAGAAACAGGCAGCTTGGGGAAAATAAAGGGAGAAGCACAAGGTGAAATGTAAAAATAGAAGAATACCTGAAAAGATTTAAAAGGCTTAAAATAATTGTTGATGAGTGATAAGCACAGTTTGACATAATTTTCCATGTTGTTACCCTACCAACAGTTTAGCTTTAGAATTCAACTGGGATGCATGTTGCCTTACTCATGTAGTAGATAGAAGTGATTTTCTTTCATCTGTACTTTAGCTGAAGTTGAAGGTACAGATGATCTTGGCCAGGAATTATCAGTAAATAAAACTTGCAATATACCAAAGTTATTTGTGTAGCTAAAAAGAAAACCCTATGAAATTTTCCTTTTTTCCCTTTTCCTATAAAATATCTTTTATGTCACAGACTCTGCAACTTTTTTCTAAGGGAAAACCAACTTATTGGACAGATTTCTTGAAAGTAGTTGAAATAAGGTCTGGCTGTAACTACAGTATGGGGGCTTCCCTGGTAGCTCAGTGGTAAAGAATTTGCTGCTAATGCAGGAGACTTGAGTTAGATCCCTGGGTCAGGAAGATCCCTGGAGGAGGAAATGACAACCCATTGCAGTATTCTTGCCTGGAAAATCCCATGGATAGGGGAGCCTGGCGGGCTACAGTCCATAGAGTCGCAAAGAATGAGACAGGACTTAGTGATTAAACAACAGCAGCAGCTTTAACTATAACTCTTGTAACAGTAACTCTTGTAGGAGACATTTTAGCATGTGTCCTGAGTTCTTCCAAGCTGATCCCATAGAGTAATGAAAGAAATCATTGGTGAATTAAACATCTGGTTAGTCATGGGGAGGGAATTAGTGAATAAGGTTCTCCTAGGGTTCAGTATATGGAGAAGTGGCAATGAGATCAAGAGAAAAAAATCAAACTAGTGGTTACTGAGTATATACTAAGGCATCCTGCAAAGGCAATGCAAGTAAGGCTTCATTTTAGAGACTCAGTAATTTAGTACCTCTCACCAAAGGGATCCAGGTCAGAATTTAGTTTTGGCAGTGCAAGGTGAATTGTTTGGAATGAAGAGGAGTAACGAAGGTGGTACATCATTAAGGCCAGACGATGGTAGTCTCATTGGGTTCCCCAGTCCTTCAGTCCACGTTATGGCCACAGAGTTACTCATTTGAGACTAACTAGTGTTTGTTCTGTTTTGTTATGAAAGCAGGGTCCTTCCAGACCTGCCACTCATCCAGTGAGTGCTGAGCACCTACTCTATATAGTAAGGATTGCAGAAGGACAAATAGATGCTATTGTTGACCTTAGGAAACTGATAGAACCCCCATTCCTTAAATTCCCATGCTCAGTGGAGCAGCACCTGTTTAGTTATATGTGGAAATATGGGCAAGGCTCCTTAACCACCTCAGTGGGCTCCCAGCTGCTCGGCAGCGTTCCCTCTTCCCCATTCATGACTTTCCTCTTCTTTATCCACCCCTCTTCTTTCCTCGTAGCTGAGGCATATAAAGGAAGGCATGAGTCACTGTTAGGAGTTGTGTCCCTTGCATGGGCAGAGTGTGGAGATGACCCTTTCAAGCCCTGACCTGAAACCTGCAACCACGTGCCTGTGCCATCAAGTCAGAGCCCAAACCCACAGCCAGGCTTCTTATCATAGAAGAGGCCGCTGCCTCGAGCAGCTGTGGGACTTCCATGTGGATGCCCCACCTCCAACAGGTCCCTGTAACTAAATAAGTCTAGATGTTCTCTTTGTCTCAGAAGTGTGGTTATTTTACTCAGCATGATCAATTTCCTCTGGAAAAAGTGCCATTTCTTGCTGCCTGTGAGTTGATGTGTACACGCACAGCACACATTCAGTATGGGTCACTGGAAACTGAAACAATTTGAATAAATGTGTTGAGATAACAGATGCATGGTCACTTCTCATGTGAAAAATCAAGATTTATGTATGAAATAGAATGTACCCATTGAATTCTGTCTTCCTATAAATTTATTGACTGGTTTCCACGAAACAGGTAGAGAGGACCAAGGAGAACTTGTGTTTGGGATGTGGGACTGTATTTCCTAGCTTGACAAGTATTTGGTGGTTCCTTTTAAATATTGCTGGGTTTTAAGGGACTTAGAATTGATGCTTTTGAACTGTGGTATTGGAGAAGACTCTTGAGAGTTCCTTCCAGTCAATCCTAAAGGAAATCAGTCCTGAATATTCATTGAAAGGACTGATACTGAAGCTGAAACTCCAATAATTTGGCCACCTGATGCAAAGAACTGACTCATTGGAAAAGACCCTGATGCTGGGAAAGATTGAAGACGGGGGAGGAAGGAGACAACAGAGGATGAGATGGTTGGATGGCATCACCGATGCAATGGACAGGAGTTTGAGTAAACTATTGGAGTTGGTGAAGGACAGACAAGCCTGGCATGCTGCAGTCCATGGGGTCGCAAAGAGTCAGACACGACTGAGTGACCGAACTGAACTGAAGGGACTTGCAGATGCTGGGTCCTGATCTACCTGTGAGAAGGTGGCAAAAAAAATTGGGGGCTATACAGAAACCACAAGGAATCTAGGAAAACTGCATCTTTCCTAAATATTAGGAAAGCCAACTTCCTGGCCCTAAAATCTGTCCCAGCTTTTCATTAGTAAACTTTTTTTTTTTTTTTTTATCCCCAAGTGTTGTCTTCAGTAGGATTTTTTCCCTTCAAGGAAATTAGAAAAGCCTTATGCTATGCTCTGGGAATAAGAAGAACAAGATACCACCCCTGCCTAAAGGGCACGGACAGTCTTATGGGAAGTATAGGAACATTAATAAATAATTATGCAGAGGCTGACAAATGCAGTGGTAGACCGTGACCAGTGGGAACATAACAGGGGGGAAAGGGTAGAAGACCTAATGTGTCTATAAGTTTGGAGGATGCCAAGTGGACAAAGCTCCTTGTTCAGAGGAAGCCCTCTGAGAAGTGTCACGCCTCTCTTGGCAGTATGCGTCTGACCCTGGCCTCTTCCTAGCGGCTACAAGACCAGGCTGTGGGAAAGTTACATTTAGTCAGTGGCCTGGCAAGGGAGGTAGTAGGTGACAACAGCTATGTGTCTGATAGCAGTTTAATGAACAACTACCATAGAGCCCGTGTAGTGATCGATGTCATTGGAAAACCAGTCCAGCTTCTAAATTTCTGATACAGCAACAACTAGTAGTTATTGAGGGCCATGCGCCTTACTGAATAGTGGCCACAAGTCACACCACTGATTTGTCACAACAGCCTTGTAGGGATACCAAAGAATCTGAAGGTCAGAGTCAGTAAATGTTTCTTTGAGGTTTTTCCAAGTCAGAGAGCTGAGAGGAGGCAGCCTACATTCAAATCCAGAGCTGCCTGGCTTCAGGTTTCTCATTCTGCCTGTTTCCTCACACCTCCACCTGGGACAGCACAGCTGCTGCTGCTGCTGCTGAATCGCTTCAGTCGTGTCCGACTCCGTGCGACCCCACAGACGGCAGCCTACCGGGCTCCCCCGGCCCTGGGATTCTCCAGGCAAGAACACTGGAGTGGGTCACCATTTCCTTCTCCAATGCAGGAAAGTGAAAAGTGAAAGTGAAGTCACTCAGTCGTGTCCGACTCTGCAACCCCATGGACTGTAGCCTACCAGGCTCCTCTGTCCATGGGATTTTCCAGGCAAGAGTACCAGAGTGAGTTGCCATTGCCTTCTCCAACAACACAACTACACAGGGTAAAATATGAATACTTCAGTATATAAGTGAGGTTTTTTTTTTTTTTTTTTTTTGGAATGATGGATGACTCTGAAGATACTTGAGTGGCCATGATCCTCCCCGTTTGCTCCAGCCACTATGGTGTCATGACAGTCGTCTGCTCGTGTTAAGAAAATTGTACTGTTCTCATGGCAGCTTTGAGTGTCTTAACATTTTCTCCAACTTTTATCTTCCCCAAGGAAGGAAGAAGGCCAGAGATGTCTTCAGAGTACTAAAACTAGCCTATATTTATTGAGAACATGCCTCTGGGGTATTTTAGAGAAAATAAGCTCATATTAGTGGATTTTTCATGAGCGAAATCTAGGTTAAGATTTGCGAGCTAGTCTGTATAGACTGATATTAACTTTTCCATTAAGTAAAGCAGACTAAATTACTCTTTCAGAATTTGATGATGGATGAAGAAGCATTGCAAAGGTGACACCGTCCTCTGTTTGTAGTGGTGGCATTATCCATTGCTTTACATTTGTGATGTGAGGGTCATGGGCATCCTAAATAGGAGCAAGATTTGTGTGTGTTTGTGTGTATGTGTTTTCCTTCCTCAAAGAATGTTAGCTGTGGATGAAATCCAAAGGAAGCTGTAAATCAAAATTGAATTCTAAGCTAAGACCAGGGACCACAGTGAACACCCTGGGAAGATTGGTCTAGAACAGAAAACAAAGACCTTGTCAGCTCTGTGAAGCTTTAGCTTCTGAACAAGAGACAGAGAACACAGCCGTCACACTGGGGTGTAAAATATTATTCCATTGTCTTAGGAATCACCAAGTGGCAGCATGTTCTATTAACATATTTAACTAATATGAAAGTTGCGACTGAAAGTTCAAAAACTATGTGTTGAAGAACAGATTATAGGGATGCGCCGGGCATCTGTCCCATTCTGTGAACAGGCCTCGGAACAGATGTCTCGAATTTCTTCAAATCCAGAACATGCTGTCCAATTTTTTTTTTTTTTTTAGTAGTAAACATACTTTTTTTTCCTTTTTGTCACCGTTCACCAAAGTATTATATTTAATGCGTAAAATATGTAAATTCTTAAAGCATCATTTTGCTCTTTAGTGAGTTTAGATATTACAAAACGGTTTAATTATAAAAACAGACAGACCTAGTCCTGGGACCTGTGCAGCTAGAAATAAATGTGCAATCAAAACTGCAATTACCTGCAGAATTTAGTGTAAACAGATCAGCAATCACATAACAAACACAGGCTAGTTTGCATTCTGATATGAATACAGTTAGATCCAAAGCAATTTTCCTTTATTTATCTTAGCTGCTCAGCATAAATAAAGCAAGGGCATTGAAGCAATTAGCATAATTAGAGTATCGTGGTCAGGCCCTGTGTGATTTCAAGAGACGTTTCACTTTAGAATTCTTTTTCCCATACAAGAGTTTCCCTGAGCCACTAAAATATCGCTTTGGGCATTTTTGTATTTCAAATTTGCAAGTTGTCAGTTTGAAAAACCCTTGACACATGGATGTGAAAGCATCTCACAGACAGCCACAGAAGGTATACCCTCAGCTTTTCATTACTAAGAAGCTGGGGAATTTCCTTTTTCAGCTCTTTCTCCTACTTGACGTTTAACCCTAGAAATGTCAGTCTTAATTATTTCCATTGCCTTCAAATTGGGTCCAAGGGTTAAAGACAACTTGTTCCAAAAAAAATAGAGAATGGGAGTGTGGAGGAAGAAGAGGTTGTATCATGGTAGTGACTGAGCTGTTACTAAAAGAGCAAAGACTCTGTAACCAGCTGGCTTCTGGTGATCTGACATTTAGCAGCTCCAAATAAGGTGGGGTGAAGGACTGCCCGTGGTTTCTTGCAGGATGCTCGAAAAGCGTAGAGAGTATTCTCTGTATAGAAGAATGGTAGCTCTAACCAGTAGATGAGGATGAAATTGGTTCAGTAAGCACACAAACAGAAGAGGGTGTTTTCTGCTTTTTTATTATTAGTCTTTCATACATGTAAAGGCACTTGAGAAAGGGTACCTTTTATTAATAGTCGGAAGGAAGAAGGGGCTGGCCTTGGACCATTCTGTATGTAAGAGAACTCATTCCATCCCACTGAAGGATGTTTGAATCTTAAAATAGGTTATACTTTCATTATTTTTAATTTAAAAAAATATAGTAAAGCAATCTTTTTGTATGCATTTCCATGAGTTTTAACACGTTGAAATTTATGCAACTATTGACACAAAAAATGCCCTCACACCCTCCCTGTTTATCAGACTCGTCCTTTACTCCAAACTCACTGGCTTGCTCTCCTTCGCTGTATTTCTATCTTCATGACAATGACATATAAATGGAATCGTACAGTCTGTAACCTTTTGAGACTGCTTTCTTTCACATAGCATAATGCACTTGATATTTATATCAGCAAGTCATTCTTTGTATTGTTAAGTAGATTCCATTGTATAGTTGTACCCCAGTTTATACATTGTCCCACTGAAGGGCATTTGGGTCGATCCCATTTTCTAGCATTGATGAATAGAGGTGTTATAAACATGCAGGCGCAGGGTTTTGTTTGAACATATATTGTCATTTTTCTAGGCTAAATATGTAGGAGTAGGATTTCACAGTCATATGGTAAGCATGTATTTAACTTTTAAGAAACAACCAAACGGGTTCCCAGAATGGCAGTAGCCTTTTGCGTTTCTGCCAGCAGTGTGTGTAGCTCAGTATCTTCGTCAGCACTTGGGATTGTCAGTAATTTTTTTTTTTTTTTAGTTTCTTCTAATAGCTATGTAGTGGTATCTCATGGTTTTAATTTGCATTTTGCTGATGGCTAGTGATCATTTTGCTGATTTGGCTGTGTTTATAAGTGAAGTATTGGCTCCTCTGGTATCTTGCCTGTTTCAACTGGGCCGTTTGTTGTATTCTCTGTCTTAATTTATCTTTGCAAGTGTTAGAAAAATCTCAGTTGTATATCCAGTTCTCGACTTTTGTTCACACAAGGTCATTCAGAGTCTCAGTTATAGCCGATACACATCATGACTAAAATTCAATTCAGATCAAAATTCCAGGCTACAAGGACTAATAAAAAAGAAATCATTGCAGAATAAGTCAGCTCCATTATTGAATTTCCAATCTTTTCATCTTTTAAAAAGTTTATTTCCTTTTTTGAGAAAACCTCTGACCCAGTCTCAATTCCTTTTTCCTTTGGTCTCTCTCTGGCCTCTGTTCCAGCCATAGTCAGCTTTTCTATTATCTGCAGGTTGAATGTTCTCTGCCTTGCAGGAACACGTACACCCTCTTTCAGGTTCTCTCAGAGCTGCTGTGACGTGAGTTTGAGGGAGGAAGCGTCAGTGAATAGGAGACAAAACAAATTCTTGGGACGGGGCAGATTGCTCTAGACTGATCTATGTCATTTCATTTAACCCTGTGGGGACAGGTGTTGGCTCTGTTCCATAAATAAAAGACCCAGTTCAGAGAGGAAAAAAGGACTTGCCCAAGTTTATAGGGTTCATAAGTGGCTGAACCCAGGCCTTGAACTCAGGCCTCTCCAGTTCTGGAGGTTATCTATTTCTGTGCAAATTCTTAGTAATCAGAAATCTAAAGTAAATAAAGTAATTGCATAGATCCTGTTAGTCTCTACTATGGTCAGCCCTGGGAATAATATACAGAAGTGGTATTATTCTGCTTCTACCCTTTGAAAACTTCTTTTGCTGTAGTGTAGCAAGCCTTTATTCCTAAAAACAGTCATAAAGTAAGATTTACTCATTCTGTCTCAGGAGAAGAAGTAGCCTTCCCCTGTCTAAGTGGCTCCCCAAATGTTGTTGGTCCATAGTCCTTGAAGCCCATGCTTACACTTTAAAACAGACTTTAAAAATAATAGCGAGTTATTTAAAATATCAGGTTGTACAAGGGGTATGTTTTCTTGCAAAACCTCAGAAATGCATTAAACAGTGTTTCTTAATTCTTTAATTCAAGAGTTAAGAAACTAAACATAATAAATACAACTGTAAACATAAGAATGAATAGAAGAAAACATTTTTATTTTCTCATGGTGGAGAGGGCTTCCTAAGGAAAGAAACCCAGGAATCATAAAAGACTGCAGAGGAGATTACTTTAAAAATGTGAATTATATATAATGAAGGATAGCACAAATAAAGTTAAGAGACAAATTAGACGCTCATAGAAAATATTTCAACACATAAAAACAAAGCATCAATATCCAAACTATATAAAGAGGCTCGACGGTTCATGGAGAAGACCAATGTTCTGTTAGAACATAGTTGAAGGATATGAATGAGAATGCCACCAAATAAACATAGAAAAGCACTTAAAGTTTTTGCTTTTGAGATTGTCTAAGACTGATAATATCAAATGTTGGTGGAAATGTGGGGGAAGTGACACTCTCTTTTACTATTGATGAGACTGCATAATTCTAATACCTTCTTGTAAACAATTTGGCAAAAAAGGGAAAAAAAGGCAATTTGGCAGCTTCTGTTAGAATTAATCAAGTAATTCCATTTTAAAAATATTAAATTATAGAAATCTTAAAGAATTCATTGCAGTATTGCATATAATTGTCCCATACTCTTTTGAAATCACCTTCAAACAGGGGAATGGTTAGATGTATTATAGTACATTATACTTATCTACTGACATGAAATGTTGGCCAAGACATACTTTCCTGGTAGCTCAGATGGTAAAGTGTCTGTCTACAATGTGGGAGACCAGGGTTCAATCCCTGGTTTGGGAAGATCCCCTAGAGAAGGAAATGACAATCCACTCCGGCACTATTGCCTGGAAAATCCCATGGACAGAGGAACCTGGTAGGCTGCAGTCTGTGGGGTTGCAAAGAGTCAGACACAACTGAGCAACTTCACTTTCACTTTCACTTTCATACTTATCTACTGACATGAAATGTTGGCCAAGACATACTGTTAGATTCAAAATCAAATTATAGAATTTTATTCTAAACATTGATACATATATATATGTACATATATATATGCTATATGTATGTGTGTACACATATATGAACATATGTGTGTATGCATGTGTGTATATGTGTATACAAGTATATGTGTATATTTCAGATCCTACCATTCAATAAGATTAAAATTCAATAAGAGTGAAAATATTGGTTCCATTCTCTTATATTATTATGTTTTCACCTTCAGTGGGACTTCATGTGGAACTTTTTAAACTACTAGGTATCTATGAATTAAGAGACGAGTGCTTTGTTCTTAAGTAAATTTTGCATGGTATTCTGCCCCATATAATAATGCATATTATTCTTTTAAACAGCTATACTCTTTACCTTAATGTTACCAACTCTCCTCACTCAGCTAGATACCATGACGAGAACATTTGTTTATTTCATTACATTCACTGTCATCATCGAATATAAAATCTGCAGGGAGAAGTAACGGCCTGCCTGTTAACTCTTATTGACCAGTATAACCAAATGAGTAAGAACACTTGCAGATTTCTGCTGTGTGTGGTACTTACTGTTTCACAAAGCAATAGAAAATATTCCTTATATCAGTACTTTTTCTGTATTCAAACCGTGGCCTGCTGGAATCATCAGCCAAAGTGATCTTGAGAAACAGTTAAAAACTGACTCCAGAATGGGCCCAATTTGAGTACTGTCCTGGAGCCCATCTTGAAAATGCTGAACAGTGTATTTCTTTATAATGGGAGTCAGACTTCTGTGGCCAGTCTGTTTAATAACACAATCACTAGGAGCTGGTATTGTAGAAATATGTAGAGAAGTCAGGAATGTGACTGCAATACAGTTTTGAGTGGACTAGTATTTCCAAACCATGGTTTTACCTATCAGTTTTCAGGTAAGCAGTCCTCAAGGGAAAATAACTGAGAAAGTGTCTGCTGCCTCTTGAATATGTAGAGTTGAAATCTTTAAGTTCTTTTTTGGAAACCTCCATGTGGTGATTTAATTTCTTTATACTAGGAATCTAGCACTTTTTTCTTTCTTTCTGAAAATAAACAAGTAAGGCAAAAGTGGCCAGAATTTCCACCGTGACCATGTAACGTGCACTCTCTAAGGATTTTGTGGGTGCTTGGCTGTAAACTCGGGAGCTTACTCTGAGCAGGGACTCCCATGGGCACAGTGGGCAGAGGAACCTTGCCGTGCTGCTGTGTTTGGGTGGAGCCACCTCAGCCCTGAGAAAGTCTTCCTTCCAGGACAGGAACTGTGGCTTGTCTGGAGCCATGAGACAGAATGCTTGTCATAAGGTAAGCGCATAGCAAGGAGTAACAACGATAGCATTTAATATTCTTCTCACAAGATTCAATGAAGGAATTTGAAAAGAACTAAAAATCAGAGTGAAACATTATTCCATATACTTTGTCATTATGAAGAGATACCATCTAAGTCTTTTTGGTATAGTGAGCAAAGCCCAGTGAAATACTTACTCAAATTCTGTAATAGGAACTATGTATATGAGATGATAGATATATACATACATACACATATAATATATATATCTATAGGATATATATGTATGTACATACACACATATACACACAGACAGAAATTAAAATTAGCACTTACTTACTGAAAAAAGTCTGGATAAAGGCCTCTTCATGATTTTGAAATCTCTCTTTTCACCATAATTCTAGTGCAGCATCCTTTGACACATGCCTTTCTAGATGGGCTCAAAGTCTGAGTAAAGATTAATATGAAGCTTAGTGTTATAAGAGGCAGCAAAAGGAATAGTTGAGTGAAACTGCTACTAGGTGAGACACAGAGCAGATACGAGGCCAGCAAACCTTTTGTTTGAATAACTTCCATATCAGTCTACAGAGCAGAGTAACTAGAAAGGTGTCTTATAAAAATACACAGGTAGAGACGTTAAATTCCATGAGGAAAAACAGGTTATTTCTGTCTGGTTCATACTATCTTTGGTCACTCACAGCTAGGTCAGTTAAGCAACATAGTAGTTGTTTAATAAATATTTAATAAGTTAATCAAGTAATTAACATGTCTAGATAAACTAATAAAATTTATCTCTGGATTACAGATGATTTGTAGTCCCTAATTTTGCTTATTTGCACACTAATTTTTCTATAATGAAGATGAATTACTCTTAACATTGAAAGAAGATTGCATTTTGCTATTATTGAAAGGTCCCTGGAACATACTTAAATTTTTCCACTTAGGATTAAATTTCTCCTCTGTTAATTAAAACAAAATTCTGTCTTTCATTCACAAAAATCTGCTTCTTCAGGGCATATGTGTGTGTTAGTTGCTTAGTCGTATCTGATTCTTGGTGACCCCATGGACCTTAGCCCACCAGGCTCCTCCATCCATGGGATTTCCCAGGCAAGAATACTGGAGGGGGTTGCTATTTCCTTCTCCAGAGGATCTTCCCAACCCAGGGATCGAACCGAGGCCTCCTGCATTGCAGGCAATTCTTTACCATCTGAGCCATCAGGGAAGCCCTATAGCTTGGGGCTATTTTCCTATCAGAGTTAATAAGTCTGGGGACCCACCCATGCTCTCCTGCCCTGACCTCCCCCTGGGACTGAGAATATGTGTTCAGAGGCCAGTGGTCAGGGTTAGGGACACAGAACACTCTTCTTTGGCTGCAGAACACAGTGAAAGCGCTCATCTGAGGCCTCAGGCTCCCGACCTTGGCCCTGTTACACAGCTTCTTTGAAGCAGCTGAGCTAAGCCCCAGTCATGCTAATGAGTTCGTCATTAGACCTGAGATGAGCAGGATTGTGACCTGATCTTGGTTGTGGTCCATGGCAGTTGTGGAACGTTAAGATCCCCTGAGAGAGATTTGGTTCATAAACATGTAAAGTGAGGATCGAGATGCACCTCTATTGAGGCCATAATAATATTAAATGCCTATTTGTAATTTTAAACAAAGATCTCCATTGATAGGCTCAACACTGCTACAATTATTATTTATTAAAAATTTTTGTTTAAAATATCTCTATTTTATATATGAAATATGGTAATAATCATAAAGAGTAGAGGAATGGAGTCATAACTTAGGAGAGCACAGAGTGCGAGACTGTTTTTTCCCCAATGAAATGCAGAGATACAGAAATATTATCATGATTTGTGTTATAACACTGGAGTCAGAACTAATACCGAGGACTGTTTTCTCACCTTGATGCATGGGCTTTAGCTATGCACTTCCCATCAGCACTAATGGAAGATTCAAGGCTAAGCGCCAAGGATAAAACTGAGGCTATAATGCAAGCTTTGGATGCTGTCTTTTTGGAAACTGGTTCTCATTGTTATTTTATGTGCTTTGAAGGTTCCTGCTGTTATACTTTTAGAATTCTACTTTCAGATATGGTAAAAAGATAAGATTTCAGAGTAAATAAAAGATGGAGCCTAATTTTTTCTATTGTTTCCAATAGAATGAAATAGTGATTTCAAATTCCACCCGAAAGATGGACCCAAAAGGCTGAAAGATATTGCATATGTGTGGCTCACACAGTATCTAGAAAATTCAGTCATCCATCTATCTGAAAAAGAAATTGGTGGACATTTGCCTGACTGTCTATCCAATTACCAGTCTATTTTTTTCCTGAGCTGTTTTAATACATCAGTGGTATTGCTGTATTATGAAAAACAACGAAAGCCCTAGAACTATTTCACATGGTCATAATGAGCATGAATTGGAAATTAATATATATGATAGAAATAATGAGTAAATATGATGGTGTGTATCTTCTCCCTGCGCATACACAGTGTTTCCATACCCCAGAAGAGAAATTTAATCTTCTATGGCTAAAATACTTGAAATGTATTTCTTCTGCTTGCTTAAGATCAATAAATGAGTAGATTTTGTCTGCTTTAATACTTCTGTTCTTTGTTTAATCATTTGTATATTTAACTGATAGCAGCTGCCTTAATTTAGGGCACATTAGAATGTGCCAGCCACTTCATTTTTGAGGATAAAAATTAAACAAATCAGTATTTTACTTTGACATACTCAAATAGACAAAAGTTCCCAGGGTGTATTATTGTTAATAGTAAGGTGGTAAATAGAGATTTTTAACACAGGCATAAACATTCAATAGGCCAATTGAGAGGATGGCTAGTTCATAGATGAATGGGCATTAATTGGAATTGCAGTTTCCTTATATGTGAACCGAAGCCTCTTTGAATATTAAATCTATATGCTGGTAAGGTCATCAGTCTTACTTTAAAGTCTCACTTTGGGGGAGAGCATCATAGGTGATGATGAAGATGCCAAATGAGCAATGCAGTTGAGAGAGGGCCGCATAAAGGAACACCCAACTTTAATCCCATCTGTGAGCAGATCCTTCTCAGTCAGACGGAGTAATTCATGTAGTCACTAACTCCTCAGTAAATTACACCGACTCCCAGAAGTCCACTGTGAAGGCACTGCTGTCCAGAGAGGAGGAACCCACTTGATACTGGACAGGAAAAACAGTGACCTCAAGAGTGAATCAAGATGCCTGTGCCAAGCAGAGCACTCACAGGTGGAAACACTAGGTGTGCAAAGGCTTTAGCCACAGAGCACAGTGCGGGGGCTCCACATTAGCAGTGGGAGTCTTGAGCTGGCTGGTTAGCCACAGCCAAGTGTTTAGCAAAGCTTTCAGCTTCCCTCAGTTCAGTTCAGTTCAGTCTAGTCGCTCAGCTGTGTCTTAATCTTTGCGACCCCATGGACTTCAGCACACCAGGCCTCCTTGTCCATTACCAACTCCCAAAGTTTGCCTAAACTCATGTCCATTGAGTCGGTGATGCCTTCCAACCATCTAATTCTCTGTCGTCCCCTTCTCCTCCTGCCTTCAATCTTTCCCAGCAGCAGGGTCTTTTCCAGTGAGTCAGTTCTTCGCATCAGGTGGCCAGAGTATTGGAGTTTCAGCTTCAACATCAGTCCTAAAAATGAACATTCAGGACTGATCTCCTTTAGCATGGACTGGTTGGATCTCCTTGCTGTCCAAGGAACTCTCAGAAGTCTTCTCCAACACCACAGTTCAAAAGCATCAGTTCTTTGGCACTCAGCTTTCTTTATAGTCCAACTCTTACATCCATACATGCCTACTGGAAAAACCATAGCCTTGACTAGATGGACCTTTGTTGGTAAAGTAATGTCTCTGCTTTTTAATATGCTGTCTAGGTTGGTCATAAATTTCCTTCCAAGGAGTAAGTCTTTTAATTTCATGGCTGTAATCACTATCTACAGTGATTTTGGAGCACAAAAAAAACAAAGTCTGTCACTGTTTCCACTGTTCCCCATCTATTTGCCTTGAAGTGATGGGACTGGATGCCATGATCTTAGGTTTCTGAAAGTTGAGCTTTAAGACAGGTTTTTCATTCTCATCTTTCACTTTCATCAAGAGGCTCTTTAGTTCTTCACTTTCTGCCATAAGAGTGCTGTCATCCGCATATCTGAGGTTATTGATATTTCTCCTAGCAATCTTGATTCCAGCTTGTGCTTCATCCAGCCCAGTGTTTCTCCTGATGTACTCTGCATATAAGTTAAATAAGTAGGGTGACAATACACAGCCTTGACGTACTCCTTTTCCTATTTGGAACCAGTCTGTTTTTCCATGTCCAGTTCTAACTGTTGCTTCCTGACCTGCATACAGATTTCTCAAGAGACAGGTCAAGTGGTCTGGTATTCCCGTGACCTTCCCTGGGTCATGACAAACTTCAGATTGTGATGACATGGGCCATAAGCCTGTCAGACCAGTTTTTATTTTAACACCAGGAAATGAATGAAAGTGAAAGTCTCTCAGTCATGTCTGACTCTATGACCCCATGGACTTATACAGTCCATGGAATTCTCCAGGCCAGAATACTGGAGTGGGTAGCCTTTCTTTCTCCAAGGGATCTTCCCAACCAGGATCGAACCCAGGTATCCCGCATTGCAGGTGGATTCTTTACCAGCTAAGCCACAAGAGAAGCCCAAGAATACTGGAGTGGATAGCCTATCCCTTCTCCAGGGGATCTTCCCAACCCAGGAATTGAACTGGGGTCTCTTGCAGGCAGATGCTTAACCAGCTGAGCTATGTGGGAAGGAAATGAGTGGATGGGTCTTTTTTTGTGTCAGTTTGAAAAACCAAAAATACTCCTATGTTTAGGTAGTGCTGTCAGTCCTAACTGGTCATCTTTATCCTACTCAGTGCTTCCTATACGATCCCTAGATATTAGGCCCAAGAGAGAGTGACAGCCCCAGGATCCAGAAGGACCAGATAATTAAAGTCCACAAACACAGAATAACACCAGCAAATGTTAATATAATAATATTTGCATTTAAATAATATAAAATCAAAAGGATCTCGAGAATCTCACTTTGCTCAGAGGAATATGGCTCGAGCCAGGCCTCCTTGTCCCTGCCCAGTTGTGTTGTTAGCCTGTGCATGCATGCCTGCTAAGTCACTTCAGTCGTGTCTGACTCTCTGCAACCTTATGGACTGCAGCCAGCCAGGTTCCTCTGTCCATGGGATTCTCCAGGCAAGAATAGAGTGGGTTGCCATGCTCTCCCTCAGGAAGGCCCAATCCAAAAGCTAATATAAAGCCCCTACATTCCTGCACTCAGCAGTTTACACATCTCTTTGGAATGGAGGAGTAAATAATTCCTTAAACAGTTTGGCTCTTCCAGTCTTCTGTCTTGGACAGCTGTCAACAGGAACCCCCCAGTCATCTAGTATTAAAATCTCCTGTCACAGAGAGACCTGTCACCTAAGCCCTTGACATAGGACCTATGAGAATAATTTTTTCTTCTATTCTTAGCAAGCACTGACAACTATCTGGAAAAGATGGAACACCTAGGAGAATGGAACCCTATTACTCCTAAATATAGCCTCTGGTTATTTACTTGATAAAATTCTTTTTTTGAGAAACATCAGTTGCAAAGCATTCCTTTATAATGAATTCTTAAGATAATTTAGTACTACCCACCATAACAATTGTGAGAAATTATATTTTTTCTTGAAAAATTCAGTTACCCACCCCAACACTCGATAATTTTTAAGTGTGGCCGATCAATTCATATAATTTCTGTGACAAAGCATTAGTGATCTTAGCTTTCTTAAGAGCTGTTTACTGTTTGCCTTATGTGGGCAACCTTAAGCATCACCTCATCAGCTCTTAAGGTGTGTGTACCCTGCAGAGGGAGGGAGGCAACAGAGTACATGAGTGCTCAGGGAGACGTGGGCGACGGAAGAGATGGTGCTGGAGAGACCCTTCCCTTCCCCCGGCTGTCTCCAGCTTCCTTCTGCATGTTCCCTGCACTGCTCTGTGCATGGGCTGACCCACCCGGAACCAGAGGACCCAAGCCTACTGCCCTGTCGGATCCACTTTGCAGTGAAGGAAAAGGATGTTTGGATCCATAGAAGGGGGGAGCGGAAGACAGGGGTCGAGGGCAAGATTTTTTTGATCACCACGGAAACTGGAGAGAGAGGAAATCTGAACTCGAGAGGGAGGTGATGCAGTCTCCAAGAAGGCAATTAAGTCGACAAGGGGTGTGGGAATTAGGGATCAAACCTGTAAGGCGAACAGGTTGAGTGGTCTCAGACAAGGTACAGTGAACCCTAGTGCCTCATTTTCCTTCTCTCAAGCACAGGCAGTGTTACAATTAATTAATCTGGCAGGGTGTTTAGAGATCTACCCTTGAGAAACTTAAGCAGGGTACTTGCAGGGTTTGTCTGGCTGTCATTCTTGTTTCTAGAAAAAAGGAAATCTTCCTAATATTTTTACCAGTCCCCCAAACCCCCATACCCCAAAATAACAAAGAAGTCAAAGTAACCTGTTGGCTTTATCCACTAAGCATTTACACTCATTTGATTCAAACCTTGCCTTGCATCAGCCTTCCCGCTGAGCACAAATACTATGTTTCTGTCATTAACATTCTCCACTAGTCTGAGTTTCCGGTGATCTTACCTAACCTTATTGTTATTTCTGAATATTATGCAGGGCTGATGATGGCACTGTCTTGGCATTTGTCTTTCTTGGTTGGTTGGTTGTTAGGATGTTCTTTGTGCCTGGTTATAATGCTTCCTGTAGCAACCCCCCTGAAGTTCTCACAAAAAAATCCCCAAATCTGACCTTTTGGCATGGCAAGTCTGCTGCTTCTGAGACTGCTTGCCAACCCAGCCTCACTCTGCCCTCACCACTTTACAATTTCTTTCCCTCTTTTTGGCAGAACAAAAATGTCCAAGTCCTGTATGTTTGCTTATAAATACATGGCTCGGCTGTGTTCCCATCCTTTGTGTCAACAGGAAAATTCCCTTGTTCTATGTTTAGCTTGAATAATTACCAAACTGTTTATGATTAGAATGTGAGGATGTGACCTCACAGCAATTTTTTCATTTCCTTTCTCTGTATTTAATACATTTCAGAAACTGAAAATACCAAATCTGTTCTCTCTCTCTTTCTCTCTTTTTTTTTTTTTTTTTTTGATGCTTATCAGTAATGGAAACATTGCAAAACAATCAGCCCAATACCTATGCTTTGTTCATTTATTGCCTTCTCTGAAGATAAATTGACTGTACTCAACTCTCTTCAGCATTTTTCTTCACCTAGATATTATTGCCTTGTGCAGCCACCCCAAGGTGACTGTTATCACTTAATTAAATCCTTGCACGCTGGGAAGAAAAAACAACATTGTTCCTTCATAACCCCAAGGAGCCTATTTTTAAGCCACTAAGCCTTTTCCCTGTTTTATTAACTTATTCCTGGCTACAACAAGACATACTTTTGTTGATGAGCACAATGTTGTATTAGCTTTTTATTTTCTGGGTAAACTTATCTATTCTCTGGGAAGAGGAAAAAAAAGAACGGACATTACCAGAGAAGAGAAAAAAATGGGGTCTGTTCAACCTCCCTGATTCTAATACAGGTCTCTGTAAACACCAAGCTAGAAACTAGGAGCAGGGGGATTCAGCGAAGGGAATGAGAAAATAAAATGTAAACATAAAATGGGAACAAGACAAAAAGTAAAATGATGTGTCTGTCTGCTGGGGCAGCATGCTAGCTAGAGGACACCACTGTCAAGCTAAGGGAGCCAGGCATGCAAATTACATAGTGTGTTGTGGTTTTTATTTTTTTGAATGGAGAAGATTTATTGGTGCTTCTCTCTGTTGCTGTCCAGAGTAACATCACTTTATTAACCTCTAGCTTAATGTGTTTATCTTTTTCCTATTCAGGATTCCTTCTTTACCTTTTAGTATTGGACCCCCATTATCAATCAGTTGTGTACTCATGTATGTTTCCGGGCATCAAAGAAATACCACTGGGGTATGTTTAGAAGTGCGTGCAATAGTGTGTGTGCGTGCACACAGGTTAACGATGAGATAGCAGTTCTAAGTGCAGTACTTGATATCAAAAACTTCACTTGCTGTAATGGAGCGATTTGTTCATGCATAGTAAACAATGCACCTTTTAGTTTGTTTCTAGTCCATTAAACCATGGACCAGAAAATGGGTCTGTCACTTCTAAAATTTGGACCCAAGGAAGCATATGTGTTGATTCATGATGTTAAATCATTTTACCACACGCTGTGTTCACCAACAGAGTAAATGCCGCTTAAAGCTGTAATATTGGCAAGAGCGGTTAATGCTGTGACAAGCTGGGGTTGGATAGAGACCTGGTTCTTAAATAGTTGGGTAATTAAGCTATCTGAGCAATGGCTGATCATTGCCCACAGGTTACGTATTTCTCAGCTCCATACACAGGACACACGACTGTGAGCACTGGCTCCCTCCCTCCCACGGTGCAGGGGATATTCAGCAGCTCAGTGGCCCCGTATCTGAAGGGGGGAAAGAATAAACACCTCTAGGATAATATGAGAGTGAGCCCAATGAATGCCTGTGAAATGTAACAAAAGGGCGCCCTGTCCAGACACCAGGGCTTGTCTCTTTCACGTGTGAACCTCCACCACTTCCTTACATGGAGTGACTGAAAATCTCCATGAGTTACTTCTGTGGTTCAGGTCAGATCTGCTATAGCTGCCTTCCTGCCAGCCACGTGGATACCTGTGGCTATGTGTATTTCAGCATGCTCAATGGAGTGCACTGGTTTAGCTTTTTTCCTCTGCAATTAATTTCTTTTCCTTTGTAATAGCATTATAAATATCTCACTGAGGCGGTGTGGAGCCCTGGCAGACAGTGCCCTTTGTAGCACTGAACTGTGCTACAGTTTGACTTGCACCCTGCACTGTGCTTGTCTGAAGCATGTGCTTGGTGTCACGATGAAGTGAATGGGGAGGTGTATAATATTTGGTTTCAAGTTCCGATTTTGTTGTTCGGAAACTCTTCATGGCTCTCTCCTGATAACCTTAGAACACAACCTAGAATCATCGTTGAGTATTTGTCTGTCTATCTCGCTCTTACACACACACATTCATTCACCACCATCCCAACCTCCCCAAGTTCAGGCAGGGTCATTCTTAAGCTGTCCTTCTAGGCAGTGTATACCTGGCCTTCCAGAATGTCCAATCAAGAGGCAGCCCAGATGTCCTCAACCACCATTTTTGTTCCTAATAGTGTCAGGGAATGCTTCCTTTCCACCCAGATTCTGCATTTGCCCTTCACAAACAGAAAGACTGGCTGCCAGCCTTTGCAGAGGACCCTTACCCAAGCTCACAGCACCCCCAGGGCTCCTCCAAGCTGAATAATCCCGTCCGTTTAACCATTCCGTAAAAAGTCTTATGTTTCAATTATGTAATCATTTTTTCAGCTTCTCTTTGAACCCTTTCTTTTTTTTTGATTTTTATTTTTTAGTTTGTTTTGCTTTACAATACTGTATTCGTTTTGCTATGCATTGACATGAATCATCCATGAGTGTATATGAGCTCCCAATCCAGACCCCCCTCCCCCCTCCCACCCCACACCATCTCTCTGGATCATCCCTTTCTTAATTCTTCTTTCAGTAAAGCATCTAACCCCAGAACTGAATTTATTGAAGATCTAAACAGTGCAGAATTCTTTAAAAATTTCTTGAAATATAGTTCATTATAATCTTGTGTTCCTATCTGCTGTACAGAAAAGTGAGCCAGTTACGCATATATGTACATTAACTTTCCTATTCTCTTCCATTGTGGTTTATCACAGGATATTGAATATAGTTCCCTGTGCTATACAGTAGAACTTTGTCATTTATAAACAGTGCTGAATTTTTAAAAGAATTTAAAAAATCAGCGTCAGTGGCTCTCATTAATAGGCATTTAACATAAAAATAACGAGTTGATTACTTGCCCCATATAAAAGAGCTGGTGATACACACACACACACACACACACACACACACACACACACACACACAATGGGAGGGAGGTGTTGGCCTCTTGCACAGCCCTGGAGGGCAGGAGACACTCTCTAGGACACTGTGACCTCTGCTTGCTGAGCACGGGGTAGCCAGCAGCCTTGAAGTCTCTCATATACCTGAGAGGATGGGTGTTATTTGAAGGTAAACAGAACTCGGGCAAAAATCGTCCAGCGGATGAAAGACTTCAACATTCGGCATTCTTTATTCTCTTTCCTTGCCCCTCTTCCACGTGCCCTCCTGTCTACACTGATGAATGTGCACGCCAGTGCTGTGTACTTGCAGGTAAAGCACGCTGCCGACAGAGAGCGTCAATGGGAAATGCTTTCCTGCTTCCTTCATCTTGTTTCACACTCTCTTTCTCCATTCTCATCTGGAACACAGAATCTGAGGAAGCTTAGAGACAGTTTTCTCTCTAGCCCGTATCCACTTCCATCTGCTTCCAGTTATACTTGAAGAGGAAGTGGTGGAAGCAATCCCGAATTAGTATAAAACGGTTTTTCAATAGTAACGTGCAAATAAAAACTGTTACTGTTAATATTCTCACTGATTCAATACCTAGAACTTTATCCATTCTTGCTTTAAATCCTTATAGATTTTTCTGTCAGGGGTGCTCAGGGCTGGTGCACTGGGATGACCCTAAAGATGGGATGGGGAGGGAGGGGAAAGGGAGGGTCAGGAGAGGGAACACATGTATACCTATGGCGGATTCATGTGAATGTATGGCAAAAACCACCACAACATTGTGAAGTAAAATAAAAAGATTTTTCTGTCAGTCTCTTACCCTTTTGCCTAGATGAGTCTTTGAATACAACTTGCTTTTCTGGGACTATTTTTATTTCCAATACTGTTTGGTTTTAGGAGAGTTGCTTTTCTGTATATTGTCAGTATTTTAATGCACATGCACTATTTGGGTTAAAAGAGGAAGAGTTGCCTAGGAATCAACCTGTGTTAAACATTGCCCCTGTGGAATGAGACCTGCCCAGTAGATTATGATTTACTGAAGTGTGGCTTAACCCATGTCTGGCAGACTGTCAAGTGTTGCTATATTCTTTTGGTTGGCTGAGGTCACAATCAGAGAAGATAACAACCATCTCCTTGCCCCAGTTCTGCTCTGGACATGAACCTGAGCACCATTTCTCTGCTCCCTGCCCCTGGGAACTCAGATCTATAGGAGAGCCAATGGTAGCAGTTGGTTACTCTAAGAAGTTAAAAATCTCTACCATGAAAAAATGTGGTCCAAGTCTACAGACTTGGAAAAAACTATATAACTTATATGCAGAGTACATCATGCAAAATGCTGGAATGGCTGAAGTACAAGCTGGAATCAAGATTTCTGGGAGAAATATCAATAACCTCAGATATGCAGATGACACCACCCTTATGGCAGAAAGTGAAGAGGAACTAAAGAGCCTCTTGATGAAAGTGAAAGAAGAGAGTGAAAGAGTTGGCTTAAAGCTCAACATTCATAAAACTAAGATCATGGCATCTGGTCCCATCACTTCATGGGAAATAGATGGGGAAACAATGGAAACAGTGACAGACTTGCTTTTCTTGGTCTCCAAAATCACTGCAGATGGTGACTGCAGCCATGAAATTAAAAGACACTTGCTCCTTGAAATAAAAGCTATGACCAACCTAGCTAGCATACTAAAATGCAGAGACATTACTTTGCTGACAAAGGTCCATCTAATCAAAGCTATGGTTTTTCCAGTAGTCATGTATGGATGTGAGAGTTGGACCATAAAGAAAGCTGAGCGTCAAAAAATTGATGCTGTGGTGTTGGAGAAGATTCTTGAGAGTCCCTTGAACAGCAAGGAGATAAAACCAGTCCATCCTGAAGGAAATCAGTCCTGAGTGTTCATTGGAAGGACTGATGCTGAAGCTGAAACTCCAATACTTTGGCTACCTGATATGAAGAACTGACTCACTGGAAAAGACCCTGATGCTGGGAAAGATTGAAGACGGGAGGAAAAGGGGCTGACAGAGGATGAGATGCTTAGATGGCATCACCGACTCGATGGACGTGAGTTTGAGCAAACTCTGGGAGTTGGTAGTGGACAGGGAAGCCTGGTGTGCTAAAGTCCATGGGGTTGCAAAGAGTCGGACATGACTGAGTGACTGAACTGAAGTCCACAGAGTCAATATATGGAACACAGGCTGCGTTTGTCTTCTTGTCATTCAGCTCCCACTTACTAACTAAATGATTGCAGTTTCCTCATCTCAAACAGGGACAATGACAGACTATACAGGCATAAGTTATTTTGTTGTGCTTTGCTGTATTTGCACTTTAAAGATACTGTGCTTTTTTTTTTTTTTTTTTTTACAAATCAGACATTTCTGTCAACTCTTCATCTAGCAAGCCTACTGGTGCCATTTTCCCAACAGTATTTGCTCACTTGGCGTCTCTGTGCCAAATGTCGATAATTCTTGCACTTGTCACACTTTATCATTCTATTTATTACCATGATCTGTGATCAGTGATCTTCCATGTTAGTATTGTAATTGTTGTCTGGCACCAAGAACTGTGCCCATATAAGATGGCAAATGTAACTGATACATTTTGTGTGTGTTCTGACTGTTGTTTAGTCACTGAGCTGTGTCTGACTCTTTTGTGACCCCACAGACTGTAGCCTCCAGGCTCCTCTGTCCATGGGATTTCCCAGGCAAGAAAACTAGAGTGGGTTATCATTTCCTTCTCCAGTGTCTGACTACTCTACCAGTCACTGTTCTTCATCTCTTCCCGTCTCCTCAGGCCTCGCTATTCCCTAAGACACAATATTGAAATTAGGCCAGTTAATAACCCTACAATTGCCTCTTAAGTGTTCAGGTGAAAGGAAGAGTCACATCTCTCTCATTTTAAATCAACAAGTAGAAATGATGAAGCTTAGTGAATAAGGCATGTTGTGAGCCAAGAGAGGCTGAAAGCTAGGCCTCTTGTGCCGAACAGTTAATCAAATTGTGAATGAAAAGCAAACGTTCTTGAAGGAAAACAAAGTGCTGCTGCAGTGAACCATGAGTGATAAGAAAGCAAAAGCGCCTGATTGCTGATCTGGAGACAGTGTCAGTGGCCTGGATAGATCAAACCAACCATAACATCCCCTTAAGCCAAAGCCTAATCTAGAGCAAGGCCTTAACTCTTTCCATTTCTCTGAAGGCTGAGGGAGGTGAGGAAGCTACAGAAGATAAATTTGATGCTAACCACAGTAGGTTCATGAGGCCTAAGAAATCAAGCCATCTACATGAAATAAAAGCAAACGGTAAAGCAGCAAGTGTCGATGTAGAAGCTACACCAAGTTATCCAGAAAGTCTAGCTAAGATCATATATGGAGATGGATACACTAAACAATAAATTTTTGGTGTAGACAAAACAGCCTTCTATTGAAAGGAGATGCTGTGTAGAACTTTCATAGCTGAAGAAGAGAAGTCAAAGCATGGGTTCAAAGCTTCAAGGACAGGCTGACTCTTGTTAGGGGCTAGTGCAGCTGGTATTAACACCAGTGCCCATTTACCATCACGAACACCGTAGGGTCGTTAAGCATTATGCCAGATGTCCTCTGTGTGTACTTTGTAAATGCAACAACATAGCCTAAATGACAATACATCTGTTTACAATATGATTTAAAGAATGTTTTAAGCCCACTGTTCAAACCTGCATGCGTGTGAAGTTGCTTCAGTCACGTCTGACTCTTTCCAACCCTACAAACTGTAGCCCACCAGGCTCCTCTGTCCATGGGATTCTCCAGGCAAGAATACTGGAGCAGGTTGCTATGTCCTCCAGGGAATTTTCTCAACCCAGGGGTTGAACCCGCATCTCTTATGTCTCCTGCATTGGCAGGCACGTTCTTTACCACTAGTGCTACCTGGGAAGCCCCTGTTGAAGCCTATTGCTGAGAAAAAAGATTCCTTTCCAAATTTCACTGCTCATTGACAAGGCACCTGGTCACCCATGAACTCTAACAGAGATGTGCAACAAGAGGTGTGTTGTTTTCACGCCTGCTAACATAATGTGCATTCTGCAGCCCGTAGATCAAGGGATCATTTCAACTTTCAAGTGTTGGTACTTAAATATGTTCTCTAAGGCTGTAGTTGCCATACATAGTGATTCCTCTGATGGATCTGTGCAAAGGCATTGAAAACCTGGAAAAGCCATTAAGGATATTTGTGGTTCATGGGAAGAGGTCAAGATAGCAATGTTAATAGGAGTTTGGAAAAAAGTTGATTCCAGCTCTTATGGATGACTTTGAGGGTTTAAGATTTCAGTGGAGGAAATAACTGCAGATGTGGTTGGAAATTTTATGAGAACTAGAATTTGAAGTGGAGCCTACAGATGTGACTGAATTATTGCAATCTCATGAAAAAATTTCATCTAATGAGCTTCTTCTTATGGATGAGCAAAGAAAGTGGTTTCTTGACATGGAATCCACTCCTGCTGAAGATGCTGTGAAGACTGTTGAAATAACAACAAGGGATTTAAAATATTACCTAAATTTAGTTGATTAAGCAACAATAGATTTTAAGAGAATTAACTCTAATGTTGAAGTTCTACGATGGGTAAAATACTATCAAATGGCATTACATACTACAGAGAAATAATTCATGAAATAGAGTCAATCCATATGGCAGACTTTCTTTTATTTTAAGAAATTGCCATGATCACCCCAGCCCTCAACAACCACCACCATGATCAGCCATCAACATCAAGGCAAGACCTTCCTCCAGCAAAAAGATTATGAATGGCTGAAGGTTCAGATAATGGTTAGCGTCTTTTCACAATATTTTTAGTGAACATATATACATTTTAAAGACATAAAGCTATTGTACACTTAACAGTCTATAGTATAACATAAACATAACTTTTATTTGCAACCAAAAATTTTGTGACTCAATTTATTGCAATATTCACTTCATTGTGGCAGTCTGGAACTGAATTCACAGTATCTCTGAGCAGTGCTTGTACGTCAGAGTTAGGAAGTGAGAATTGAACTGGGTTAGTTAATGTAAAGTTCTTCTCCCAGGGTCCAAAACAGAGACTGCTTCAATAAGCCTGGTGCATATATAATATCACACACACACACACACACACACACACACACACACACACACACACAGATCTGTCCTTAATAGCCCTCATTTTAAATGACCATGCTTATTAAAGTAAAATTATTTTTTTCATGTTTTTACTTGTTTTTCTTTCTAATCTTCTTTTTGACATTACAATCTTATCCAAGTCTCCCACTCTATATTTCCTTAATGTGTTTCTTTCTGATAACTTCGATAACTGTCTTTCTCCCTTACAAATATCCTGTCCCCAAATTACATTATTAAAGTTCTGTTGAAGAATGTTTACAACCAGGATCAAATCTTATTTCATCCATGGATATTGAGTCCTCTTCTTGCTTGTCTAACTTATTTAGTTTTCCTGCCTTTAGTATATCAGCCTCTTTTTCCAAGTGTGCATTTCTCTTTATGTCAGGTAGAAACCACCCTTATTAGCAGATACTTGCTAAATCCACATCTGAAGTCAAATAATACCCACTGTGGGCACCATTTATTAAATGCCTATCGTATGATAGCACTTTCACACACATTAACTCTAATCATCTTCACACCTCTGCTACTGCTACTGCTACTGCTAAGTCACTTCAGTCGTGTCCGACTCTGTGCGACCCCATAGACGGCAGCCCACCAGGCACCCCTGTCCCTGGGATTCTCCAGGCAAGAACACTGGAGTGGGTTGCCATTTCCTTCTCCAATGCATGAAAGTGAAAAGTGAAAGTGAAGTCGTTCAGTCATGCCTGACTCTTCGCAACCCCATGGACTGCAGCCTACCAGGCTTTTCCATCCATGGGGTTCTCCAGGCAAGAGTACTGGAATGGGGTGCAATTGCCTTCTCCATTCACACCTCTACTGAGTAGAATAAATAATGTGCAGATATTGTTCTTTATATTTTCATGTGAGAATGAAGCTGTGAGATCGGAGTTCCCACTCAGATCCGCTTAATTGCAGAGCTCATGTGTTCTCTTCTGTTGTACCATGATGCTTCTTAAAAACTTTGGGGTATGTTCATTTCAAGCTTGGATGTAAAACCTTTTCAGCTGTGGCCACACAGGCTCTTCAGCTTCCTAGAGGGAACTGAGGAGACATGGCTATAGTTGTTCCATCTTGTCTACCATTGACCCCCATCTAAGAGTTCCTCTGGACCTGATCTGGGCTGTTCTGACAGAGCCATGCCTCTCATGTTGAGGGCAACTGGAAGATGAGATTAAGAGAGGCTTCTCCATAGTGCCAGGTCTTTAAGTCATGAGCTATGGTCTTGGCATGAGAGCCTCCTCATTGGGCATTTTTTTAGAACTTAAGCAGATCCCTCCCTGGTGAAATCTATGGAATGTTCTCCTTAGCAGTGATCTAGGTGCCCTGGGCTCAGAAAGAGTGCATCTCCGTGAAACATCTCTTCTTCCTTCATCAGCCATCTTTAGGGGGTTCCTATAAAGTCCTCTAACTCTGAAAGTCTCCTCATTCACACCTCTTAACATCCTTCTGGCTCAGACACCCTCACCTCCTTTCTGATGCCTTTCCTGGGAATTGGATGACACCCATATTGCTTTTTCAGTGAGGACCCTGGAGAGACCCTAGAGAGAGATGTAAAAGGATCTGTTCTCTTTAAACCACTTCAGCTGCTTACTATGTCAACTCAACTGAGCAGAAAAGTGGTGGGAAGGGTCCTAATACTTCAAGCTCACATACGCCAAGACAGATGGCATCTCTCCACATCTGAGTGTGTAAGGCTATATGTTCTCTTGTATTATTTATTCATACTTTCTAATACATCAGAAGAGGGTATTAGTAATATATTTCCTTCAAAAAGTTGCTGGATAACTTGCTGTATCCACCATTCTCTAGAGTGCATGCCTGGATACCAAAGTATTTCAGCCTTAAAGAAGCAAATGTAAATGATTTGCAGCAAAACCCATAGATTTTACTCTTTGTAGCAAACCTTTGGGGATAAGGATTTTTATCCTGCTCAAAATGAGTTTCATGTCATGTCACGTTACTGAAAATTTTAATTGAGATAACATAGTCCAGTGTATTAAGAAAGCCCAGTATAAGGAAGAATTGCGTTTTGGAAATGAGTTGAATTTCTTTTGTTCATTGCCCATGAGGGTATGTTACTCATAGCTTGCTGAGATTATGGAAAAGAGCTGGGCTCACTGTTTCATTATGGAATATTGATGGTAGTGTTAGTCATTTACTGTTACACTGTCTTGGTCTCACTAGCTCAAGTGGGATTCAGGATGTTGATAACTGTGGAGACCCACACTGACATAAAGGATGTTAGTCCTGCCTAGTAGGTCATGCCTGTATGCTTTTAGGCCATATCCATTAGGCCGTGTCTGTGTGCTTCTTAGGAAATGGCAAAACAATGTTGGCTATACACTTTCATGCCTGCTTTGGCAGAAAAGAACCAAGAAAGGGATGAAACTCTGGTGGAGAGGGGCAACAAATGTCTTAAGCAAGTGTGATCGCTTATAACGAAAATAGAAGCAACATACAGAAAATGATAAAGGCTTAAGGTTGTGTTTGTGAAACCCTTAATATATTTTTTATTTGCTTTGGGATAAAAGTCTTCCATTAGGATACAGAGGCCAATTTGAGTCTTTAGGGGCTCAGTCCTTTAGGGGAACTCACTCTCTAGACCATGAAGCGTTAAAGTGGAAATTAAAGTAGGTCATCCTATTACGAAGGAGAAGCCCCCAAGCAAGACAGTAAAACAAATCTCACTTGTTGGAAAAGGTCAAGGCTAAAGTGAACAAATCTCATTGGAGACAGAAAGAATCTATTCCCACTATTCAATCACATAAAACTTGCACCAGCCTATGCAAATTTAGAGCCATTCTTGGTTTCACAGTTTGTCAGTAATCACTATTCTCCCATGAGTCTGATAGGTAAATGTTTCCATAGTTGTTTTACTGCCCAGGGGAGTTTCACATATAAGCACATTCAGAACAGGATCACTGGGAACAGTGGCCAAGAAGCATGGTACATATACGTCACCATCCCCGTGACCATCAACATCTCTTGCACTAAATGATGAACACAGAATGCAAACCAAAAGATAAAGGTGAAGAGATAAATAAAAGGAAATAAGAGAAAAAAGGGAAAACTGTAAAGGGAGCTGAAATAAAAAGTAGAAATGGATTCAAAGACATTGATCCCAAACCTGAACACTGGTTTCCAGGGTAATGCCAGGTAACATTTAAAGCCTCACTTTTTTCAGGCTACTGGAGGTTGGTGCTTACTTACGCTCTAAGTTATGTTTAAGGAAGAGTTGTAATGAGGATTCATTTTTCTTTCTTAAATTGTTAGGAAGTTTTTCATTAAAAGTTATTTCTGCAAGCTTATGTGATGGGGTGTGGTAGATACATGTAGAAATGTCCTAACTGAAAAGTGGCTCATGTGATAATCTTGGGACTCTAGACAGCTAAGAAAAATAGCATCCTAGTAAGGAAAATAATACTTGTTCACATGCCCAGCCTTAAAAGAAACCAGGCAGAGGGCCAAGTGAGAAATCAGACTTGGAATTTAATGGATACACTTGTTGCACTGTTGTTGGCGCTTTAGGTGCCTTTGACATAGAAGGTTGAGAAAGACTACATAGGAGGTGACAGTTATGGCTGAAGGTATTACAGGGCTGTATGGTTGCAGCCACTATAAATTCTGTAGACTAAATAGAATTTTAATAAGCCCAATTGTCATTGAGAGGTAGACCATCATTCATCAAATGCATTGAATGGTGGAATATATGCATTTTCAAATTATTTTTGTTCTAACCTATCTTTAGCTATTTAAGTCAAAAATGTGAGTAAATGGATCATGGTGCACATTAGAATTAGACTGAGATTATTGATTCAAGGTTTCTAGTGAGTGAATTATCAATATGGCCAACTGCAAATTTCTTTAGGAATTGCTGCAAATTGGCACATCAGTGCCTTTGACTAGATCGTGCATAACGTAGGTTATTGTTACAGTGAATCCCTGCAGGATGTGTAACATTACGGCTATTATATAACTTCAATAAAGTACATGGCCCCGAGTCACTGAAAACACTTTGTCCAGTGATTCCTCAGGTGCGTGAGTTGATACAGCCTCTACAGCTAAAGTAGATAAGTGGTGTTCTGTAGCCACCCATGGCAAATAGCCCAAGACAAGATCCACAGTCACTTAGACCTACCTAGCAGGCTGTTGCTGTGTGCTGCTTAGGAAAAAGCAGACCAGCCAAGTCTGCCTCTCTTTGACAGGTGCCTAGGTTGTCAGCCTCCAACTTCACTAAGCAACCTAAGAAGGGGATGATCCTGGGTGATGATAGCATTCCAGAATGGGGCGGGGTGCGGTGGGGTTTGCGGAAGAAGGAAAATAATGTTTGGGCCAAAACTTCTTACGATTCCTTTTGCCCTGGGAAATTTATATGGGGCATATATATATATATACACACACACACACACACACACACCTATGTTTATATGTATATATATGCATTTTTATGCAGTAATCCATCCCTGTTTGGTAACTGTAAGAGCATATTTGAGCACCTTTAGAGCTATCAGGGGAGAAGGCAATGGGACCCCACTCCAGTACTCTTGTCTGGAAAATCCCATGGACAGAGGAGCCTGGTAGGCTGCAGTCCATGGGGTCGCACAGAGTCGGACATGACTGAGCGACTTCACTTTCACGCATTGGAGAAGGAAATGGCAACCCACTCCAGTGTTCTTGCCTGGAGAATCCCAGGGACAGGGGAGCCTGGTGGGCTGCCGTCTATTGGATCACACAGAGTTGGCCACAACTGAAGCGACTTAGCAGCAGCAGCAGCAGTATCAGGATAGCCAAGTGTCTAGCATCTCAAATTTATAGAACAGTTATTTTTCCTGAAAAAATGGACCATTTATTGACAATTCATGTATCTCTTTAACATTCATGATGAATACACTAGTAAAAGCTTCAAGACAAAACAGAATCATACCTTTTGAATATTTTTTAAACAAAGTTGGGCTTGCATTTTAAAGGAAAAAACTCACAGTGATTATTTGACTTATCTAATAGTGAAAACAAGAAAATAGTTGGGTCTGTCCTCTTTGCTGCCTCCGAGGTGGGTCAGAAAGGCGTGAGATGGTAAGCCCGGTCGTTTTCCACAGTTTCATCCTTCACCTTCTTCAAATCACTGTACCATGTCTGATTTCACATTCAAGCTAGTCACTTTAGGTTTTCTCTTTGCATTTCCATTAGCTATACTTCTCTACAGACAACTTCAGTCCCACGATGCCTATTAAATCTCACTGAGATCTTGGGTAAAGCATCTTTTGATCCTGGAAATTCAAGTAATAAATTAACCAGTTACTCTTCAGTGATGGCACTGAATTCTCTTCTAGTCACGATTGTCATTGAAGGAGATTAGAAAGAGGAAGAAAACTCCAATCTCAGTCTTCAAATGAAAAAAATTTCACTTTGGAAAGTCAGAGGAAAAAGCCGGAATTTAATTTTCTTCTTTATTACAGACACCAAAAACTTCACACTCCAGCCCAGTCCTTTCATCCTGTTTCTGAATTGGACCACAGTAGAAGTCAAGATATGTAGCCAAGTACCACTGCTTTTAATAGTATAAATTTGGTCTGTTGCTGAATGCACACCTAGCAAATTTGGTGTTGGCAAATTTCACACTCAGTTGTTCTGCTTCGAAGGGTATCATCTAGAGATTCTCTGAAGGAGATTTCATATGACAATTAGTTGTTATGCTTTGGAGATATGCAAATATGTTAGCAAGCAACAAAAATCCACAGCCCCTTTTGCTTCATGTGTGTTAAGTAGGCATGTGGGGATAAATGCAACAGCATTTCCTTAGACCTCTGCATAGGATGAGAGCTCTGTGGACAAGCATGTAGGCTGGTCTTTCTCACCCAGACCCAGCAGTCAACTGTGAAATGAAAAGAGAAGGTCGGCAAAGCAGCCGAAAGCTGTAGCAGGTGGTACACCAAATTATTTATCCCAAGATCATTCAGGACCAGGTTTCTAATTCTATCAGAGTAATTGATTTTCCCATAAATGTGCATCTCTACCTTCTATGGAGCTAAGGCAATGAAGTCGTGTAGCCCTCTAAGCATCTGAAATGTACGGAAAACCAATATAAAGGTATCAATGTTGTAAACAGAAGATACGGAATAGGTGCAATTACTTGAAAAGATTTCAAAAACAGTCCTAATAAGCATTGTCGATTTCTAGGACTAAATGCTACCATTAGCAGTCCATCATATTTATGGCTTTATGTGGATCTAGTAAAAATTAATTATTAATTTCATGAGTGATATATGAAATAAAGAACAGAGACTCTAGTTATAGTGATTTCCTGAAATTAACACTGACGACTTTCAGGGCCCAGCCATTTTCCCCGAATGTCTAAATTACTATCTTAGTTCAGGTTCCCATAACAAAATACCATAGAGTGGGTGGCTTAGACAACAGAAATTTATTTTCTCATGGTTCTGGAATCTAAAGATCCAAGATCAAGGTGCTAGCATGGTTGGATTCTGGTGAGGACTCTACTCCTGACTTGCAGATGGCCGCCTTCTGACTGTGCACTCAGGACCTTTTCTAGGTGCATGCCTATGGGGACTGTTCTCTCTCTCTCTTATAAAGCTACCAGTCCTATCAGATTAGGACCCATATGACCTCATTTAACCTTAATTAGCTCTTAAAAAAAAAAAACCCAGTCCCCAAATATGGTCATATTGGAATTTAGGGCTTCAACATGTGACTGAATTTGGGAGGGGGTGTGTAATCCAATCAATCCATGGTGACCATATTTGTCACAGTTAAGCTCTTTTCATTACAAATTTTTTAATATCCTTTCCTTAGAGAGATCAATAAATGTTTCCTAAAATGAAATTCATATGTGAATGCAACAGCTTAATATCTGAGGTCTCTAAATGGATTTTTTAATATGCCCAGTTCGTTACTGGTTTCTTCAATCTTTGTTACTACCTCTGACACAAACTCCTTACCTAAAGGAATACATGTACTAAAGTTTTTGGTTTTTATTTTGAAAATCCTATTCTTTAAAGTTACCCACTATCCAGTAAACAGTCCAGTTCATGTCATAATCAGCCGTGACAAAAACACTAATATGGGTCTACCTTCCATCTTCAAGGATGTATCTTTTAAGCAAACACGACTAGAAAATAAATTTCTATAAAGTCAATCTTATTTTCACACTAACTTCTATGTAAAATAGTATGTATATATATAACCAGAGAGAGGAAGGAAAAAAATTCTTAGTCTAAATGGAAACTGTGGAACCAGAAATGGGGTGAGTGTGCTGGCACGCTCCATGACTTGCTACTGTGTGTTCTCAAGTCCCATCCTGGCAGTTGTCTGTTAGGAGGTGTAGTTCTAGCAAGTATTGACTAACTGGGGTCCCATCTTTATTTCTAGGCATTAGCCTCTTCCTCTAAGACATGAGAATTTCCTTGAGGTCTATAGTCTCTAGTTTGTTCAGTTCAGTCACTCAGTCGTGTCCAACTCTTTGTGACCCCGTGAACTGCAGCACAACGGGCTTCCCTGTCCATCACCAACTCCCAGAGCTTGCTCAAGCTCATGTCCATCGAGTCGGTGATGCCATCCAACCATCTCATCCTCTGTTGTCCTCTTCTCCTGCCTTCAGTCTTTCCCAGCATCAGGGTCTTTTCCAATGAGTCAGTTCTTCACATCGGGTGGCCAAAGTATTGGAGCTTCAGCATCAGTCCTTCCAATGAATAGTCAAGACTGATTTCCTCTTGATTGGACATTTACAAATTCTAGGAAGATAAACATGTGGGCTATTGGTTATGTTAATTAACCGGGTAAGAGGAATCCTTTTACAATATATATGTATATCCAATTATCACAATACATGCTTTAAATATTTTGCAATTTCATGTATCAATTACATCTCAGCAAAGCTTTAAAAATGCAAATTCCATCAATCCGTGCCTTTTCCAGCCCATAAACAGGATATTAGAGGTGTGAAGCTTGGTAATATCGACAAGAGTCCCCACCATGTATGGCAAGTGTCCTAAGTCACTTTGCCTTGTGACTTTTTGTTTTATAAAGTTAATTTCCCACTTTTCTCATTTTCTTCAACTTGGATCCCACAGATGAATTTTGTTTAAGAAAGTAACTCTTGAGTTGCTCTTTGTTCAGCTAGCATAGGCCTGGTGCGTAGGAAGCCCTCGACAGGTGTTTTCTGAATGCATAACACTGAAGCAGTAGGGACATGACAGTCACTTATGTGGAAAGAAATGCTGGAGGAAGCATAGACTCCTAGCAGCTCTGATGGGTGTGAAACAAGTAAACTCCCCAGCGGGTATCCCAGCGGCAGGAAGAAAAGGACGTTCCTTTCTTCTTACACCTACCACATTTTCTTGTGTTACATTGGGCCGTGTACTTGATTTCCCTGAGACTCGTTTCCTTATCTGTAATATAGGATTAAATAATGCCCAGCTCAAAATTTGTTCTAAATAATTTCCCTAACAAGTGTTAGTTTCCTTCCATTCCCTCTCCTCTAAGGTGAATATCTGAGTAAACTGAGCATTGTGTAAAGCATCTAGTGGCTCCGATGGTAAAGAATCTGCCTGCAATGCAAGAGACCCAGGTTCGATCCCTGGGTTGGGAAGATTACCTGGAGAAGGAAACAGCACCCCATTCCAGTATCCTTGCCTAGATGATTCCATGGACAGAGGAGCCAGGCGGGCTACAGTCCATGGGGTCGCAAAGACACCACTGAGTGACTAACACTCACTTTTTTTCCTAATATGCTATGATAATATATATGATTTACAATAGTATGTGTGTGTGCTTAGTCACTCGGTCATGTCCGACTTTTTGAAACCCCATGAACTGTAGCCCACCAGGCTCTTCTGTCCATGGGATTTCCCAGGCAAGAATACTGGAGTGGGTAGCCATTCCCTTATCCAGGGCATCTATCTTCCTGATCCAGGGATCGAACCCAGTCTCCTGCATTGCCGGTGGACTCTTTCCTGTCTTAGCCGCCAGGGAATCCCATATAATAGTATATTTAATATATATTGCTGTATATCATATATGTGAGAGTGTTATGACCATTCCCTAGAGTCACCTGTGATCTACAGGATGCCCAATGAACAACTATTCGGTTCTATTCTTTTTTGTGTGTGCTCTTTTGAATAACACAGACAATTTGAAGGACACCTGGAACCAAGCTTCATGTGTAGCCAAAGCAAAGGAGTGACATTGTTAGACCTTTCAGGACCAGTACAACGGAGTGCTTATGTTACCCTGCTGGCCTGGGAACTCCTCCCTTAACTTGAAAGAGAATTCTGAATTCAAGAAAAAAGATGCACAATAAGAAGTTACCTCCTAGGTTCTGAGGAGCCTATGTTTCAGTAAACTATAAGGCACCACGTGCACAGATAGGTGAGGTTTTAATGTTCCAGTGAATATGTGTGCCTTAGTATAATTAGTGGGAATCCTCTCCCTGAGGCAGAAGGAGCTTGTGAGCAGCACATGGTCACTTCTGCCTCAGGTAGAGTCCCGGTCCCCTGGGACAAGCCACAGATAATGTGAGGTCTGCGTGTTGTCCCCCGTGGCTCAGAGACACTGGCACGTGTGACTCCGCCAAACGCCGCACCCTGTCTTTATAGCAGAGCCTGCTGCCCATTTGGCTGGATGTTCAAATCAAGACATCCACCTCCCTCAAGGCTGGATGTAAGGCTTGAACTAGCATCCCAGAGAAAAAAAGGTCAGCACTTTGATACACAGCTTCCATGAAATGGAATTTTAATGAGTAGAAGCAAAACCTGATCTCCTTGCTCAGAAAGCTGATGTCTTTGTTCTTTTCATGTCATAACATTTCACTAGCTCAACATCTCCCCTTTTATTCTGGTACGTCTCCTCTAAGAACTGAAGAGAGGCCGCCTGTGTCTCTCGGCAGTGTTTTCTCACCTAAGATGTGTGGATTTGTGTGTTTAAGGAAACTCTTAGGAAAGATGTCTTGCGGTGTCAAGGTTTGTTGTTCTGGAGTTCTGTTTTAGAGCGAAAATAGTCAAATTTCACCAAATTAATCCAATTCGCTGTTGTGATTGGGGAACATGTGGCTTTGGGTACGTGATCATCATATAAAGCTCTCCTATCATGCTTCACGTTATTGACTCATTGCCGGTGGGGGCACAAAGGAAAAGATCCAGGAGCCAGAAAGCGCAGAGAGATTTCTGAGAGTTAAAATAAAAATCCACACCTTTGATGTGTGCTTTTCTCCACTTCAAGAATATATACTGAAGAGTCTTTCTAAAAATAAGGCTTTTGTTTCCACAACACTTGATGGTTAAAACTCAGATTGCAGAGGAAAAATTTGGGAACTTTGTCTTCCCCGTAAGCAGATACCTGTGGGCGCTTCTGGACATCGTCCCAGGCTCTCCTCCAGGTTGCCGGGAGTCTGCAGGCGTGTGCGTGAGCAGTCCAGTATCAGCTCCTGAGTGCAGTCAGAGGGCAGCATGGCACTTTAATGAGCTCGATCAAAGTGTTGTTGTGTCCAAAGGCCAAAAAATGTAAGAAACACTTCTAACTCTTTTATCTGCTGCCAAAACAGAGTGGAAAGATAAGTAGTGGAGCCCCGTCCTCAGTCTCCAGACTGTGCTTGTTTTGTGCTTCTTCTCTTTCATGACGGTGGAGATGTGGTTTAAGAGCAGACTCGCATATCCCCAGTGCTCACCCATTGCTCAGGTCGCAGAAGTAATTTTCTCATGCAGCCTCTCCTTGTTAACAGCAAAGTCATCGTAGGAGTTGTAAAACGCTACAGCCAGTCTCTACTGGCTGGCAAGGTTTGTGCTCACATTCATGTTCTGCTCTTGTGCTAACAGAATTATGTCAGAACAGTGAAAAATGCTGGGTTTGGAGGGAACGCTGAGTATGTCCGAGACCGTACTTTATCACGGGTGGGTTAACCAAAGCCTGAAGTAGGAAGAACATCACAGATGCACGGCGCATCAGACATGAAGCACATGCTTGCATTTAAATCACGTATATCTTACTTTTTTACTGATGTAATTGTGAAATATGTTCTTTTTGCATTCATAATTAGGGGGTGGAACAGATGGTGAAGGCTTAGTTTAAAATAATCTGTCATTAAAATAACCTAGCCTACTGGTAATTCTTCACTCTAACTGGAGATAGGTCATAGGGAAAGAGTTCGGGGTGATTTTTTTTTCCTCTGCTACGTTGGAATGTTGCAGAAAGAACCACTCATTTCAGAATAGTCTTGTACGTGAGAATTGCCTCTGTAAGGGCACTGTAGTAAGATTTCACTCTGAAATTTGGTTGCAGGGAAATATGCAGGGGATAAAAAAAAGAAAGCAGACACAAAACAACTTTGACAAATATAAATCCATTTAGCACAATGCATTAAACATTAGTATACCTTCAATCATGAAGCTATAGTTAGTTTTATACCCTGCAAGGAAATAGCCTCATCATTTGACAAATACTGTTAGAGGCACTCGGCTTTGGGGGTTAAGAAACTGCGCCTTACACTTTATATGTTACTCTGATGTCAGGGGATATAAATTATAATTACAGGCATTATTATTCAGAGACGCTGTGGCTCCTGACTTGTGTATCCAAGCCTCTCTGCAGCATGTGTACCTCATAGCCTTACTGGGATGTGACAAAGGAAATCTCTCATCAGCCCTGTCGAGATGGCTAAGAACCGGTTTTAGTAGTAAGAAAACTGTCTTGATGAATCAGATACTTGCATGCCTTGAAAACGTCTGTTTTACTCTTTCTTCTAAGATTTTGTTCTCCATCTGCTTTGAGGAAAGCAGATAGATTTCAACGTGGCTTTGTAATAAATCTTCTCAAGGAGGAACTAGCATTAACATTTGTGTTGGTTCTTTTTCATCTTAATCCAAACTTAGTTAATAATCAGAAAATTCTACATACTGAGTAAGAAGATGTAATTAACCCTTTGACCCCGGAATCTTAATTGGCGCCTGTTGAAAACAGTGGGCAGTTTAAAAAAAAAAAAATTAAAAGGTAGCCTGCAGTGATGGAAACAGCTCTGTATAGTAGCTTTCTTGATTCAAAATTTTTGAAATTTCCGCTGAACTTTCAGATTAATCATATCTGGTTCCCAAGACTAATTGAATGTTTCCTTCTTCTCCCACCCTTTAAAATTAAGACATCCACATTAAACGAATATTGATGCTATTCTTAAAACTTTTCTAAGCAGCAAAATACAGCTCACTATAGACAGGGATGACCCTGAAACAGAGGGTAATGGCCCTGTGAAGAGGGACCTTGCCAACCTGCCAACACCGGGTTTCATATCCCATTCTTTATTTGAAATATAATTATACCCGAGTTATTGATTTTATCCCATACTATAGATACAGTTGATTCAGATAGTAGGCATGAAAGTGAAAAATACCGTGAACTAACCTGTTTTGCTTACCTCTGTAATGGCAAACAACTCATCTGACTAGTTGTTTCCCCCCCACCAAATTGGCTGTTATTTTTAATTGAATTGACTGGATGCTTTGTGTCATGTAGACATAGCCTCATTTTAATCTCACCAGGAAATTGGAACATGTGTCGAAGCCTCTGTTTTTGCCAAACAAAACTGGCCGGTTCTTAGATCGCCGCTGCTTAATAGCATCAGATGTTTAGCCTCCAGATATTCCTTTTCCCTGCCACAGTGCCCAAACTTCCGTTAGTATTTTAGCAGGTATATTGAGATAGGAACCTACTTTAAAAAACATAATCCCTTTCAGTGAGAAAGCAAAGGATGTGTGTCCATGACAAAGTGAGTAGCACTGAGTATTTTGGAAAACTGTGAAAGGATCCAGTCTAACTCTGGTCTTCCGAATGTCAGGAGATGTCCCAGACTATGCGAGACATCTGTGGCATCAGAATCTGCAGCTAATCTAACCGCTCCGTAAACAGAACTCTTGGAGGAAAGAACTGCCCTTCCTCTTAGTCATTCTAATGTGTGTGATGTGAGGGAAAGAGCTTTGGGCTTGGAAGTAGAACTGGATTTCCTAAGTCTTATTTGAGCAGTTGTTAGATGCTGGCTAAAGATAAATAAGATGTCTCCCTGCTGTTGAGAAAGTCAGTCTCTTTGGGAGTTGGATAATCCTACTAGGGTGATGGGGCTTCCCAGATGGTGCCAGCGGGTAAAGAATCCACCTGATAATGCAGGAGACACAGGAGATGTGGGTTTGATCCCTGGGTCAGAAGGATCCCCTGGAGAAGGAAATGGGAACCCACTCCAGTATTCTTGCCTGGAGAATCCCATGGACAGAGGAGCTTAGCAAGATACGGTGCAGAGGGTGCAGAGTCAGACACAACTCAGCACGCATGCGTGCACACATGCACACACACACACACACACACACACACAACAGGATAATACAGGGTCATCAATGTTTTATTAATACTATGGGAAGTCGTGTATTTAATCCTGGCTTTACCACTAGCTGGCCATGGTCTTACCCAGCCACTTAACCTCTCTGTGCCAGGCTTTCCTCACCTGAAAAGTGAGAGTTTAGACTACAAGGGGTCATCTCTGTGCCATTAATCCTTTCTTCTGCTCTTACTCAGTCTTTTGATTGTCACTGGTTCCCACAGAAGCTATCTTCTATCTTTGTCTGTGTCCCACGGATCTGACAGTGGCATTTTAGGGTTTGAGAAGATGGCTTACACAACTCCCTGTGATTAGATTCTAGACCATGGCTCTTAGGTTGAATAGAAAAAACCTAATTAGGCCCTTCTCTCCCTGGAGAAGGTCAAAAGAGGCAGTCCTAATCCTCACGAATCATCCTTAGGAGACACCCGGCTTGAGGTGAAGACATGTTGAAATGAGATGCTCCCCAAACTTCTACAAAGGAAACTTCTGCATTTTTGCACTTTTGGTTCAAAGTAAGCTTCCACTCTATCACACTGGAAGCTTGAAAGTTTGGCTCTTGCGAGGCTTGAGAAGGCTTGACAGTTTTGTCAAAGATCAGGAGTCCAGTTCTCTTAGACATTGTTTTGTTTTCCGTCCCCTAGATGCTTCCATGGAGGTATTACAGAGCAAAGGTGACCTCTTGGGGAAGTGACTTATGAATTCTTTTTGTCATTCCACTCCCCATTCATCTCCTCCAAATGGTAGGATTCTATCATTGGAACAAATCATTCAAAAACAAGGAATGATTTTAAGAAGTTATAGGCTGCCTCAATACAAATATGTTAATTTCAGAAATGCTGTCTAATTTATATTTTCATTAATGTCCTTGTATCAAGTAGAAAATCTTTATTTTTAGTGGAAGGCAAGGCAGTGTAGTGATTGAATCCAACAATCTGAGTTTGAATCCTGACTTCATCATTTACTTAGGTCAGGCACGTTGGCTAACTTCACTAAACTTCAATTTCCTTGTATGTAAAATGTGGATAATAACATAATTACTTCAAATGCTACTTATAAAAATTAAAAGAGACAATGCAACCTACTTAGTATATAATAAATGTGAGCTGTTATTATTGTCTTGACCAGAATCTTGTCTATTATGTAATTTGCTTTTATGTGGTACAGTACAATGTGACTTTTGAATCGAATTGTTGAATCGGTTTCAAAACCCACTTGTTTTCACCCAATTGTTGTCAGAGGAGGAGGTTGGGTACTTCTCATAGTTTCTGATCAGTGGGGCTGTGAATAGGAATCAGGAAGCATGGAATCAAATTTCATACACACACACATATTCCCATAATGATACATACACATATTTATATACATATATTCAATATATACATATAAAATTCCCAAAAAGCTCAGTATTTTAAGAGATTGAAATAATTATCACTGAGATTTAAGGCCATGTATTTTTCTACCTGAATTTTACCTGCTTCTTCCACCTTTCTGTATTTAAAAATTATGTCATTAGTTTAACGTTGCCACATACCTTGTTTCCAGTGAGGATTCCCTGTCTTTCCAAATTCACAGCCTTTATAAATATCACTAATCTTTAAAACTTCTTTTCCTAGGCAAGCAGTACTTGTGCAACCCACTTGATTAAACATAAATAAAACAAAACACAAGATGTGAGAATGATGGAACATATAAAATGCACTTGGATTGCAAGAATTTGAAACAAGTTTATTCTCAATTTGAGTGATATCTTTCAGTTGGGAGTCCATGATGATTTACACCATTCATCAAACTGAAAACGCAGCCCTCTATTTGAAAAGTAGACTGACATTTCAGGAGCTGCAGATAATACGCAGTATTCTTCTTTTCTCCCCCTTTCTTCTTTTCTTTCCATTTCAGGAGTTGTAATAGAAACTAGATCTATTGCAATAAAGCTTTAATATAGAGTTTTGCAAAAGAAGGATTACAATTTATGAAGCTTCAGCCTGTAAACATTTATCCATAATATATTAACTTCTCCTATTTGTTCTAATATAATAGGCACTGGGATTGAGGAGAGAATAATCCTTTATTAATTAGCAAATTATTGACATCCATAGGCGCATAAGTGGTGATTTTACTTGTTTTTTATATAGGAACTCTTTTTTTCTCTTGTTCCGTTACAGTTTTCATTCCTGTTCAGCTATTTAATAACTGTGCTGATTTAATCTCAGTAACTACTGAATCCAAAAACATAAAGGCAACATCTCAGAAAGTCAACGTGGCCTGATTTTATACATAAATGCAGTGCATCTTGATTAAATGACAGAGACATAAGGAAGTGCCTGAAATAAGGGAAATCTAGCTTGTGATCTTAATTCAGACCTTTTATTTGTTCATGTTTAATGCGGTAGTTAAAGATCTTAGACTTCTGTTAAACATGAAGGAAAGTGATCTTAAATTTGGTTATGTGTTTCTTTGTATTAGATGCCTTAATAACGAAATCTCCATCACATATACTTACTAACCTTTTTTTTTTTTTTTCCTGCAGTCCCTGGATGGCTTTGTATTTGCACTAAATCAAGAAGGAAAGTTTTTGTACATTTCTGAAACAGTCTCCATCTACCTAGGCCTCTCACAAGTAAGTAAAACCATTTTAGATTCTTGACAGCAATTGTGAAGGCTCCTTCAGCCTCATGCCTGTCTTTCTTCTTCAACAGATATTCTGTTTGGAGTGAATTATCCAGTTTATTTTTTAATGGCTCTCCCTGACTCTGCTCACAACGTCATTGAGAAAGCTGTATGTCAGTTCAGAACGTTTGGCATCAACTTGTGCTCAAAACTTGATTCCCCCGTCCCTACCCCCTAAGGATCATTATTAATTTATTGAGAACAAATGAAGTTTCTTCCCTTGGTTGTTTTGAACTTTGAAACCTCTGTGCTCAGTAGGAGAGGGACACACTAATAGTGCTTCCCTTGTGTCCTATTACTGGATGTTTATGGAGGCCCCTGCACTGTCCTGGGAGCTGACACAATGACAGGGAGTCAAGAAATGCTGAAAGAGACCATTAAAATGTGTTGTGGGGAGGAACGGTTCCTGCAAGTAGATATTTTGCTGCCTTTGCAAATGCTTCCTTATGCAGAAACACGATTTCATAAAATAAGATAATCTTTTGTTATTTGCCATTTAATTACCCACACGTGTCTGTCAGAGGTGAAAAGGGGGAAAAAAAAAGATGGAGGCACATGGGGGCAGGGAATGAAAGCCCTAGACATTCGTTCTTGATAGTCCCCCTGGAACACAGAAATTTGACTTTTGTTCAATTCCCAGACACAGGCTGCCACTACAGAATGCCAAAATACCCTGAAGAAAAGTTTGCAGTTCCACTAATTATCCAGATGTTTTTTCCATTCAAATGCTGAACATCTGGGTATCCGTGCCCATACAGGTGATTGGCTGAGGCTGACCCTTTTCATCTGGTGGTTTGGCACAAGAAAAATGCAGTTCCGTGGGAGGGGTTTTGTATGTATGTGATGATCTGCCAACTTGGATAATCTGCTTCTCATTCAGTTGCTCCTTTGAGCTAAAGATGGAGATGAGATCTGCCTCTCTCCTCTTAGGCAACACTCACCCCAGACTCACTGCTTCTGAAAGTTGGCACTGCTGTAAGGAGGCAGCACATGGCTGGAACATTTTGGCTGTTCGTGAGTTTGCTGGGTAATAGCTAAATCAAGAAAGACACTGGGAAATAATAGAGAGAGATAGTTGGCATTTGAGGAGGGTTGGGGGAGGAGGAGAAACACTGCCAAATGTAATTATTTACTTTTGAGAATCCAAGCCCGGGGTGGGGCGGTGGGCATTAACTCTTGCTTGAAGAATGTGCACGCTATTGGCTGTAGTGTATCTAGCAATTCCGTTTTATGTGGACTTGAGCAAACCAAATGATAGAAACTGGGCTATTGTCAACTCAATATTAGTATTCTTGTGTCTCGTGGAAATCTCTGGTTTTCTAATGGCTTTTAATAGACTTGAAGCCTTGTCTTAATCTGTTTGAGACCTAGTATTGGGAATCACCAGTGTTGAAATTGGTGTGCCACCATACTAACACTGTATAGACCTGGGAAAGCCACTGTTTGTTGTTCTGCAATGCCTATATTCATATATTTTGTGCAGGCTATCCAACAAAGTTTAATAAGCCCGTGAAGAAGAAGGATGAATAATTAGTTTAAGCAGGTAAATGCTAATTAGGGAACTCCTGAAAAGCATCCATTATATACTAGCTCAAAACACGTTTTACAGCCCTGGTTAGTGGTGTAATCCAAATTCTGTCAAGGCAACTGCATTTTCTGTAATTGAGATGTGTATGTTTGCTTTGCATAACAGATGGCTCTGTATGCTTAGACTGATAGCTAGGAAAATAATAATTGCATTATTCTGGCCAAAAGAATATTAGCTCTTGGGTTTTGGCCATTTCAGTCAGTCCTCCTGCCAGCACAGCATATGCACATATATGGATTGGATTTTCAAGGAAATTGATGCATCTGGAATAGTGTGGCCATCTGAAATATCATCTGTTCAAGAAAAATGTGGCTTTAACCCTGTGTTGGTTTCTCCTTAAAAGCAAGAGATTCCACGGCATCTCTGCTATCACCTTAAGTCAATCTTTTCCTGTAATCTGAGGCAAATCATTGAGGTTTCCATAAGAATAAAACAGCTATGCAGGCATGGTTTGGTAGCTGGCAACTTCTGTACAGTTCCTCCCCACCTCTGCGTGGGGCGGGTTATAGAGTAAGTGTGCATCAATAGTCGGTGTCTCGGCTTACCCAGGGGCAGATGCTGGCCACCGTGGGCTGTGGCCCTGTGTGGAGGTTGTGTTTTGTGTCACCACAAAGAGTCCAGGGTGCAGCTAGACAAATGTGGTGTGGCCAGAAGTCTTCATTTGAGGGCATTATGTAACTGAAATGATGAAGGGTAGATCACTCCTAAGTAATTTTTGCATATACCAATGCACATATTTGGAGTTCGAAACAAATTTAGAACTCCAGAAGTTAGTTCTGGGTTAACACGCAAATAATCTGATAAGAGCGTAGTGTGTTTTTAAATGCCCAAAGAATAAGGGGAAACCTTATGCTAAAACTTTGGGAAAGGTTTTCCAATCCAATTAATGTTCTCAGTCCTAAAAGAGTAATTGGGTTACCTGAGACATAACCCTTCCCAAGTTTCTTCCGTGCCCTCTTTCAGTTGTGGCGTGTGGAGTGCTCACTGGAGACATCCAGTGTAAAGTTTATTAAAAGTTATTCAACTAAGTACATCCTTAATCTTTTAAACACACACACCCTTAATTAAATGCATACCATTCTTTTCATATCCTACAACTCTGACTCAGTGATTTTTCCATCAAATTCTTGACAGTGATAAGGAATCTATATAGTTATGTTCCCTCCTTTCCTTTTTAAGCAGTATTATTAAATCAAGAAGGAAATGGCAACCCACTCCAGTGTTCCTGCCTGGAGAATCCCAGGGACAGAGGAGCCTAGTGGGCTGCCATCTATGGGGTCACACAGAGTCGGACACGACTGAAGCGACTCAGCAGCAGCAGCATTAAATCAAGACAGTGTGTATCATCAGATACGTACCCAGTGAAACTGCTGAGGAATATTGTGAACATGTCAGTTTGTTAAAGCATATCTGTGTCTGCATTTATAACTCTCAAGATGTATCTTCCTCAGTTTTATTTTCTTTGAACATGTAAATAAATATGGTGGCTTTAAAACGGCTTATGTTCTCAAGAATTAGGATTCTTTTTTGGCTCATGAGAGAACTAAGCAGAGAAACTTCTAGCAAGCTCAGTTGTGTAGCATGAATACAGAGACAGCCAGAGCAGGTTTTTCTCCTCCACTCCGTTGAGGGTAACTCCAGGTGTCCAGGATGCGTGTTTGCCACTTACTGCCTTTAGGGTGTTTTCATATCATCTTGATGATGCGAATGAAGTGATCTATGCTATGATGATGTCCAAACATCTTCAGCAGAACTTTGACTTTGCCAGAGATAATCATTTAATTTAACCAAGATACGGTTTCAGGTTGTAGAAAATGCATTGTTGACTTGCATCCCTAGGTGTAAAGATTCCCAGGTACTCACTACGCAGTTTGGCTTGCATGGAGATTAAATGACTTCTTATGCCTGGTGATGATGTCTGGAGCTGCTAAAGACAATTCTGCTCCTTACGTAAAATGGAATAGGCAAAAGTAAAAGCAAAGAAAGAAAACATTTCCCTAATACTGAAAATGCAGCAATGATGGGTAGCCCACTTTTATGGAACCTCTTCCAACATGTAAGGGGCTTAATCACCAAAGAATCCAAAAGAGACTTTATATGATAAATAAAAAGCATTTCTACTTCAATATACAAATGGAAATTAAAGTTTACAGAAATATTTATTTGTCGATTTAAACCCTCCTCTTTCCAAAAAGGAAATAGCTTACACAAACATATACAATAAAAAGTAATGGCAAAATAGAACTAGGGTCTAGGGAAAAGAAAGATAAACATAAGTAATGTGTTACTGCACAGTAAGAGAACAGAATAAAGGTTTATAAGAAGGGATATAAATGATCTGATGAAGTATCAAATTTACCTATGAGCTTCCGGGCAACCAAAGCAAGAAGGGAAATATAGCCAATTATAGCCAACAATCAAAAATAAGGAAGTATTACTTCTTAAAGAAAAGAAAGCTTTTTGGTGACTGAAATATTAAAATAAACCTCAAAAACAATTTCTGTGGGAGCTAATATGTGGATTATGACATATCAGTTTGCTTCCACTGGAATCCACATTCAGAACAAGGCTATAATGACCCATAAAACTAAGGCAAGCACATATATTACAAATCACATAAGGAAGCGGAAGATACTACTCCCCTCAGATCATTTTGAGAATGATGTTCTGACATCCAGTACTTACAATGGCATTGACTAGCTTGATGTTTTATGTGCTTTTAAATCAGCTTGTCTTAATCCATATTCAAATACTGCATTTTCTTTTAAATGCTGATAAGAAAGTCAAAATTTTATTTGCCAGAGGCAGAGGACTTGAGTCTCAGTTAACCAGAGGGTAAAAATGGACCCTTCTGAAAACGTTTTATCTTGAGAATGGGTTAAAAGATGATGATTCTGATGCACCTATTCCAGAAAAATGTTTTCAAGTTAACAGAATCCTGTTTAAAGCATAATGGGTCCTAGAGCAGATGGGAAGTTAACAGATTTTTCCACCGTGATATCATAAGGAAATATACTATAACCAGCTAAGCCCTCTCTCAAAATATACTCTTATCACCTGCCCATGGCCTCCAATGCCCAGCTTGCAGATGAGTCATTTTTATTCTTCTCACCACATCCCCATTCTGGTAGAAGATACCTCCGTGCCATTGCAAGCCAGCTAGAAGGAAGCTGCAAACAAGGGTATGCATTGGCTTGGTTCAAGGCAGCTTGCTGAAAGAGGTAGGGTGGCTGCAGCTGTAAGAGCTAATGGAGGTGAAAGTAAAAAGGTATAGATGGTCATTTAAAATTTTGCCTTTTTTTTTTTAAGCCCAGCAGATAGATTTACCATAAACTCCTTTCCCCATCCTGTTGTTCATCTCCATATTTTAGGTTTCTCTGCATTTGTTATATAGAATGGCAAATAAAATTACAGCTCTAGCATACAAGTACAAGGTCAAATAAATGACAGAGCTCAGTCTATTTGTGAAGCTGTTCTGAAAGGGAACCATGGTGCCAAATGTGGTTTATTTGAATAATAAAGAAGAATTAGATTCCCCTGATAACTTGGCTGAGGGCCAATAAATCACTGGAGGTTAAAGATGCTTTGCAACCGCCATGTCTTTCTTTTGCTTTTCCAAAGTGCAAGCCTCAACTCTCCCATTCTGTGTTTTTCAATGCAAATCAACTTGAGGTTAGTATGTGGTTAATATTCTCACTTCCATACTTATAAAAGATTATATATATATATATATCTACACATCTACACATATATTTCTTTCGCAGGGTGAAAATAGAAGACATTAGCTTACACATTATTACTCTTGTTAGGCATCATCACGTTCTAGATAGGTAGACTATAAAGGCAAAAATAGGTGTTCTTTCAACACAGCAGAGGCCTTATAATAATGGAGCCAAGTGTTAGCTTTTTCAATCTGCTTGTGAAATTGATGCAACACTAGGATAACCAGTGTTCCTTCCATCAACAAATACAACTCTCCAAATTTTGCTTGGTGCTCCCTTTTAAAGTCAGTCAAGTAAAATAATAATAATAATAATAAAATCAGTCAAGTAGGCATATCTTAATTTTAAAAAAAAGATACATGATTTTCTACAGCTTGTGTTTTGTCATTTTTGTTGGTTTTAAACCTCAGTAAGTCTGCATTTTTCTCCTGTACTAATCGTAAAAAGTTCATCACTTCTTGTGCAACAAAGAAAAATGCCCTTTTGAATGTGGAAGCTCAGAGGGTTTAGAGACTATTGAGAAAATATAAGTATCAAAATAATTCAGAAACAGGACAAGGCGCAGTGGCACATTATCAATTTACAACATTTAAATTGATAAATGCTTGGTAGTGAAGGCCTACAAGGGCACTTTGAAAAGCAAATAGCGACCTGGTGAAGCAATTGATTTTCCCCCCCGAAAATGACTGCGTGATGCATCATTTGACTGCATGCTGTCCGAGTGCTTGACAGAGATAATCTCAGCAATCCCACGGGCGACCTTATCGTTCTCACCAGGGCAACTTTGTCTACGTTCTGACTTTGTGCATGTCAAGGTTCCTCCCGGCAGGATCCTTGGGGGGAAAAGTTCCTCTGTTCGATCCAGATATTGAACTGCTCGCTCTTCCCCATTTTCCTCTCCCGCCCCCCTGCACCCTCCCAAATAGGCAAACACGCCTCTTTATTTCATCCATAATTATGAATGAGCCGGGTGGAAGACCACAGCAGCTCCGCGCACCGGATCTTTGTGGAAACCCTTATTACCATTTAGTTCACAGAGTTCTAGGTGATAACCTGTACTAGCAGGGATCATATTATCAGAAAGGGGAGAAAAATTCCCTCCTCTTCTTCTATCATATATGGCAGTTCTTAGCAAAATGGAAAAACCCAGCCAGTTTCTTTCAGCCTTGTACTTGCAAGGAATTTTTTTTTTCTCTCTCCCCTACAATCTTTACACAGAAAGCTTCTGAAACTGTTTGACTCCACACCATTTAGTTTCTGATAGTGTTGTTCCCTCACCATCCAGTAATTCTAAGTACTTCTCTTGTAACTTTAAAATGATGTAATGTTGACATAAGGCCCCAAGAGTACGTCACCTTGGGCTCTTGGGCTTTGAACTGGCATGGCAGCGCCTGTGGAAGAAATCTGATAGAACCCACGAGGCGTCCTCAGGACCAGTGGTGTTTGGGAAATATTTTTCTGCCGGAGAGGGATAACTGATGATTTCTTTATGTTTAAAATATTTCTGTTGGTATATGTGGATGTGGATGCGTGCGCCTTTCTGTTTATTATCAGTTGTCTTCCTGCCACCGCAGCTTGTCCCTAACCATCACAGTTCTCGATTAGCCACTTCTTGAAAGCAGCAAAAACCCTGTCCAGGGTTCGCACCCTGAAGCTCCAGTCCCCACCGGCTCTGACACCCTCAGTTCACCCGATTCCACCCCTTTTACCTCCTTCTTTCATCCACAACATTAATTCTGAGCGAACAAGACGTGCTTCCTTGCTTTTGACAAGATTTGCTGCAGTCTCATGCGACAAAAACCCAACACTCATTCCAGATTCAGAAAGTAGGATTTATAACAGCATTTTAATTTAATGTTGGATGTCGAACATATAAAGAGATCACAGTAGTACTAGAGCTGAAAATTGATGCCTTTTTTATTAGTGTCCTCTCAGAAGTGGGTGAGACGCTGTTTGTGCAATGGAGCACAGAGCAGCACAGTCAGATGAATGAGGATATGCTATCTGCAAGGAATCATATTTCAAGCCACTGTCGGCCTCTATTGATGTGTGCAGAGTTGAAAGGTTATGCTAGTAAATGCCATCCGAATTTCCAGCATTAGAAATCGGTGGAATAATCTGCCGGCTGTCACTTTATGCTCAGCCTAAATGCACTGCATGGGAATGTTTTACTTATTTTAACTCCAAATTAATTTCTTATTACTGGTGCATGGCTTTCTCTCTGCCATGCTTTCATCGGTTCCCAAATGGAACTGATTTTTAACTGGCCTTCAGAGTAAACCAAAATCCCTGAAAGAAAATGAAATTTGCATCATCACACATGAGAATTACCTTCTTTTTACTTATGCCTTTGAACATGTTTTTTACCAGGCATTGAGGCTAAAACACAGAATGTCACTATGCAAAAAGGGCTTTTCTAGTTAGGCTGAATCACAGAGTCACAAGACAATAAAAGATAGACTCACTGTTTTCAAATGTATAATTTGAAGACCTTTTACGTTGCTTCTTAATTTCTGGAGTTAATATGATCAAGAGAAAAGAAAGTGTAGCATCTTCATTTTATGGGATCAAGAAATCTAAAGTCAGGAAAAAAATACTTTTTGAGACACTAGCTTGCTTGCTTTGTGTGGATAAAGTGGGTTTTTTTTCATATTTATTTTTAAAGTAGAGCACTAAACAAAAGTAAAATGGAGAAGAAAATTTAGTCATCATTCTAAGTCCGTAATTTATTCATCTTTAAATAATGAAACGGTGTTTTTCTGAATTAATCCATGTATTATTCATGCAGGCATTGGCAATGTAATGTCCCCAGTTTTCTGGAGAGCAGTGTACATTTCTTTGCCTGACAAGCAGTATTTTCTATATGGTATTAATTTAATGGCTTATTTTATTATGCAAAGTTGGAAAGTAAAGATAATTTCCGTCTATAATGTGGTGCTTATACAGGCAATATATGCAAAATAATGCCTCTAAACCTAAGCCTTCCTCAGTTAGCCTGGTCCCTAGGAGAGTGATGAGTGAGGGCAAACTGCTCATATGAAGAATTAGAAATAACTTGACCTCCTGGGAAGAAGGTCATAAAATCGTTAAATTCGTGCAAAATCCAAATTTCATTTCTACACACACACATTCAATCTATATTGGGTTTTAGCTCTTACATAAGAAGGCATGGTTTTCATAACAAGAGTAACATGGCAACCATTTCAGTGATCATTTCACTTGGAATATAATAAGGAAATCAACTAGGATTTTGCATGAGTTCTAGAAGCAGGCTGATAACCTGAAAACCGGTGCTGACTTCAGACAACAAATGCCATGTGGCTTTTTATCCTTTTTACTCCCTCTGCCCCCTTTGGATGATAGTCCAAAGATGTAATCTCTTTCCTAAAGAGTCATTTTTAGAGAGACTGATAGCAGTTGTTCCAATGACTCAGAGCATCTTTTGATGTGTATTCGTATAAATAGATGTCTGTTCACATGCCTCTATATGTAGATAAATGTATAAAATTGGTTTCTTTCCGATTTGGTTTTTATGCCTACTGTACTTTTATCTACAGATATAAATAACTTCCAAAATGATTCACTGAAAAGAGCAAACCAGGTTTTCCTTTGGGTATCTCCTCCCCCTTTTGGCCTCCTATAACTGCAAACTGAACCACATTCAATAATAAGACAAAAACTCCCTCTGATGCTGTTAATTTTTAATGTACTGGCAGATTAAATCTATTACTTTCAATATCTGTGCAGACTTTTTTTGAAAGCAAAAGAATGTACGCACAAAGAAGTTTTCCCTGGGAAAGAAAAAAGTGGCTTGAGATTGGCAGTTTTTAGGGCAAGGCAGGGCCCCTGGCAGGGCTTCCCTGGTAGCTCAGCTGGTAAAGAATCCGCCTTCAATGCAGGAAACCCTGGTTCAGTTCCTGGGTGGGAAAGGTCCCCTGGAGCCGGGATAGGCTACCCACTCCAGTATTCTTGGTCTTCCCTGGTGGCTCAGTTTAATCCACCTGCAATGTGGGAGACCTGAGTTCAATCCCTGGGTTGGGAAGATCACCTGAAGGAGGCATGGCAGCCCACTCCAGTATTCCTGCCTGGAGAATCCCATGGACAGAGGAGCCTGGTGGGCTACAGCCCATGGGTCCCAAAGGGTCGGACACAACTTAGCGAATAAACAACAACGGGCCCTTGGCAGAGGTGACAGAGATCACCTATGTGCCAAGTGTAGCATTTTGGTCGACCTCAGAAGTTTGTCAGTAACAGCATTTGGATATCAGGTAAAGAATCATATATTGCATTTAGCTTTTTTCCTAGGTTTTATAGAAGCAAGTTTTGTATCAAGCAGTTGCCTTCCTTTTGGCCTCTCTCCCCAATAGGAACCTTACTTTGGAACCATAGGTAATCCCTTTTATAATGCTTTGCCAAGAAAACAATAGAAAATCACCTCCCGATGAGGAAAAAGCTAAGGCTTTAAGAAGCAGATACATAAGGGATGGTTTCACAAGTTTTAGTATAATTCTATAGCCTGTCTTGACTTTCAGATGTTTGTTACTATTGTACTTTATTAGCTGCTTAGGTCTGATTAACTGAAGCCCCTAATTGTTAAGCTTGATACTCTTCCAGTTCCAGTTCAGTTCAGGCGCTCAGTCGTGTCTGACTCTTTGCAACCCCATGAGTCGCAGCACGCCAGGCCTCGCTGTCCATTACCAACTGGGAGCTTAAAATTGCATAAATGTGCTTGGCTATATATAGCAGAGATAGCGAGGAATGTTTCCAGAAAGCCGGCATTGTAGCATTAGTTAGGATATGGTCCTTTCCTATGAAACGTACAGGTTGGTTTTGTCTTAAGGAACATTGAGGCTAGCCAAATCACAAAATGACTACACAAAGATTATTTGTATTACAAAGCGTTCCTTTAAGTGGTGAGTTCCACTCTTGCTTTTAAGTATCTATGAAGAAAATCACTGTCTACTTGACGAATCAAAGCGGGGGAGGGAGCAGTGAAGGAAGGGGCTGCTGCTAAGTCGCTTCAGCCGTGTCCGACTCTGTGCAACTCCATAGACGGCAGCCCACCAGGCTCCTTCATCCCTGGGATTCTCCAGACACGAATACTGGAGTGGGTTGCCAGTTCCTTCTCCAATTCAAGTGAAAAGTGAAAGTGAAAGTGAAAAGTGAAAGTGAAGTCGCTCAGTCGTGTCCGACTCCTAGCGACCCCACAGACTGCAGTCTACCAGGCTTCTCCGCTCATGGGATTTTCCAGGCAAGAGTACTGGAGTGGGAGAGAGGCACAAAAAGTGTTCAGAGGTATTCTGTTGTCAAATCAATCAGAAATGACTGTGTAGAACATGCGATTCTGTTGGCAGACAACTTTTTAGGGGCAAGCAGAGCTCACCATTCCTAGTGAGCGTGGGGATCTCCTTGCCTCAGTTGCCAAGTGTAAGGGGAGTGTCTTTTGCAACCTGGTCATGCTGTTCATTTTAGTTGTCCAGGGTCGTGTCAAAGCACTTGCAGTGGGAGTTAGGCATGCCTGTGATGTTCTGTCTGCATATCTGTGTCGGAAAGATCTCCTGGAGAAGGAAATGGCAACCCATTCCAGTATGCTTGCCTGGAAAATCCTATGGACAGAGAAACGTGGTAGGCTACAGTCCATGGGGTCGCAAAGATTCAGACAAGACTGAGCAACTTCACTTTCACTTTCACACATTCCCTTAGGACAGAAGATGCAAATTTGAGGAAAATAAGAGGTGAGAGTGGGAACCAATCCTCTGAAATTATAGAAAGGAAAAAAATTTTTTTTCCAATTCGTTGATTAGAATTGACATCCCGGAGTTTGCAAAGAGCAGGAAAGGACTGTGCCGTTTCACTACATCTCCAAACCTTTTCAGCTGAGCAGACAAGTAAATCATACATTGACTGGGACTCATTCAGCTCTTTAGTAAAAAAAAAAAAAACCTGCAACTTTGGATGTTAACATACATCGAAATTAGAAGAGTTGAACGGAAGATATTTCTAAAATGTCACAACTGCTCCGTGACACTAGATGATATGTTTATCCATTCATTATCGCTGAGAACACCTGGGGCGGTGCTCAGGAAATCAGATAGTGCCTTTTAAAATAATTATAAAAGAGGCATAGATTAGCAAGCTGAGGGGAAAATAGACAATCCTGAATCATGATGTTACTAATTTTGGTCTGTTTGGGGGCATAAGCTTCCAAGTCACAACAGTGTAATAAGTGACTGCAACTGTCAGCGGCTCTGAGGAGAAGGCATGCCAACTAGGACTGTCTCTGGAAAGCAGACGTTCTCCTGGAGGTGAAATCCCAGCATTCGCTTTCTGTTTATAACATTAAGGCACACCGTTGGTGGTGCTTGCCATTGTTGGTTTCTGGCTTGCATGCTAAATCGCTTCAATCCTATCTGACTCTTTGTGGCCACACGGACTGTAGCCCACCAGGCTCCTCTGACCATGGGGATGCTCCAGGCAGGAATACTGGAGTGTGGTTTGCCACGCCCTTCTCCAGGAACCTTCCCCATTTAGGGATCAAACCCGGATCTCCCACATTACAGGTGGATTCTTCACCTCTGAGCCACCAGGGAAGCCCTGGTTCCTGGTATGGCCTGCCTTTTTATCTGTTAGATGTTTCTGCCTTTGGAGAAGCAGGAGAAGGACCTCTGGACTAAGGTCCTGGAAACCTGGTTCTGGTCTTGTCTCTGCTTCTGACCAGGCAAGCGACCTTCGAAAAGCCTGGATCTTAATTTTCCTTAAGTGTGAAGCAGAGGGGCAATTTCTCAGGCTCCTTCTTCTTTAAAAAAAAAAACATACTCTCTGAAATTCATTCAGCACTGGGCGTTTTATCCTCAGCACCAGGATAGGGGTGGGGGAAGGGAGCCCAGCAGAAGAAGTAGGCTATTTTATTTTTAACCTTCAAAGGAATTTAGTTGAGCAGATGCTACCCTGAACTAGTCAGAGTAGAAAAGAAATGATATGGCTTTTAAAGGGCACATCTAGCATATCTACTGGGGTAAAGTAATTCTGGCAATGCTTCAAAGGATATAACTTTTGATGGTAAAGTAGGTAGGCTATGGAATGAAATCACATATGGCAGGCTGTCAAAGTCTCCTACACTTTCAGTACATTTATATAAGTGCAAATGGAAGCTGCTTAGATGGAGTCCCGAGCAATTTCCTGCTAAGACTGCTTTCAGATTATCTGATATTATTTGGCTAAATTATCTCTGTAGAAGCTGAGGACAACTTTTATGATCAAATACTTTGAAATTAGTTTTCCTCGTTGGCAGATTATCTGAAATATGAATTGCTCTCGTTTGAGCACTTGAAATTGAAAGGCTTTGGTAATAGCAATTATATAAAAACAAGGGTACTGAAGTGCTGTATATCACGCTGAAGGGGATATGTTTATAGGTCAGTGATGTCAATAACTGTAGTTCTCCCAGATACCTCACTATTACCCTTTCATTCTGGGCTGATGCAAAGGACAGACTGACTTTCTCTTCTACACGCATGTTTCACTTTTTAGAACCGATTCAGATTTTATTGACTCTAGACATTTAAACATAATCAATTCATATTTATTACATATCCCAGATGTAGGGTGTCTAAGAGTGTAAAAAGTGCAAATACACTGAAAATGTGTGTAGAGTCTTAAACTATTATGTGGTATTAATATATATATGATTGATTTGTGTGTTCTTGGGACATATTCCTTCCTTGTGACATATTCCTGTCCCTCTGGACCTTTTTTATTCATGTATATAGCCTCACAGTGAACCAGAATTATAACTACATTTATTAAGCCCCTACTTTGTGCCAGGCATGGTTCTTGGCACTTCACTACCATTAAAGTTTATAATCCTACCAATCATTAGCTGCAATTACCATTCCCATTTTATAGATATGAAAACTGAGGCTCAGTGAGGTTAAATAACTTGCCCAAAGCATTACAGCTAGCAAGTGACAGGGCTAGCATTTAAACTTATCCTAATTTACTCTGAAGTGTTTGATGTTAACTATTATTATTATTGCTAGCTGCCTCTGGGAAGCTGTAGAACTTAACAAGTAGAATTATTCAAGGTTTATGAATGAAGAGAAGCTGGGATTTGGAGCAATTAACCATCCTGCTCAGAACCATAAAACAGTTATTCTCACAATGCTAGTGTCCATAAATGAACTTCTGAAAGCATCAGTAAAGTTACCTAGATATATTAAAAAACTCTGATATTCAACATTATTAGAAATACTCCAAAATTCAGTAGCAGCGCCCAGTAATAAATATGTGTCTAAACCCAGAGTACCTATGATATTTCCTTCACACTTGATATATATTCATGCATACCAGCACTCAGCCAATACTGAGTGACCCACATGTCCAAATTAAAATAAACTGAAGCTATTAATAGCTAAGGCATAGTTCCTATCCTCAGTGACCCAGTTCCATAGGCATGGTAACCAAGCTGCAGTGACCTATGCATTGTCGGCCTCAGATATTTCAATGAATAATGAATGCCACATGTTCCAGTAAAGAGATGCACTATAAACCACAGGAATAGAGGATGTGGACAGCTAGTTGCCTGGAGAAGTTTACAAAGGATTTACTAAAGAAACGGTGTTCGGTTCAGGTGTTCATGGGCATTTCCCATCTGGAAAAGGAAAAGGTGATATTCCAGGCAAAGGAAGCCATGTCTACAAGGTCATTTCTTATGGCAAGAGGTGAGTCTGGAGAGCTAGGACTAGACTGACCATAAAGAATGCTAGAAGAAGCAAAGAAAAGGACTTTCTCTTCTAGACCCTGGGAAACCATCAAAAGTTTTGAAGGGAAAAGTGAAACAGTAGACCTGTGCTTCAGGAAAAAAAAAAAAATGTTCTGGCAAAAAAATTTGGAAGATACTGAATAGATGGCAGTCTTACAGTTAAAAGGTAGTACATAGCTTAGGAAAGAGACTTTTTAAAAAGAGTTATAATAGAACATAAGAGAAGAGGGGATGGTTTTGAGAAGCCTCTTTTGGGTAAGATAAGCGCCTTGATGACTGATCAAAAGTAGTGGAAAACAAAGAGGAAATGCATTTTTACAGCTTAGTTCCAATCTAGATGTCAGACATTTGAGAAACTTGTGGGACATCATTGAACAGGCTCCAGAGCTCAAGGGAGAGGTTGGGTTCAGAATTACAGGTAGGGAGGTGGTTAGCATATAGATTGTACCAGGGCCTGAAGGAGGCAAATGAGATTACTGAGCATCTTGAATTTGCAGTTCAAGAAGGAGGAAGNTGCTGAGTCTAAATTTCAGCAATTGTATTCATTGGCTCCCCTATTAACATCTGATAATCCATATAGAGAGGGAAACAAGTGGAGAAAATATTTCCTGTAATACTTTTAACTTTGGAATCCCATCTTCGCTTCCTTTTCTGCTCCTCTTAAATCTCATATAAGCACTTCATATGATGGATGATTTTGCAGGTCTGTCTTTGCATTTGTAGGTTTTCTAGTTGTCTTGAACATTCCCACTAAATACTGAGGTGCCCATGTTCTTTTTCTGCTCATCTGTCTCTCCGTAGTTGGTACATAATTGGTAAAAGGAATATTTTTGTGGAATTACAATGCCTGAGAATGTGACAGTCCTTCAGTAAGCTCTTAGGGAAGTGATTTGTTTTGTTGTTTGGAGTTTATTTTATGGTTTTTAAAAAAAACCTTTTCAACCTATTTCTACTTGTTTGTGTTAACTAATTGTAAAATAGAAAACTATTTAATAATTATAACTAGACATATCTGCCATAATGAGTTGGTTCATGTCAAAGTAGGTGATAGGGATTACATAGATTTATATACATTATGTAAATTCAAGATCTTGAGAATGTGTCTCAATACTGCTTTTTGTCTCTTGAGGAAAGAGACTGGAAGGAATGGAATAAGGAGAGGGAGGAAGAAAGAGAGAAAGCTAAGAATAAAAACGTAATTTTTAGCCTTCTTCTCCTCCCTTCACCCTGTACCCTGACTTCCTCATCCCCTCTCCCCCAACTCTGAGACCCCTCAACACTTGGGTCTCTGAATACAAACCTGTGGCCAACTGGCATTTTTCAAATATTTAAATGGAATGTGTAAAGTAAGGCATGATATATGCCCACTTGCAAAGTGGGCCCATTAAATGAAACAAATGCCACCAAGTCTGTTTCCAGCTGAGGTTGTAATGTGCGGGACAGTCATGAGCGCCAGATTCCCTTCGTATCCGCCGTCATAAACCACACAGTTTTTAGTGCCATATGAATGGGTAGAGCTGATTGTTTTATTATATTTGAGTGTAAATTTTTCATCCCTTTCTGTTCCGCCACCATTCTCAGAGAATACAGGTTTTGTGCTGATACGATGTTTCCTAGCTCTGGGCATGGCCTGGCCTGACTACTGACTGTAATTTACTTTTTGGTGTCTGTCGCCTTGAGCTTGCCTTCTGACTAGCTTGTTGAATGATGTGCTAATCCATTATATTTTTCAGACAAGTGTATCGACCAGTATAAACAGACTGGAGGGCACAAACCTAAATGAAAGCTATACTTCCCTGAATCATTTAAAAAGCTCCAGCTTGGTGGCAGGGCACAATAACTGGGCTTTGTACACTAAGTAAGAGAAAGAGAGATCTCAATAAATAAAACAAAAAATTAAAATATCCCTGCCTGTAGGGACTCAGTCCAGGTTTCAGATGTTCCTGTATTTTTGTTAACACAATGATCAGAAAAGGCTACTTTAGAATGCCCTCTTCTAATACAAGTCTAGGGTAAAACCCAGCATTTAGCATCTCCTGTCCGGGATGAGGCTTTCTCACCTGCTCTTCGATCCTGGGTGCCTTTCACTTGAAGCCACCCACATACCTTATTGTAACACATTTATACACATAAACAGCAGACAGCAGGCACTCAGAAGAATTTCAGCAGAAAAGTTAAGCCTTAGGTCAGCCCCATTTTGAATCTTTCCCATTGTCAGAAATGTGGGAATGGATGGCCGAATGGGTTGGGCAAAATACATTTCATATTAATCTTCCTTTTAAAAAAGACTGTCAGACAAACCAAACCCTTTGATTTGCATGACCAAAGGCATGAGGTAAAGATTTACCTGTCATGATGTGAGTAAAGGTACAGTAGCTGCTGAAACTTTGGGTCTGTGCCTTCAAATTTAGCCTGACACCCAGTCACATTGCAGAAACGGTGTCCTTCACCTCAAATTACAGCAGAGCCAGAGGGAAGCCATTCCCTGAGGACACACGTGGGCTTAGCCTGTTTCCTCACCTCTTTGCTACCTATTACTTTTACAAGTAGTTCTACCAGGATATTACTCAGATCTCTTCATATGGCCAAGGTAAAAACATACAAGCCCATTTTTCCCAAATCTCGTGCTCAGCTTCTTGAGGTTTGCAGGGCAGAATGTATGTTTCTCACATGGCTTTATCCTCCCAGTCGGCAGAGAGATGGAGCGGTTTCAAAGTACCTCCCCACACCTCTCACCGGATGGTCACAGTTGTCTTGGAAGGCAGTGTATAAGGGGTTTACACCCACTTGACAAAAGCAGACACTAAAATTACACATTGTGAATAACCCAGGTCGCAGAGCCAGTGAGTGGTAAACCAGGACTCCTCTTCTCGACTCCATTTCTCCCATCCTCTTCCTTCCTTGGGGTCCGCAGCCTGTGCTGAGACCTTCGTTCTCCTGCTAGAGCAGGGAAGGGAGAAAAAGTGACATATCCCCTCTGTGCTGACTGCCATAGCCAACACTGTCTTTCTACCAACAACATGGTCCCCAAACAGCTTCACTCCTTTTGGGGGATAAAATGTCAGTTGCTCAGTCATGTCTGACTCTTTGTGACCCCATGGACTGTACCCCACCAGGCTCCTCTGTCTATGAGATTTTCCAGGCAAGAATACTAGAATGGGTTGCTATTCCCTTCTCCGGGGGAACTTCCCAATTCAGGGATCAAACCTGGCTCTCCCGCATTGCAGGCAGATTTTTACATTGTTGAACAAGAATGCTTGTGGAGACCCTGAGCCAGAGTCCTTATGACAGCTTAAAATGCCAGGCCTGCATATGGGTGGACCTGTACAAAGAGAATTGGGGAATAAATCCTTCCCCTGGTTCCAATGACAAGTAGAATGGCCCCTTGTGTCCACATGCAACCCTTCTTTGACCTCAGGTGCAGTATCTCTCAGCATCATGCCAATTTTAAACATACCACATGGAGTCCAACAAAGGTATGACAAACATGCCAACAAGAAAGTCTGTCTAGTCAAAGCTATGGTTTTTCCAGTAGTCATGTATGGGTGTGAGAGTTGGACTATAAAGAAAGCTAAGCATCGAAGAATTGATGCTTTTGAACTGTGGTGTTGAAGAAGACTCTTGAGGGTCCCTTGGACTGTAAGGAGATCCAACCAGTCCATCCTAAAGGAAATCAGTCCTGAATATTCATTGGAAGGAATGATGCTGAAGCTGAAACTCCAGTACTTTGGCCACCTGATGTGAAGAACTGATTCTTTGGAAAAGACCGTGATGCTGGGAAAGACTGAAGACAGGAGGATGGTTGGATAACATCACCGACTCAAGGGACATGAATTTGAGTAAACTCTGGGAGTTGGTGATGGACAGGGAGGCCTGGCGTGCTGCAATTCATGGGGTCACAAAGAGTTGGACACGACTGAGCAGCTGAACTGAACTGAACTGATGGAGTCTGGAATTCTCCTGGGCCTTAGATAGGCTGTTGGGTCAGCCTTTTCCTTCTAGTTCTTTCTAGAGGAAACTACTGCCCAAGATCGCTTTCTTATTTTGAGATTTCTGCATTCACATTTCCTTTGTCTCCATCTTGCTTCAGAAATCAAATGGACACCTACACCCATCCTCTGCTCACTCAGGAATGTGGCCACGGGGGCCGGTGATCTCGCCTACATTTTTAAATAGAGCTGTCAAAAACCTGGCATGTCATGGGCACCAAATTAGCATTCGCTGTCTGCCTGGGTGAATGTATATCTTCCAGCTTTCATAGAGTGTTTTGCTCCCATGAATAATCCTGAAATCAAGGGTTTTTGAATGGATTGGTCAGTTCTGAAAGTTATTTCAGTCTTTCACTTTACTGCGCCAAGAGGAAGCATGACTAGGCTCAGGAGCAGTTTAGGGAGACTAACCCTAACCCAGACTGGATGCTGGTTACTCATCATCTGCTGAGACGGGAGAGTAAAACAGAGTTGTTCTTCATGAAAAACAGCACATTATAATAATGAATAGTGTTCATACACTATCAGTGTCTACATGGCAAGAAGTGGGAATGAACTTACAATTAGAGGACTAGAACATGTGTCAGACGCAATATCAGTAGTATTAGGAACAATAAGACTGCACGCTACAGCTCTTTGAGCAAAGAGTAGGTGCCAGAAACTACCCTAAACCCTTCACACACGATTCCTCCGTTAACACAACAACCCTATGGGGTAGAATCTACCAACACAGTGTTTCAGATGCCGTCGTCTCCCTTTTGTCCAGAGTATCTTAGTGTATGTATGCACACTCAGTCACTTCGGTCATGTCTGACTCTTGTGACCCCATGGACTGTAGCCCACCGGGCTCCTCTGTCCATGGGATTCTCCAGGCAAGAATACTGGAGTGGGTTGCCGTTTCCTTCTCCAGGGGATCTTCCTGATCCTAGGATTGAACCTCCATCTCCTGCATTGCAGGCAGATTCTTTACCACTGAGCCACCAGGGAGGTCCAGATGTGTATAAGAGACAGCCTTATGACAGCTTAAAATGCCAGGCCTGCATATGGGTGGACCTGTACAAAGAGAATTGGGGAATAAATCCTTCCCCTGGTTCCAATGACAAGTAGAATGGCCCCTTGTGTCCACATGCAACCCTTCTTTGACCTCAGGTGCAGTATCTCTCAGCATCATGCCAATTTTAAACATACCACATGGAGTCCAACAAAGGTATGACAAACATGCCAACAAGAAAGTCTGTCTAGTCAAAGCTATGGTTTTTCCAGTAGTCATGTATGGGTGTGAGAGTTGGACTATAAAGAAAGCTAAGCATCGAAGAATTGATGCTTTTGAACTGTGGTGTTGAAGAAGACTCTTGAGGGTCCCTTGGACTGTAAGGAGATCCAACCAGTCCATCCTAAAGGAAATCAGTCCTGAATATTCATTGGAAGGAATGATGCTGAAGCTGAAACTCCAGTACTTTGGCCACCTGATGTGAAGAACTGATTCTTTGGAAAAGACCGTGATGCTGGGAAAGACTGAAGACAGGAGGATGGTTGGATAACATCACCGACTCAAGGGACATGAATTTGAGTAAACTCTGGGAGTTGGTGATGGACAGGGAGGCCTGGCGTGCTGCAATTCATGGGGTCACAAAGAGTTGGACACGACTGAGCAGCTGAACTGAACTGAACTGATGGAGTCTGGAATTCTCCTGGGCCTTAGATAGGCTGTTGGGTCAGCCTTTTCCTTCTAGTTCTTTCTAGAGGAAACTACTGCCCAAGATCGCTTTCTTATTTTGAGATTTCTGCATTCACATTTCCTTTGTCTCCATCTTGCTTCAGAAATCAAATGGACACCTACACCCATCCTCTGCTCACTCAGGAATGTGGCCACGGGGGCCGGTGATCTCGCCTACATTTTTAAATAGAGCTGTCAAAAACCTGGCATGTCATGGGCACCAAATTAGCATTCGCTGTCTGCCTGGGTGAATGTATATCTTCCAGCTTTCATAGAGTGTTTTGCTCCCATGAATAATCCTGAAATCAAGGGTTTTTGAATGGATTGGTCAGTTCTGAAAGTTATTTCAGTCTTTCACTTTACTGCGCCAAGAGGAAGCATGACTAGGCTCAGGAGCAGTTTAGGGAGACTAACCCTAACCCAGACTGGATGCTGGTTACTCATCATCTGCTGAGACCGGAGAGTAAAACAGAGTTGTTCTTCATGAAAAACAGCACATTATAATAATGAATAGTGTTCATACACTATCAGTGTCTACATGGCAAGAAGTGGGAATGAACTTACAATTAGAGGACTAGAACATGTGTCAGACGCAATATCAGTAGTATTAGGAACAATAAGACTGCACGCTACAGCTCTTTGAGCAAAGAGTAGGTGCCAGAAACTACCCTAAACCCTTCACACACGATTCCTCCGTTAACACAACAACCCTATGGGGTAGAATCTACCAACACAGTGTTTCAGATGCCGTCGTCTCCCTTTTGTCCAGAGTATCTTAGTGTATGTATGCACACTCAGTCACTTCGGTCATGTCTGACTCTTGTGACCCCATGGACTGTAGCCCACCGGGCTCCTCTGTCCATGGGATTCTCCAGGCAAGAATACTGGAGTGGGTTGCCGTTTCCTTCTCCAGGGGATCTTCCTGATCCTAGGATTGAACCTCCATCTCCTGCATTGCAGGCAGATTCTTTACCACTGAGCCACCAGGGAGGTCCAGAGTATCCAGTACCAGCTAGAAAAAGAGTTCTATTCTCTTTTGATGGAAAAATGGAAGGTGTTTGGACAGGTTTTAAGGGGAAAATGAATTCCAGGGTGTGTCTCAGATGCTAAGTCTTCTTATTCACATCTCTCATTAATTCAGACCCTATAACAAAATGAATAAACAAATATAGAAATAATTGTCTTCTAGGTTTAAATAATAAACCTTTTCAATGAGAGAAACATCTTGTTTTATTGGATGATTTGGGCTGGGCGATTGAATGTCTACAAGATCTCAGTATGTGACTTGACAGATTTCATCTCTCAGTTCCTCTGTATTTTTACCTGTAAAACAAGAATAATTATCCAGGCTCTCCATATATTATAATGAGAGATGATAAAGATTGATGAAATATGGATGCATAGAAGGAAAGATTCAGAATAAATGTACTCCTGAGTTCATAGATATGCTATTACTAATAATGGAATTGTCCCACTCAGAAATAATTTCCCTATTCAGTTGTGCATTTAATTAGAAGTCATCTTTTTTTTCTCCCCTCATTCAACCAAATAGGTAATAGACATCTACTCAGTAATACTGTGAGGAATAAAAAAAAAATGAGGAAGTTAGCCTCAGTTTGCGTTTGTGCGTGCTGTTACTTCAGTCGTGTCCAACTCTTTGCGACCCTATGGACTGTAGCACACCAGGCTCCTTGACCCATGGGATTCTCCAGGCAAGAATACTGGAGTGGGTTGCCCTGCCCTCCTCCAGGGAAGCTTCCGGAACCAGGGATCAAACCCATGTCTCTTACGTTTCCTGCATTGGCAGTCGGGTTCTTTACCACTAGCACCACCTGGGAAGCCCAGCCTCATTTTAGAAGCATCAAAAATAAACAATGTAATGAAATGTTTTCCTTGACAGTTTTTGAAAGCTGCCCAAGTTGGAAGTACAGCTCTTGTTTTGTCTGCGTGAAACCAAACATTGAGGGAAAAAATGGAAAAGTTCACGCAGTAATACAGATGTTTCAAAACATCTGCATGTTTGCTGTCCTGTAGATTTACCATGTGTATCTCCTACAAGGTTCTTCCATTTTCTTTCAGGCTTTCATAATTAATTTGAAGTCTTATTTTCGTGCTTTGAAGACCAACCATTTTACTGAAATCCCATTATCAGCCATAAAATACTAAACCTTTTCTATTTAGTAGTCTTAAAGCTACAGTCACAATGTTTATCAACCCACTTGCTATAATTGACAATAATTTTTATATTTTTATTTTATTATTTTTATTTCTTGAGCTGTGCCCCATGGCATGTGAGATCTTAGTTCCCTGCCAAGTGAAAGTCACTCAGTCATGTCCAACTCTTTGTAAGCCCATGGACTATACAATCCGTGTTATTCTCCAGGCCAGAATTCTGGAGTAGGTAGCCTTTCCCTTCTCCAGGCGATCTTCCCAACCCAAGGATCGAACCTAGATTTCCCACATTGCTGGCAGATTCTTTACTAGCTGAGCCATAAGAGAAACCCTAAGTTCCCTGACTAGGGATCAAACCTATTTTTCCTGCACTGGAAGCCCAGAATCTTAACCCCTGGTCCCCCAGGGAAGTCCCATGTATATGTAAAATGTTCTAGGATCTAGGAGGTTCTAGGATTTGGCCACCAGACAAACCAGGTAAATGCTGAAGGGGCTTATACACAAGGCAGTCAGGGATCAGAGAAGCCAGCTTTTTGGACATAGATTTCAGAACAACCAACTTCTTTGGTCAAAAGGAAGAAACTGCCAAAGGTATGAAGTAAAAGCTGGTATCTCAGATATATTTGATATTAAAAAAAAAATCATTGCTTGCTGTGCATCTAATTCTATACTTCCTAATTTCCTTTAAGATGACTCCAGGGCAGAAAGGGTAAAGGGAAGTAATTACAAGGAAAGCAAGTGGGGCCAGATGGCAGATGTGCCTGAAAGGCCTAAACATGACCTGTGGGCACTAGATGCTGGCTGGAGAGCCTTTTGCGCCTCGTCCACCCCAGCCTGCAGGCGTCCAGCCGTGCTGGTTACCCTCCATGTCCCCGGGGCAGTACAGACCAGGTGTGGCTGCCTGCCGCCTCATTTCTTTACCACTGAGGACATCATCTTATGACTATAAAACAAACTCTACTCACTCTGTTTGCTTACTTAGTTAAGCTCCAACTCTGGCCTAAAACTACTGTGCTTTGTTTCATTTTGTTGGTTTTGTTTTTATTTTCTTCCATAATGGCTCATTCCATCAATTCTTGAAAGAGGTAGTTTTGAAGAAGAGGTCTACTTCCTCCCTTGCCAAACATGTTAATCCATTGATGCTTCTAAACCCAAGTATTCATCCGCACATCAAAATATGTGAACCTTAGCAAGATAAAAGCTGTCCAAAGCTGATTTTGTTTCTACACAGATGGCTATAAACATGACACTGGGATATTAGTCTTGGCTTTCTTGACAGACCTGAAAATTGGCCATGCAGAACTGTTTAAAATTGGTAGGAAAAACTTACCCTGAAGTTTACTGTTGATGAACACAAGAGAAAGCATGTAATTAATGGAAATGCATGTCAGAATAAAGGAAAATGTGTTATCCCCTTCGCTTCTGAGTCTTAGCAAAGGTGTTGAATACAGCTGATATTTCAGAGGTGAAAAGGAACTATGCTCATTTTAGTGAAGTAAAAATGTGTGTTATAGTGTATGCCTGCAGTAATTAATTTATACCCTGACAAGTCTAATTAGAAATACATTTTTTAATTGTAAAAGTGTCATACAACAAAAATTCAACAGGAAAGAGTGACGGGAAGTAGAGAAAATACATACATTCATAAGAATATATCGTAAACATTTTGATTGTATCTTTTCAGATACTTCTGTATGGATTGATATTTACATGTATTTCTTTTATATATGTTACTACTTTGTAACATTTTGAAAACTGAGAATCATATGGGCTTTTTTTTTTTATATAGATAAATATACTTGCCAAGTGTTGTTAATGACTGCCTCGTGTTTCTTTGTAGGATGTGACATAATTTACTTAGCCAGGCTCCTATTATTTAGCATTTAAGTCACTTCCAATTTTGTACTATTGCAGATTTCATTTCCGTTTTTATATGATGTATTTATTTAGTTTTGGTTGCTCCATATTGCCTGAGAATTTTCCCTAGTTGCAGCAAGCAACTTTGTTGCAGTCCTAGGGCTTCTTGTTGCAGTCGCTTTTCTTGCAGAGCACAGGTTCCAGGGCACGTGGGCATCAGTCCTTGCAGCTCCTGGTCTCCAGAGTGCAGGCTCAGTAGTTGTAGCCTGTGGATTTAGTTGCTCTGTGGCATGTGGAATCTTCCCAAGCCAGGGATAAAACCTGTGTCCCCTGCATTGGCAGGCAGACTCTTATCCACTATACCACCAGGGAAATCCAGATTTTATTTATTTTGTTAAATATTTCTGCAGCAAAATTTTTATGTATGTGCCCTTTGTTATATTCTCCAGAGGAATCTTCAGAAATTGAGTCCAAAGGGCAATGTATCTTTTTGTTGGGTTTTTTCTTTTCCATTATGGTTTATCACAGGATATTGAATATAGTTCCCTGTGCTATACAGCAGGACCTTGTTGTTTAGCTATTCTCTATGTAATAGCTTGCATCTGTTAACCCCAAACTCCTACTTCATCCTTCACCCTCATCATCTCCCCCACTGCAATCGCCAAGTCTATTCTCTATGCAAAGAGCAGTGCATCTTAAGGGATTTTCATATGTATGGCCCAACTGCTCAAGAAAGATGGCACTAATTGACTTTCTGACAGCGTGATACTAGATTGGCCTTTTCCTTATACCCTTCCCAGCGCTGGATTTTATTCTTAAAAAAAATTTTATTTATAAATTGAGAAATGGCATAATCTTGTTTTACAAGAAGTTTTCATAAGGTCTGCTCTAAATTTGAATTAGGATGATCCCCAAAATGCCCAGTAGCTTTTACTAAAGAATGATTTGCAGAGAGGCAATGCTGATTTCATGTTCCTATGGCATTTGCACAGGACTCTGCTATGTTCCTAAAGTCCATACAACAGAAATACTGTTATCTCATGTTTATTTTCCTGTGTTTATGATGCCCTCTGTCTGTGCTACCTGTTTAGTTTTATATTCATCCTGGAAAGGACAGGGCAATACATACACTATTTAAAGACTTGTCTTACCCTAACCTTTGATTTCTGAAATCATTGTTTTTCCTTTTTATATGTTTGCCTGGTTCTGTATAGTAGCTTTCAAATTTTCAATATTCTGTTCAGAAAAGAATGCAAAATTTCCAGCAGATGTTAAGATAATGTTTCACCTGACAGAAAAAAGAAATGGGCTTTATTTTTAATTAAATGTGGATAGATACAGTTCCTATAGCTAGTAAGGAAGGCCCTGTCTGTAATCAACACTTCAAAAATAGTTATGTAGGAAAGCACAGAGAGAGCATAAAACATTTGGCGTAATAAAGGCATTTCAATGAACTAGTTGATTTTAGTTCAAAATTAATAGCATGTCTTCATTTCACTGCTTCCCTTGGTAATAGATAGTTAAGGAAGCTTTTTGCTACTGTTTCGTTAGTTCTGGGGATATCGTGTGTCCTGCATTGTCAGCATTGTTAGTAAATGAACCAAAGAATCCCAGATGAGCACTATGCCCTGCAGAAAAAACCCTGGTCTTCTGACCCCTTACTTTTTTGAGTTGATGGCATGAAAGTAAACTGTGGTTCTCTGGTTCCAAGCTACTACTGAGGGTTGGAGGGCTCTAGATTCCCACACTGTGTAATTATAAGAGATCGTTTTCAGTTTTGTCGAAGGGCAGAGAAATGATGAGTTAGGAGCCCTAGCTGGGTACCTGTGGGAGATCAAGCAGTCACCCAAGTAGACCTGCCCTGCACAGGTTCCAAGTCAGTGCGTAGTCACTGTACAGCTCTCTGCATCTGCATGTCCTACGTCCACAGGTTCAACCAACAGTGGATCGAACAGATCTGGAAAAAAATGTCCAGAAAGTTCCGAAATGCAAAATTCGAATTTGCCATGTGCAGGCAACTATTTACATAGCATTTACATTGTATTTGCAACTATTAACATAGCATTTACATTGTATTAGGTACTATAAGTAAACCAGAGATGATTTAAAGTAGACAGAAGGATATACATAGGTTAGATGCAAATGCTGGGCCATTTTATATAAGGGACATGAGCATCCATGAGTTTTGGTATCTGGGGGGGTTCTGAACAACTGCGTCTGGTTTGGGGTCTCAGACAGTTGCAAGCTGAGCGTGAGAAGACTAAGAAATCATATGCCATGCCTCAAAATGGGAAAAGAAATATGGATGGACTATAAAACTGTCCCTTGGTATGTGTAAGTATTCCTGTTTAGTGGTCTTTTAATAAAGCTATGAAATATATTTCAGCAAACAATTTATAAAATAATCCTCTGAGAATTGACCTAAGAAGGAAAAAGGTGAGCTAATGGCATATCAATTATTAATACTTCTTCTAGTGAATGTTTAGGTATAGTGCAGATCTACAACTCTACAGTGGAGAAAATACTCTCTCTCATTCTTCTCAGTCTGTGTAAGATTTGTGGGGAAGGGGAACAACACTGATTTGAAGATGAAAAATATTTTAAGAAACTGTACATGTGTAGTCAGTAAGGAAAGGGACAGATGTCACATAGCTTTCTGAAGACCTAACCTATAGCATTTTAAGAAGAGTAGTAGTAATTATATCTGAACTGTTGACACATAGGAAGGAGTGGCCATTATTTAGGCACTTCTTGGTGTGGGCTTCCCTGGTTGCTCAGTTGGTAAAGAATCTGCCTGCAATGCAGGAGACCCCAGTTCAATTCCTGGGTCAGGAAGATCCCCTGGAGAAGGGATAGGCTACCCTTCCAGTATTCTGGCCTGGGGAATTCTGGGTCATAAAGAGTTGGACACAAACTGAGCCAGTTTCACTTTTTATGGACTTCCCTGAGCTCAGACAGTTAAGCGTCTGCGTACAATGTGGGAGACCCGGCTTCAATCCCTGGGGTGGGAAGATCTCCTGGAGAAGGAAATGGTAACCCACTCCAGTATGCTTGCCTGGAAAATCCCATGGACGGAGGACCCTGGTAGACTAGAGTCCATGGGTCACAGAGTCAGACATGACTGAGCTACTTCACTTTTGAGTTCACTTGGTGTGTAGCCAGGAACCTTCCATCTTTGCGTATCCACCTAGCACTTTAGCACATACATGATTTTATTGTTATTTTTCTGTATTTGTTTTCATCTACGGCATCTGGAGTTTTAAAATAGTGTTAAAGATCCTAGTAAAAGTAAATAATGGCTTGAAAGGTCAATTATCATAGAATCAGCAGATAAAATTCTGGATGTGAGCTTGTAGCTGAGGTTGAGAAAATAAAGAAATCTCTTTGGAAAATCTCAAAAAAGAAAAAAGAGTAGTAGATTCATATTGAATAAATTGCTTTATACTTATTCTAGACAGCTGTGACAGAGTTGAGAATAGTTATAAAAACATGAAAAGTTAATCTTCTTCATAATCCATGGATTCTTAACTTTGGGTCCATGAACCAACACGAATTCTGTAGATAGAATTTAGAGTCAAGGAATTTGAGTAGGGGAAAGAATCACAACTTTGTTACTAATCTCTAATTGAAATTTAGCATTTCTTTCTATTGTAAATGTAGACTATAAACCACAGAATAGTAGTAGTACTTTGTTGCCAGTAGAATTTGTACATAGTCATGTCATATTCAGTTCAGTTCAGTTCAGTCATTCAGTCATGTCCCTGTTCATCACCAACTCCTGGAGTTCACTCAGATGCACGTCCATCAAGTCAGTGATGCCATCCAGCCATCTCATCCTCTGTCATCCCCTTCTCCTCCTGCCCTCAATCCCTCCCTGCATCAGAGTCTTTTCCATTGAGTCAACTCTTCGCATGAGGTGGCCAAAGTACTGAAGTTTCAGCTTTAGCATCATTCCTTCCAAAGAAATCCCAGGGGCGATCTCCATCAGAATGGACTGGTTGGATCTCCTTGCAGTCCAAGGGATTCTCAAGAGTCTTCTCCAGCACCACAGTTCAGAAGCATCAATTCTTTGGTGCTCAGCCTTCTTCACAGTCCAACTCTCACATCCATACATGACCACAGGAAAAACCATAGCCTTGACTAGACGGACCTTTGTTGACAGAGTAATGTCTCTGCTTTCAATATGCTATCTAGGTTGGTCATAACTTTCCTTCCAAGGAGTAAGCATCTTTTAATTTCATGGCTGCAGTCACCACTGCAGTGATTTTGGAGCCCCCAAAAATAAAGTCTGACACTGTTTCCACTGACTGTTCTTGTAAATATCTTGGAATATCACTTCAAATTTTCATAGTTATCAAACTAGCAATAGATGTTATTTTTTTTTAACATATTAATGAAGACATTCTTCTCCTCATTGTACCCAGAGCTTCATGAAATATATGCAGATTGAGGGGTGGTTTGAATGAGAAACTATCAGGAAATAATTTGATAGCACTTTTTGAGTACCTCCTATATAATCAAAATTGTCTTAGGGTCCAGCCTTGACTTTTAGGAATTTACAGTCTCTTTGGAAAAAGCAAGCAACCACTGAAGACATTTATAATTACCTATAAACATGCACAAATAAATAGGATACTAGCTGAGAATGTAGTTAAAGACTTTGGATAGTCTTGGGTTGGTAATAGGTGAGTAGGGAAATTTGAAATGGGGACGGGGAAGGGCAGTGTAAAAATACTCCAGATACAAGAAATAAGGCACACTGAGCTAGAGAATTAGAAAAGAAGGTTCCTCTTTCATCGTTTGAAGATACAAGCTTTGGAAGAAGAGGCAGGCAGACTCAGAAGGGGAGAAGGATTGAACACCAGACAAAAAAATAGTGAATTTTTTGTTTGGTCAGTTGGTTTTTGGTTTTGTTTTTCATCATTTGCTTGTTTGTTTATTTTAGGTAATATGCTGTCAGCATATTGATAAGGCAACTGGATATTGGATGAAAGGCAAGAAAAAAAGTATAAGGAAAAATCAGAATAGAGCTTCTAGTCTAAAATACATATGAGGTGAGGGAGTCCATGCTAAAGTAAGGTAGGCATTGTTAAACTCAAAAGAAATGGGTTAATCCAACAAGTATGAAACTAAAGCAAAGTTCGGCAGTATTGAGTGACTGTTAAAGGGTGGAAAAGGAATACGTTGTTGGAATTTCAGAAACCTAGAAAGATGGTGCTGTGGACTAGCAGGTGAGAGTGTGGGTCCCATACCCTGCCCCTGCCGTGGACTTCTCCCTCCAAAAAGCAGTTATGCCACTTTCCTGTGCTTCCTTTTCCATCTGCCAAGGGGAGTGAATATGCAAAGCAAAGTAATCCCTCAGAGAGTTTGATCTTCTGCAATGAAATAACCTTAACCATCTTTTGTAAATTTTGTGATTTCTTAGGAGGCTAAAAACAAACTCCTACCTTGTTAATGAAAAATAAAAACACACCAAATCAGAGATACAGTGCTTTTATAGGAATCTTAAGCTGTGTAATGCTAACCCATAATCAGAACTAAATGCCATTGTTCTGAAGGGTTCACCTACTTATAATTTTTTTACCTTATCCACTGAGAATCATGCTGGTGCTTAATGCATTTTAGGTTTAGCACGAAAATCTCAAAATGTGGCCTTCGATACTCAAGCAAAATTTTCAACGACCTATTTAGAATATTATGTTCAGTGGCTTAAAATTATGATGGCCTCTTGGTATTCTCTGGATTTCTATTTTTCATACCTTTTTTCATTTTCTGATTGTATTTTCAGCTTTAAACAGTGAAGAATAACATTCTGATATTGTGGCTATCAGAAATATTAAACGATAATAAATTTTCTTGACATTAGGGTAGACTGTTATAAGGTGTCTAGAGGCAGACCTAAGAGCTGTCTGTTAAAGGGTGAATAAATAAAGCAGCTTAGAAGCAAGGCCTCAGGTGCTTTCTCTTCCTTAGGGATGGGAAAATGAGGCATCTTGCCTTATTCCTTTAAAATACACTTTATTTTAAGAAAATAAAATAACAGCAATCTTCACTTTCAAAGCAATATGATTCGTTTTACCAACTGTTGAATATATAATAGTTCTTCACTTTCCAAAAGGATTTACTGAAGTCCCCCTCCCCATCTATAGAATGAATTCTGTACTACTTTTTAAAAATGAATTAACTTACCCAGTTTATTTACAAGGTAAATTGTATGACAGTTACTTTTTTACTAAGTAAATATGTGCATAACAGGTAATCAAGAGAAAAAAACTGGAATATAGTCAAGATAAAAGATACTTTAAATACATGGCAACAAAAGTGATGTTTTTAAGCAATTGTAATTATATGTAATAATATAATGTATAATTACTTCCTAGTCTTTTGTTTTATTTGCTTAATGACACTCATTAAATCTTTCATGGTACTGAAGTCTGTAGGAAGAAGAGATAATAAATTTCTTTCAAACTTAAAAACAAAGCTCTATTTTCATTTGTAAAAGTGNCAATTGTAATTATATGTAATAATATAATGTATAATTACTTCCTAGTCTTTTGTTTTATTTGCTTAATGACACTCATTAAATCTTTCATGGTACTGAAGTCTGTAGGAAGAAGAGATAATAAATTTCTTTCAAACTTAAAAACAAAGCTCTATTTTCATTTGTAAAAGTGAGGGTAGAAACAGAAGAGTTCTTGCTGTTAAATGAAAGAATCCTTCTCTTAAGGGGGAAAAGTATAAAATGACAGTGTTTCTCTAAAAAGTTACATGTAAATTTAATTTTAATAAATTATGTTGTTTTTTAAATACATTTGGAGACTTATCTTTAGTGGACCATCAGTGAATCCTTTTGGAAACTTAAGAATTACTTTGTAGTGCCAGCATATTTCAGAGAAGGCAGTGGCACCCCACTCCAGTACTCTTGCCTGGAAAATCCCATGAGCAGAGGAGCCTGGTGGGCTGCAGTCCACAGGGTCACTAAGAGTCAAACACGACTGAGTGACTTCACTCTCACTTTTCACTTTCATGCATTGGAGAAGGAAATGGCAACCCACTCCAGTGCTGTTGCCTGGAGAATCCCAGGGACAGCGGAGCCTGGTGGGCTGCCGTCTGTGGGGTCGCAGAGAGTCGGACACGACTGAAGCGACTTAGCAGCAGCAGCAGCCAACATATTTTCTGATGTATCCCTTTTTAGTTAAGAGGTTGAAATATTTTACATAAGCAAATACTTTCCAGTAAATAAAACAAGCAAGTTAGGAAACAGTGTGTGTGCTAAGTCACTTCAGTCATGTCTGACTCTTCGTGACCTCATGGACCCAGGAGCCCTCCAGGCTCCTGGGTCCATGGGATTCTCCAGGCAAGAATACTGCATGGTTGCTGTGCCCTCCTCCAGGAGATATTCCCCAATCAGGAATAGAACACAGGTCTCCCACATTGTAGGCAGATTTTTTACCATTTGAGACCCCAGGGAAGCCCAACAAGTATACAGATGTTTGACATTTGGCTTCAGTACGTTATTGGCCTTATTGGTAAGAAGAGACCATGGTTACTACAGCATGGGTTTATAAACCAATAGTCAAGTGGATATTTCTTTTTCAAGAGGGAAACTGTAGAAGCTCGTAATAAACATTCTGGAAAATTTAGATTGAGAGGAGTATCCAGATGCACTGAAGGCTGCTGCTGCTGCTGCTGCTGCTAAGTCGCTTCAGTCATGTCCGACTCTGTGCGGCCCCAGAGACGGCAGCCCACCAGGCTCCGCTGTCCCCGGGATTTTCCAGGCAACAACACTGGAGTGGGTTCTCCAATGCATGAAAGTGAAAAGTGGGAGTGAAGTTGCTCAGTCGTGTCCGACTCTTAGCCACCCCATGGACTGCAGCCTACCAGGCTCCTCCTCCATGGGATTTTCCAGGCAGGAGTACTGGAGTGGGGTGCCATTGCCTTCTCCAACTGAAGGGGTAGAGGAAGGCAAAGAGTCGACCCCCAAATAAGAAACTTTTGTCTGTGGCAAATTGCCTGGGTCCATTCTTTCCTCCCCTCTTAGTTTCATCTTTCTTTTGTCTTATTTCTTCCATCTGTGTTTCCCCTAGATATATTCATTCACATGGTTTCAATTTGAAAACCATTTTTCATGCCCTTTATTGTCCTCCTAAATAATTTTAGTCTGTTGGCAGTGGATCAAGAGTACTATGCATCCATATTTAGTTTTGGCCACAGATTTAATTCCCACATAATAGAGAAGGATTTTAGGTCAAAGATTGTGCAGCATAAATTCTTTTAATATCGTTCTTTACCCAGGGCAAGCAAGCTAAGTGTTATGATCCCTGTAGAAATTCCTTAAGATAAAAATCTAATGTTGAGTTTAATATTACAGATTCAAGAACCAAATGTCTAGGTTCAAGGTATGGTTTTCAATTTTAGCAACTCAGTGACCTTGGAAGGTTTGTACTTTGCTTCATCTGTAAAATGGGTATTGTAGACTCCACTTCATAGAACTACTGTTCTCATTACCTGAGATAATTTGTGTAGCACATTTAACACAGTGCCTGACACGTCTTTTTCATCTTTTTTTTTTCTCTCTCATTATTAGCCCATCAAACCAACTCCTCAAGCCATGGGGAACAAATCACTAAGATTATTCTCCTTACAATCCCGATTTCAGTGTAAAAGATTTTGGTGAAAGATAATTTAAAGACTTTTATTTGAATCAGGTCTTCTTACTCCCAGCCCATTAAGGAGTTCCCCCAAGTAAGTTCTCCCCTACAATGTAAGTTCTGCAGCATCAGCTGCTACAGCTGCCCTGCTTTCTTTAAGGCACACATGCTGCAGAATCTCAAATGAATCCAGTGTGTAGAACAACTTGGCATATTGGGTACAAATGTCTATAAATCCAGTTTATCACACCACAGAATTTCCCTACTACCGGAGAAATTGTGTCACTCTGCTTACAAATTGTTTGTCTTAGTAGAGCGTGTCCCCTGAAATTAAGGTTTTCCTCCATCGTGTAATTATTAGTGTTTTAAAAATAAAGCCAGATTTTCTTTATGGTTTAGGGAGTGGGAAAATATAAGGCGTGTTTTTCTAATTATGAAACCGCTGTCTAACAGGTCTGTAAAGCAGATGCACTTTGCAGATTAGAGGTGGAATCCAAGCTTCCTGTGGCTTTGAGAGGGCTCCTCCTCTGCCCACTGCTGGCAGCAGCCTGTGGCAACTGAGAGCAGGTGTGAGGGGAGTACATTGTCTCCAAGACCAGCGTTCCCTCCGCAGTCCTCCCAGAGGCAGGGCAGATCCACATATCCTTTGGCAGTCAGATTCCACGTGGGCACCGCCTGCTAGCAAAGAACTTGCAGAAACTGAACTATGGTTGCTTGATCTTTCAAGGCTCCCACAGACCCGAGTCCCCGGACGTAAGGACTTAGTTGAGTTTCTCAGCCTGTCAGATGGTTGGTCTTGGGAACTCTTACTTCTTGATTTCCTTCTTGTGGCTGCATTCCTTCTGCTAATAACAGCTTGTAGGTTTTCTGAAAGCTGTGAGAGATTCTTTTCCTAGTTCAGTATTATGAATAGTTTTGATTGTGAAGCTCACAATGCGAATCAGGATAGCTGAGGGAACACTGCCTTGCTTCTCATATCCCGATAGACTGGCTATCTTCCTAGTAAGACCTCCCATTAGAAGATCTCTCAGGAGAGGGGGCACTAATCGAGAGAGTAGCACTGACATGTATAGACTCCTGTTTATAAATAGAGAGCTACTGGGAAGCTGCGCTCAGGTCAGTGCTCTGTGGTGACCTAGAGGGGATGGTGGGGGTATGGGAGTGAGGCTCAAGAGGGAGAGGAGATAGGTGTCCTTATAGCTGACTCGTGGCATTGTACAGCAGAAAACAGCACAACATTGTAAAGCAATTATCCTCCAATTAAAAATTTTAAAATTAAAAAATACCTCCTTTTTCAAACCTCTTGCCATTAGTAAAGAAATAATTTTTCTTTTATTTGGATTATCCCCAAAGCATATTGGAGAAGGAAATGGCAACCCACTCCAGTGTTCTTGCCTAGAGAATCCCAGGGACGGGGAAGCCTGGTGGGCTGCCGTCTATGGGGTCGCACAGAGTCGAACACGACTGAAGTGACTTAGCAGCAGCAGCAAAGCGTATACCTAAAAACAAATACGTATATTGAAATGTCTCTCAGTTTCTTTTTTGAGCTTCAATATCAGTTGTATATAAAGGAAACTTTCTGGTTGTTGGTTTTTTTTTGTTGTTTTTTTTCCCTCCCATTCAGGTGATCTATTTTACTTGATATGGAAGCAATTTGATGACTTTTCTGGTTGGGGAGTAATGTCCATCTTCTATTACCTAGTGTCACTTGGAAGGAGACTGTCTCCCTGCCCATGAAAGATGGGAATAATTATTCTATCTGTAGCTGAATAGTGCTTATGAAAATGAAGGACAATCAATGAGAAGCTTGTACAGACAGAAAATGGTAAAAAGCACCTTCTTCAGACAGCAACCTTCAAATATTTCAACCTAACTGCCGATTTCCATGCCAGTCAAGCAAGATGAGGTTCTTTGGTTACGTCAGCATACACCCGGGAAACTTGCCTAAAATTACTCATGGTTCAGTGAATGGCCTTGATTACAATTTAAGTGGTCTTAGCTCAGGCCAGTGACCTTGAGTCCAAGCATTGCTTCATATGCATTTATAGATCCTGACCTCACATCCAGTCTCTCCTACCACCAGCTACCATAAAGTTGGGTTTCTTTAAGCACGAAAAGTGACATGAAGTCTGTCTTATATAAAAGGACATTGACCTTTTGACTATGACGTGATTATTTGGCCGTAGTGTGAATGTTAATTACTAAGAGGCAATGATTAGAAAGTAACCGTTTCCAAAGATGGAAATCATCCTACTTTGCCTTCAGGAGATTATCTTACTTACAGAAATTGCCACTTTAATTCTGTGAAGGAAGCTTGGTCCTGGGATGTTTTGTTGGAATGAAAATGAACATATATCACTGAATCTGTAGAAGCAAGGAGCACAGCACTTTCCATTTGTTGTTGTTCAGCCACCAAGTCATATCTGACTCTTTGCAACCCCAGGGACTGCAGCACACCAGGCCTCCCTGTGCCTCACCATCTCCTAGAGTTTGCCCAGGTTCATGTACATTGAATCGGTGATGCCATCCAACCATCTCATCCTCTGTCACTCTCATCTCCTTATGCCTTCAATCTTTCGCAATATCAGAGTCTTTTTCAATGAGTCAGCTATTCCAGTGAGCACTTTCCACTAAAGTAAAAGAAATTGTTTGGGATATAGGCAGTTCTGGAAAGTATCAGCAAGGTGAGAAGGCCGTAAATGCAGCCACAAGACCCAAGTGTGCTGGGATTCAGAACAGATCCCAATATGGCCAAGTCGTCCATGTTAGTTTTTGCCATATTTCCAAGAAGAAAAATGAAGATCATTTTTATCACAACTTCAAAGACTAATAAGAAACTCATGAGAAGAAAATTCCTCAATAATATATTATTTACTGTGTTAAAAAGGCAGAAAATAATCATCTCCAAATGAAGTTTTAGAGAATCTTAAGCCATATGAAGTGTTCCAATCCTAACATTTAGCGGTAGTGAAGACCTCCATCTACTGATCTGTAATCACCAAAGTCAGAGTTTTGCATTTTGTTTTGTCTTGAGTGGCCTTCAATATTTAGGCTTATAAGGCTTTTTGTTAGGTATTCTGGATGTTGTGGATATTTGACATGTGGGCCTCCTGCTCTTGACCTGACAATTGTCTAGGTGAAGGAAACAGTAGAATTGAAGGGTAGCTGGTTGAAGCTTTCAGCAAATGATATTAGAAGGATGAAGACCAAATCCATGTAATGTTGGCAGTCTTAGAGGGCCACTGATTTTGTGACTATTCAGGGACCGGTCGTTTTGTCATAATAACAAAACAGTAATGATTTTATTGTAATACAATGAACATGGAATCCCACTTACGCCAGACCTGAGGCGCCAAATCCCCATGCTATTCCAAGTCCCCATCTCTGGATGTGAACTGGATGGAGAAAAGGCNATTTTGTGACTATTCAGGGACCAGTCATTTTGTCATAATAACAAAACAGTAATGATTTTATTGTAATACAATGAACATGGAATCCCACTTACGCCAGACCTGAGGCGCCAAATCCCCATGCTATTCCAAGTCCCCATCTCTGGATGTGAACTGGATGGAGAAAAGGCCAAGGACAATCACAACAGCGTGCTCTTGCTGCTTGTGGCCATCTCTCTGGCTTTCTCTGGATTCAGGTGGCTCAGGATGACTTTGCAAAGAGCACCCTCCGTCCACTCATCGCTTTCACTTACTCCTTTGTTCTTATCTCCAAAATATTTATTGAGCACCTCCCATTGGCAGGGCACTAAACTAGCCCTGGAGATACAGCAATGGACACAGAAGGCAGGGCTCTGACTTCACTGTCCAGAGGTCTTTGATGACACTGGCGTCTCTGTTAGGAAGGGAGAAAATGGGGCAAAAATCCCGCCGGGAGCAGATCTCTGCCCTCTGACCACCTCTTGGAGAGAGAAGTGCACAAGAGCAGGGCGGTGAGCGAGTTTCCTCTCCCAGTTGGCTTCCTGGGAGCAGCTCCGCTCCACCTCCCCCTTTACGTCAAGGGGAACTGGCATTCCTGTTTTAATGGAAATGCCCCAACCCTTACCAGCTGTCCTTATTTGTATGGACCTATAAGGCCACCTGTTATTCCCTCACTGTCACCCTGCCCTTCTTGCCTCTGCTCTGTGCTTTTCTGTGGCTTTTTGAAAACGGCTGCTGATTTTCATCACGACTCCTTGACATGTAGCACTAGCCTGTAGGAGCTTCATACAAACATTTATATGACTCTATCCTCCATTCAGTGCCCTGGAGGAGGAAACGGCAACCCACTCCAGTATTCTTATCTGGGAAATTCCCTGGACAGAGGGGCTTGGCAGGCTACATCCATGGGGGTCACAAAGAGCCAGACACGGCTTAGCAACTGAGCACGCACTCACCCTCCACTGAGTGGACTTGAGAGTGGAAAAGTCCAGTTCTCAGTTAGGAAAGATTGTTTGGCTTGGGAAGCCAGAGATTCTGGCAGATTGTGAGTGACAAAGGCTCTGCATCCAGCTGCTAAGACTATGACTGCAGACCCTCAGTGAGAACAAAAGCAAGTGGACTTTCTGTAAGGTCCCGTAGGCTGTCGCCTTTCAGGTCTTTCTGTGTCTTACCATGTAATCTCGTTTGATTCTCACAGCTTCATTACAATGGAAGAAACCACTTATAGGAATTTTTCCATCTGCCACATCTAATGAGGTATGTCCTCCCAAAACGTGAATTTTGTATCACTTTAAGCACCAAGCTTTCCATCTCGGCAAATTGTCCTCAGACTCTTCTGTAGGGAAAATACATAACAGACACGTTCACCTGGAGATAATGTCACTGCCCAGAGGGAGAAAAAGAGCAGTCTCTGGACTAGGGACTGCTGCTTGGGTATGTGAAAGTGAAAGGCACTCCGTCATGTCCAGCTCTTTGTGAGCCCATGGACTATACAGTCCATGGAATTCTCCAGGTCAGAATACTGTAGTGGGTAGTCTTTCCCTCCTCCAGGGGATCTTCCCAACTCAGGGATCAAACCCAGGTCTCCCACATTACAGGCAGACTCTTTACCAGCTGAGTCACCAGGGAAGCCCAAGAATACTTTTAAGTGGGTAGGCTATCCCTTCTCCAGCAGATCTGCGTGACCCAGGAATTGAACCAGGGTCTCCTGCATTGCAGGAAGATTCTTTACCAACTCAGCTATAATATGCACGTTATAAGAACACCACATGTGTCTTGAGAATTCCTTACTCTCCAAATACTCTTACCAGGCACCGTGTTTCTCATTTTATCTTCACACAATTGTTGTGAGGTGGAAGGAATAGATGGTACCCTAGTTTTTACATAGACAGGAAAGTGACCACTTGCTGTCTGACCTCTGAGAGATCAGAAATTCCGTGCAGTTTTAAGATGACGCCAACATACCAGGTTCTCTGTGTGTCTCTGATAGATTAGATCATGTGTCACCCTTTTGGAGGAGGTGGTCTAGACCACTGACCTCTATAAAAATTATCCTCTTCTGTATTCTCCTCTCCCAAATATTTTTTCCCAAATAACAAAGGGAAATCAACTTTTGTCACACTGACAATCAAGTACAGTTATAGATTAAATAGGCATTTATCATATAAGACCCTTGAAAATTGTTGAAAGGAAGATGAAGAAATTTGAAGTGGGACTCCTGTATTTGGAAAAACGAGACACGGACATGTTGAATTTAAGAGGGGATGCAGAGGCCGGTGTGATTGAGAGCTGGATGACTCAGTGCTTTGGGAGTCTAGAGGAAAGAAAGAACGTGGTTGGCTAAATGGAGGAGGGAGAGGTAGGATTTGACCAGGCTGTGACAAATGAGTAGAATCAGTTGGCAGAAGGGCAGCTGGGTGGGGACAACGCATGAGTGAATTCTAGAGATGGGGGTTGGACAAGGTATTGTGGGCAGACAGCAAATAGGTGAAATATAAATAAGAATTTGCACAGAGATGAGGTGGGAAATCCTTTCAAGGAGGTGAACTAGGGAGTCTTAAATGCCAAGAGATCTTGTTTTGATGGGAATATAGTGACTGTTTAAGAATGTTTTGAGTAGGAGAATAATACTGAGATGCTACTGTGAGCTAAAGTGGCCATGCTCTCTTAGACCTCCATGTTTTACAAGTGTTGGAATGTTTGCCTCAAATCTCATCCCCTCACCTCTTCTAGTAAATTCCTATGTATTCTTCAAAAGCACACTCAGCATTGTAAAATCTTAGCAGACTTACCCAAGGAAAGTTTGTTCCTCATACTTTAATTCCCACAGCTAAAGATACAGGTCCTATAAAATAAAGCTCATGGGATAGCCCCTTACATTCCCCATTCATAGCAGTGGTGTTGGCACTTGGATGGATCTTATTCTCAAACCGTGTGCTCCACNCACTCAGCATTGTAAAACCTTAGCAGACTTACCCAAGGAAAGTTTGTTCCTCATACTTTAATTCCCACAGCTAAAGATACAGGTCCTATAAAATAAAGCTCATGGGATAGCCCCTTAGATTCCCCATTCATAGCAGTGGTGTTGGCACTTGGATGGATCTTATTCTCAAACCGTGTGCTCCACTGAGAGAAAACTTAACAGTGCCACCTATCAGATATTGAGTGCTTTGTACCAGGCATTGTATTAGATGTTTTATGCACTCAGTCACTCAGTCATGTCTGACTCTTCAGGACTCTATGGACTATAGCCCACCAGGCTCCTCTGTCCATGGGATTCTCCAGGCAAGAATACTGGAGTGGGTTGCCATTCCTCCTCCACGGGATCTTCCCAACCCGGGGATCTAACCTGTGTGTCCTGTATCTCCTGCACTGCAGTCGGATTATTTTACCACTGAGCCACTGGGGCTTCCCTTACATATGTTAACTCTCATCTTCTCAACCCTTCAACAAGCTACATATTAAACCATGTTAGAGCTGAAGAAATTAAGTTTTGCTCAAAAGCACAGTTACTTTCAGTGATGTTGGCCTGCAAAGCCTATTCTCTTTGCTTTTCCAAGTTATTTGTTCCATCTTTTAAAGGCTTACAGCATCTATTACAGGAGGTCAGTACATGGGAAATGTCGAATACATGTTTTTGAGTGAAAGAAAGAAAAAGAGCCCTAGGGAATATTATCAATGGGTAGAAAATGTAAGTCCAGAGATCTTTAGTTGGATGTAAAGAGTCTTGGTGCTGTTATCTACCAATGCATCCAGTTTTGGTGAGATTGCTGACGCCAGACAGCCCAGAGTGCAGCCTTCTGTAGCATGAGTGCTCAGAAGCCTCACACTTTTCCCAGCTGCCTCCCTCGACCAGGCTCTAGGATCCTCTTTAACACAATGAAGAAGCTGGACTAGATAATCTTCACGTTTTCTTCTACTTTTCCTATTCTAAGATCTGAGAAATTAGCATGTTTAAATAAATTCATATTAAAAGATCATTGACCAGTAGTCCTTGCTTTTCACCCTTCCTAAGAGTTTTTGCAGCAAGGGAAACATTTACCAATGGAGATGATACAATATTTATGTGGCAGAACACTGTACAATGTAGGAGTCTGTGGGCAGAGATGCTGCTCATCAGTTCAGTTTCACTCCATGGGTCTCCCAAAGCTTAGATGCCCCAGCTATGAGCAGCCTGTGTGTAGCATCCTATGCGTACCTCTCTCTGAACACACTTCACACCACATTGTAGTGATTTATTTTCTTGTCCTGCCCATTACACGAGGGCATCTTCAGAGGCAAGAATCTTTTGTCTCTGAGTGCCACACTTCCAGCATCTGTGTACTCTGTCGCTTCGGTCATGTCCGACTCTGAGTAACCCCATGGACTGTAGCCCCTCGGACTTCTCTACACATGAGGATTCTCAGGCAAGAAAACTTCAGTGGGTTGCCATGCCCTCCTCCAGGGGATCTTCCCAACCCAAGGATTGAACCCGCATCTCTTTATGTCTCCTGCATTGACTGGCGGATTCTTTACCACTAACGCACCTGGGAAGACCAGCCAGTGTATAGTGAGTGCTAAAATATACTTTGGTTGAGCAAATGAATCTGTTTATATATTCTTAAATCTTTTCTAAGACAGGGCCTTAAAATCAGCCTGTTCCACTAATTAATTACCCTTCTGTTCTCCCACAAAAGTTGAAGGGATGCCTTCTGCAAGTCCCTACATCTCTCCTCTGGTTCCTCTGTCAGTCACATTACCTGCTTTTCTTGGGATCTAAGGGACCTTGGATCCAGACCTCAGCCTCCCCCTACCCTGCCTGATAGGAAGCACGGGCCCTCTTTAGAACTCAGCCCTGACCAAGGCTCTCTCAGGTCAGGCCTCCCCTCCACAGGATGGCTGCCTCTTAGCAGCTCAGAGAGAGTTGGAGGCTGTTTGGCCTAGATTTAAATAATATTTTTAATACACTTCATCTTATTAGCAGGCAAAAGCCATTCCAAAATGTGTGCAGACCTTCTCTTTGTTCTNTCTCAGGTCAGGCCTCCCCTCCACAGGATGGCTGCCTCTTAGCAGCTCAGAGAGAGTTGGAGGCTGTTTGGCCTAGATTTAAATAATATTTTTAATACACTTCATCTTATTAGCAGGCAAAAGCCATTCCAAAATGTGTGCAGACCTTCTCTTTGTTCTCTCTGTAAATAGTAGCTGGCGTTTCAGGGTGAGAGGGGAAGGGGGAGCGTAGGCAGTAAGGAGAAGACACAGAGGCTTCCAGGAAGCAGGAAGAGCAAAGGCTTGAGTTCTAGAATGAACGTAGAAGAGAACTGTTCCGTTTACATTAACAGTCCATCTGAAAGCTGAGATGAAACCTTGTTATTCCAGGTGACCCTTTAGAAATTAGGAAAAATACATATTTTCCTCTGGGTTTTTTCCTTAAAGGTAAGTTTCTTCCGATCTGTGCTCGATCGAGGACAGTGTCAGAGTCTAGAACTTCACAGGGATCATGAAGCAGCGGCTCTGCTTTCCCTGTTTTGAATCCTTTATCATAAAATGTATGTTGCATGCCTCATTTGCTATAAAATCTATTTTATTGTGGTACTTAATTAATGATCGCTTCGACCATGTGTGGCAGGTAGCCAAAAATGTATCCTCTCTGCCTTTTCTGTTTTAATTGCTGGTGTTTGAGAAAAGCAGATTAGGTAAAAACATCAATCTGCCATGTCTATTAAGACACTGGAGAAATTGGCTATGATTTCTTCTTAAATCATATATTAAGGGCTTCTAAGAAGATATTGTTTATTTTGAATACCAAGATAATATGCTGTGAAATTCAGTTATATATTTACGATCCAGATTATAACATAGGCACATAAAATTTTAAGTTATTTTATGTTTGATAGTGATTAGAATGAGAAAGAATGGAAAGAAGGAAGAGGCAGAGATACAGAAAGAAAGAAAGTGAGAAAAAAGAGGGAAAGAAAATGTTAATAACCTAGATTTTTCCATCAGCTGTACTTCTAAGTAGATTTTTAAGGGATTCCAACACTGAATCCTATACAGATAGTAGGACACATTTATGCCTGATGGAAAAGCTTCGTTAGCACCTTATATTGATACCAGCATAAAAGTCCAACATATCTTTCTTTCTCAAAGAGCTAGAACAAGGAAGCCTAAGAGAAATGGACTGTTCTGGCCCTCTCCAAATCTTTTGTGACTTGCGTTCTGTGGTGAGACCAGCCAAGAGTCTCACTGCCAGTGATAGCAGAGTTCAGCTTGCAGCCCATAAATATGGAAAGTGTGGTTTGTCACTTGTATTTGTTTTACACTTACAAATTAGGAGACGTATTTACTGTAAATAGAGTTAGCATCCAGAGGTTTCAAAGCTAAGAATATGCACGTTTGAAATGCCTTTGCCTTATTTATGCTGTGGCTACCACATTTGTATAAACAGAAAATTACTGCATTCATGCTTTATTACTTCTTCTTTTGTACCACAGCCTTGACCCCAGTCATCATAAATTGAGAAATAGTGGGGAACTAATGGAGACAGATGGGAATATGGCTTGCCATTTACTCAAATTGGTAAAGTAATTAACCTCAAGGTGCTGGTTTGCAAGAAAAATTGTTGGAATATCTCAGGACGTCGGTAAACAGACTCCTGCTTTAACCAGTTCTGACAACTGCATCATAAACTAGACTTATTCTGTTCAATTGACCTGTCAACGTCTTGAGTCCAAATAAAGATTTGTATTACAATGCACTTGCTGAGAAGTGGGAGAACACGCTGCTGTTTCTTTGCAAATGGGTGGCTGTTCTCTCCCTGCTCGATGGGAGCCGGCCTGTCATGGATTCATTCTTCAGCCATTATATTCCTTAGAAATCTTCCATTACTGATGGTGTGACAGCTTCGTGACAGCAGATGGTAGTCATTTGGCTCCAGAAAACGAAGTGAAAAAACATGGGCCAGGCTGGCTGGGCTCACTGAGAGCAGCAGTGGGCAGAGGCCAGATCTAGATTTTATTTATTGGGGGATGTCCTGTAATGAAGCCAGAGCTGTGTTGGTGGCATGTTGTTCCCTACAGATTGGGGGGTGGGCCTGGACGTCCGCAGATTATTATATAAATCAAAGGTGGTCTTGTGAATAGAGTTGTTTGGCCAAAGCAGTGCAGTATATTCCTTTTGAGAGCTGACAGATTTCATTTGTTCTGAACAGGCCTCTCTCCCTCTGTGTCCTTGTGTCTCTCCATCTCTCCTCCTCTCTTTCCTGGGAATAGCATTTAGTTTCCTCTTTTCCACATTATTGGCTGTGAGCTGTTTTCACAGCAATGAGTTCCATCTTCCTTTGTAGCTTCTTCATGTTTGGCTGAGTAACTGGGAGAGGTTTGACTCATTAGAGCTTGTATGGCTGCTATTCGTTTCATGTATGTCAGTTTGCAGTGAAAGCCATCATTTAAAAAAAAAAAGAAAGAAAAATGTCATGATATCACCATAAAATTTATCTGGAACGTGTGGCTCATGGGACTATAAAGGATAATTTTCATCTGAAGTAAATGCACTCATGATAGAAAAAAACTAAGTTTTGAAGAAAACCCAGGTGACATGAAAGAGCCCTGGATTATCATGTTGCCTTTCCTCATGCACACACACTTGTGGGAACATATTCACAAGATGAGCAAACCCTCTTTTATTAATTCCACCCCAGGAGGGCAAGTCTTGCTTGAGAATCCCCTGACTCTGGATGCTGTGTCAGGCTCAGAGGTGGGAAGCATTCCTGCCCTGGGTTACCTCTGAGCCAACCAGCATCAGTCTTTCTACTTGGTGGTCATCTGAGAAGATTCAAAAGAATTTATTCTCTCAAAGGGTAGACAGCTATCTGCCCTGAATAAGAGTCTTTCGTGTAGCCTCATTTAGAAGAGGGACTAAATGATTTCTCGTTCACTTGTTTTCAAACTTTCTTTTTCTCAAACCCTCTCTAGAAAGCTATAGGATTCTTCATTTAAAGACAAACACCATCCTTGCTTCATGCAAAGTTGTCTGTACATTGAAAATTGGTTTCTCTTAATTGTTTTTTGCAATCTCTGGGATTAAAAAATACCGGCTAAGACAAACTGGAGGTCAGGTTCATTAAAATGCTGTTACTTGCTGAGTGACTCTGAAGGTCTTTCTCTTGAATGATGGATTATCACTGTTGAACTCAGCAGGAGACATATTCTCCCTTCTTCTCAGGGAATCTTCCTATGAGATACATTCATCTTGATTGAAGTTGCCTTTATCCAGACCCATTGCCTAGTCCTAGGTGCCTTTTCCAAAGAAGAGTGAATTTTTCAATCCTGCCCAGATCTCTTCAACCCATCCTTTCAAGTCTGCCGAGACTGGAATCCTCAGCCTTCTAAGTATGTCTGTCTTGCTTTGACTTTGCGTTTTTGGTTTTGCGTAATAGTTGCATGTGTGTGTATAAACAGTTTTAATACACCAACATGCTGTTTTCACCTGATCAAGTATCTAAAATCTAGTGCTTAACAATCAGGTAAAATCTCAAGACACACAGTAGGCTCTGAAGAAGAAGCCATGAATTCAAGGTGGCCAAATGTACATGAATTCAAAGTGGCTCACTAAGTATGCATTCCAAAGTTATATAGTTGCATATGTCCTGCTACTACATATTTAAAAATATGCATTTTTGGCACTGAGACTTTATCAAAAGTTAACTTCAAATTGAAAGCTACATAGGTGACAATTCATAGTTTTCAAGTCTATGTTTTGTGGCTGATGAGCATAATATGAAATGATTGATGACCTCACTCATCACATAAAAAATGATTTCAGGGTATCTTACACTGGTGCCTATTTCCATCATTAAATTAACCATGAGTTAATGTGTGATTGTTAAAGAAAACACAAGGCAGCATTTTGCAGTAATAGTTAATGGATTAGAATGGCATTAAATATTTTCCTCTTGGCAGACATAACATTTTATAGTTTGGCTTTAAAATAAAGGGTATTTTATATACACTGCAATTTCATCCAGTTATTTCTCAGACATTGGCACCTCTATTGGCTAGTTCAAACTTTATGTCATCAGCAGAAGAAAGTACATTTAACTTATTGTAATGTAATATTAGACAAATGTTTTTCACAGTCAATAGAAGCCATGGAAAATGAGAGTAAACCCAGTCTTATATGGGCACCTTTCTGCATTTTTTGCAAATCTCTGTCTGTCTGTTATGTTTATATCTGTATTTGCTCCCTAACCAGTGAGAGTCGAACAGTTTAAATCCATTCGTACCTGAATTGTTTTATCCTGTTTTAAAACATTTTAATTTATAATCAGACAAGAAGAACAGATGTAAGAGTTGTAATTTAATCATTTTATTGCTATCTTTGTATATTTTGAAGAATTAGGTATTGTACTCATGGGAAGTCGTATTTTATGCCTAGTTGGAAAAATGAATAATGTAATAATATGCAAAATGTAAAGTTTTAGAACTTCACTACTGAGTAAGGCATATAAACTAATGATCTGGTTTAGGTCCCCTGTGCACCATAATAAATATGGACTAAATTTGTCATTATAGCTTTAGACAGAGGTTTCAGGCAACAGATTTAATTAAATCCTTTTTTAATATTCATACTTCTAAACTGCATAATTCCCTTCCACTGTAAAACTGAGCGCTATATTAAAACAAACAAAAACGGCAGATTACTAAATGGATATTAGCGTGAAGTCAATAAGCATTTAATTCTGGAGAGAACTCAGTGAGGGAAGAGGAAACTTTGTGGAGCTTGCTCAGGAGATCTGGGCTCAGATCTGTGAAGCTTGTACACAGAGGCTTTCTTCTGTTTTCATACTGACTTTTGTAGGGGAGGTTAATTAGTTATTTGTGGATTTCAGAAAGGACACAAGGACAATATGCAGGCTTTTTGTTGGCCATTGAAGAGTGATGATTAATGAAAAATATAATTCAGACTCTGTGAAGAAAACATTGATGGCACTGTGGCAGTCCAGAATATCTAGATACTGATAGCTTTTAGCTAGGTTAAATAATAAAGTCCATTACCCCGTCTTTTCCTTTCTGTGAACCATAGCAGGGACTAGAATTCCCCCCAATAACTATAATGTCTCCTTCTAGATATTATCACAGAGAAAATCTGGATGTTTATATCTCCTTTTTGGTGATTAAAATAATATTCTGAATGTTTTCATTTGAGCTTTTCTTCTCTGGAAGTTCATATTATCCACAAAATAACTAAATATTAAATTTTTGGAAGAATTTTCTGACTTGTGTCATTAGCTTATTCGTGACCATCTTTATTAAGTAACCAAATCCACCTCCACTTGCCCAAAGTCAAATTACCTATGGAATTTGTAAGTCTGCTTCAAAGCTGGTTAAGTATTCCTTTACTATATTTTATCCACCTCTCCTGGATTTTTTTCTAGACACTATTTTTGCCCCTTTACTAACTTTCTCCATACCCACCAAATTGTAAGTTCACTGTCCTAATCATCTTTGTTTGTATCATTGGTGCTTGGCAGATTTGGAATCAACAAATATAGACTTAATGAATGGAATTGTGTAGCACTGAATCAATACCACTGTGAAATTTTATATCATAATGAATCATGTAAAGCAGCTAATCTAACCTCCAAATTATATGGATTACAATACTGTGGGTTAGAGTTTAGTTGACTTGTCCATGGTTATATAAACAATGACTAGTTAAGGACAACAGAGAAATTGGTGACAACTTTATTAGACACAACAAGAGATGTAAAGAAAAATAATTCATATTCTCTGCCCTAAAATAGTTCACTAGTCCATTAGTAAGATAATATAAGCACTGAAACAATTTAAGAACAGTTAAAGACAATTCCAAACAATATAAGATTCAAAATAAAAATATAGACTTTAGAATTAAAACTATCTAAACTATTAAACAGAGAGGAAAACTGCAATGGAAGTTGACCTATCTGGGGAAGGTTTCATGGGCAGTGGTCATGATTTTAGCTGGACCTTGAAAAACAGGAGAGCTGAGCCATGAGCACTGTGTTCTGGCGTAAGCTTTGACCTTTTCAGAAGGTTTTGCAAAGAAGCTGTGGGAGAACAGAAGCATGCTATGCTTCTACCCCAGCCAGTACCCCTCCTGGCCCTGTTGGCTGGCACTCAAGGAGAGAAGTGAATACTCTCTTTTCTTACTACACTATATGGATCCAGTTCAGAGAAACTGACTCTCCACTCTGAATTTTTGTCGTGAAACAAGTTCACAGTTGATAATATGGTCCTGAAGTCAGGAGAAATGGATTCATTTTCATTTTCTAGTACTACCTTTGAAGTTGTTGAGGGAGGATAATTATTTTCCCTCTTCAAAGTATTTCCTCACATCATTTTCCTGGAAATGACAATCGAGCAGTGCCCCAGGTTGGCAAATCCAACCTTAGTTTGATAAATGCAATTCTGAACATAGCCCTGATACACTGTTAGTTTCCATAGCTCAGAATTCAGCTTTGCAAAGTGAATTGTCACATATTTTTGACAAACCACTTTTTCCTTCAACTTTAAAACCAAAAGAGAAAAGAGATGGTCCCAGAATTATTTCAAACTAGAAAACCAGCTTGGAGATGAAGATCACATTTAATTTAGTGTCCTTAATTTGAGTGAAAAAATAAAGACATCTGGGCTTTTAATGGCAGTTATCTGCTTTCCTTGAGACAGACACAGGTACACTTAGAAACCAAACCAAGGGCATTTTCTCTGGAACCAGGTGAATATGTGTGCTAAAATACTACAGTTTTTCTTACAAAGTAACTTACTTTGTTTTAAAAATACTTACTAATTTTTAATTACTAGATATCTCTTAGAAACAAATTTGCCCCTAAATTAAAGCAAAATTTTATCTCTTCACATTTACCTGAGCCTGAGTATTTCTGCCTCCAACCAAGAGTAACAGGGTCTGGATTTATCTTCCACCTGAAAAAAACAGAAAAGAGGCAAAATTACTTTCCAGCTTCCTGGAGATCAGGAAGGACGGTGATTCCTGAGAGACAGGAAACAAAAGTGAACCCTACAATTACTTGTTTACAGAAACTAGGTCTCGGGAAGAGCCTGGAGGATCGCCCTGAGTTTAAGAAACAGAACTGAGAGGGTGTAGAGGCCTGGATGACTGGAATTCACAGGGCATAAAACCAGAGATGAGAGAGATGCACAGAAAGAGAAGTCCAGAAATTTGTCGAGTGGCGTCCGTAAGCATTCAGCTGAGCACAGCTTATGCTTGCCTATGAAGAAAGCAAGCCAAGGACGTGGCGAGAACTGTCTAAGAAAGGACTAGTGGTAACAGTGCCCAGTATTCAAATGGGACTGAAAACATTCCTGTTTCCCCGAGCCTGACTGGAAACGATCAAGACTCACAGAACATTCAGTAGAGTATACATAAGGAAAGTGATTCCTTGGAAAGTAGGAAATAATTAATCCCACTCCGAGCATTGTTCTAGTCCCACCTAATGAATCTTAAAAGCAAGACCCCAAAGCATCAAATTATTTCTAACTTACTTAACTGCATCCCAGAACCAATGTTGGTAATATTTATAGAAATACCCATGACCCAGCAATGTAAAATTCACAATGTCACATCCAGTCAAAAATACCAGACATCGAAAGAAGCGAAGAAATATAGTCCGTAACAAATAAGTAAATCAATTAAAATCTATGAACAACTGATACACAGATGTCAAAATTAGGAGATAAGAACATTAAAGTGGTTATTATTACCCTATTCTATATATTCAAAAAGTTAGTAGAGAAATGGGAGATATAAAAGAAACCTAAATATAACTTCTTCACATCAAAACTGCAATGTGGATAAGATTGACAGTAAATTAGACATTGCAGAATAAAATATTAGGAACTGGAAAACATAGCAGTGGAAACTAAAATGAAAGGGAAAGAAGAGACTTGTAAAAATGGAATAAGGATCATTAAGCTTGGGGACAACTTATATACAATATACAATTAAGTTCCTTAATATAATATATTAAGTCCCTTAATATACAATTAAGTCCCTGAAGGAGATAAGAGAAGGAAGAATGAAAAAATATTACAAAAAATAATGACTGAAAAATTTCCAAATTTGATGAAAACCTACAAGCCGACATCCAGCAGCCCAGGGAATTCCAATCACAAAAACATGAGGAAAACTATACCAAGATACACTATAATTGCTCAAAACCTGTGACAGAAAAAGTATTAAAAAAACAGTCTGAGAAAGAATATCCAAAAAAGAAAAAAAGCAGAGGCAATGGGCTTTAATGTACTTTTTTTTAATTTACTAGTTTGTTTTTGGCTGTGTTGGGTCTTGGTTGCTGCACAGGCTTTCTCTAGTTGAAGTGAGCATGGGCTACTCCACAGTTGTGAGTATGCAGGCTTCTCACTGTGGTGGCTTCTCTAGAGCACAGGCTCAATAGTTGTGGCACACAGCCTTAGTTGCTCTGCAATGTATGAAATCTTTCTAGATCAAGGATCAAACCTTTGTCTCCAGCACTGGCAGGAAGACACTTTAACACTGAGCCACCAGGAAAGCCAGAGGTCATCTATATATACAGAAGAATAAATATAAGGACAAGAACATATTTCTCATATGAATCATCATCTTTAAAACACAAGAAGCAAAATGTCATCAACCTAGAATTCTATACCCAGTGTAATGATACCCAGGTATATTTACAAAAGAATGAACAACACCAGAAATAGCAACATGAGTAAATATATAACATTTTTTCCTAAATATTTAAATCTCTTTAAAAGACTGCTTGAGCAAAAATAATTGCAATGTAGTGTGGAATTTATAGCATATATAAAAATGCTAGCTTTGCAAAACCAGCACAAATTTCAGGAAGGGAGAAAAGAAGTATACTATTGAAAGCCTCTTTTATGTGAACTGATATACTGTCACTTGAATGCAGGCTTGATAAGTTGATGTGTGTGCTATGAACTCTAAAACAAATACAAAAATACCACAACAAAGAATTATAGCTAATAAATCAACAAAAGAGATAAAGTAGAATCATAAAAACACCAGTTAATCCACAAGAAGGCAGAAAAAGAGGAAGGAAGGAACAAAGAGCAGATGAGACAAATAGAAGATGAATGGCGAGATGATGGATCTAAACCTAACCATATCAGTAATCACATTTAATGTACATAGTTTACCCAGCTTAAAGAGTAGAGATTGTCACATTGGATAAGAAAGCAAGACCCAACTATATGCTGCTTATAAGAAACAAACTTTAAATATAAAACCAAAACAGATGATAAGTAAAAATATGAAAAAAGATATACTATGCTAATATTATTGAAAGAAATATCATAAAAAGTAGATTTTAGAACAGAAAAATATGACCATGTTAAGATCTTTCATAATGAAAAAGAGATAATTTCATAAGAGGAGAAAACAATCCAAAATATGTATACAGTTAATTACAGAGCTTCAAAATATATAAAGCACAACTGACAGAAGGGCACAGAAAAATAAACAAATCCACATTACAGCTGGGGATTTTGATACTTCTTCCTCATAGACAGAAAATCAGTACAGATGCAGAAGATTTAAACAACACTATCAGCCAACTTGACCTAATTGACACATATTTTTTAAAAAAAACCTCCACTCGAGGATAGTAGAATACACATTCTTTTCAAGTCCACAGAGATATTTATCAAAATAAACCATACTCAAATCCATAAAACAAAAATTTTTTAAAGATTTAAATCATATAAAATATATTCTTTGAACACAAGAAAGTTAAATCAGATATCATTAACAGAAAGACCTTTAGAAAAGTCTCAAATATTTGGAAACTGAATAGCATGCTTCAAAATAACACATGGTTTAAAGAAAACAGCAAATGGAAGATTAAAATGTATTATAAAGAAATGTGAAGTCAAGTGGGCCTTAGAAAGTATCACTATGAACAAAGCTAGTGGAGGTGATGGAACTCCAGTTGAGCTATTCCAAATCCTGAAAGATGATGTTGTGAAAGTGCCGCACTCAATATGCCAGCAAATTTGGAAAACTCAGCACTGGCCACAAGACTGGAAAAANGAGTTGACTCATTGGAAAAGACTCTGAAGCTGGGAGGGATTGGGGGCAGGAGGAGAAGGGGACGACGGATGATGAGATGGCTGGATGGCATCACCAACTCAATGAGTGCGAGTCTGAGTGAACTCCGGGAGTTGTTGATGGACAGGGAGGCCTGGCGTGCTGCAGTTCACAGGGTTGCAAAGAGTCAGGCACGACTGAGCAACTGAACTGAACTGAACTGATATTCTGTTAAATGTACAATAGCATTATATCTGAAAAGAAGCTAAAAAATACTGCTTAAAAAAAAAAAATGCTGACCATCCTTTTAGCCTCCAGAGTCATAGTGGTAACATCAAAGATCACTGATCACAGTTCACGATGGCACATATAAAAATAATGAAAAGTTTTGAAATATTGCAAGAATTATTAAATGTGACACAGAGGCACAAGTGGGCAAGTGCAAAAATTAGTATATATTATGTTTGCATTTATACAAAACTCTAGGAATGCAAATTAGCATGCAGTGGCAGAGCAGCAGTTGCCTGGGGATGCAAGTCAGTGGTCAAGGAGAGGGTGAAAGTAATATGTGTCAAAAGGGCCCAGGGAAACTTTGTGGGTGATGGATATATTTATTATTTGCCGTGTGCAGGTTTCACAGGTGTATACACGTGTCAAACTTGTCCAGCCAAAACGCTGGTTACTTTTTTAACTTAGAATATTTCAGACAATTGGTGCCAATTTTTAATCCCTTTGTTGATAGTCTGTCCAATATAAAATAGACATGAAAACACAATGCTTTAAATTAATGGCACTTTATCAGCATCAAAAGATATTTGTCAATGATGGCCAGTGTTGCCAATATTATACAGAGGTAACATGGTGCATGTATGCAAGTATGATGAGCATCCCCTATTTCTAGCTTTTTAATTTAATTGGAGTACAACTGAATTACAACGTTCTGTTAGTTTCAGGTGTGCAACAAAAAGTTTTGCATATATATATATATATTCTTTTTTTTCAGATTCTTATCTCATATAGATTATCACAGAATTTTGAGTAAAGTTCCATGTGCCATATAGTAGGTCCTTGTTTATTATCTAACTTATATACAGTAGGATGTGTGTGTGTTAATCCAAAGTTCCTGATTTATCCCTCCTCCTCACATTTCCCCTTTGGTAATCTTAAATTTTTCTCATTATCTGCAAATCTGTTTCTCTTTTGTAAATAACTTCATTTGTATCATTTTTTGAAATTAGATCCCACATGTGAGTGGTCAGATCAGATCAGATCAGTCACTCAGTCATGTCCGACTCTTTGCAACCCCATGAATTGCAGCACGCCAGGCCTCCCTGTCCATCAACAACTTCCAGAGTTCACTCAAAGTCATGTCCATCAAGTCAGTGATGCCATCCAGCTATCTCATCCTCTGTCATCCCCGTCTCCTCCTGCCCCCAATCCCTCCAAGCATCAGAGTCTTTTCCAATGAGTCAGCCCTTCACATGAGGTGGCCAAAGTACTGGAGTTTCAGCTTTAGCATCATTCCTTCCAAAGAACACCCAGGGCTGATCTTTAAAATGGACTGGTTGGATCTCCTTGCAGTCCAAGGGACTCTCAAGAATCTTCAACACCACAGTTCAAAGGCATCAATCCTTCAGCTTTCTTCACAGTCCACCTCTCGCGTCCATACATGACCACTGGAAAAACCATAGCCTTGACTATCATATGATATTTGTCTTTCTCTGATTTATTTCACTTATTATGATAATCTCTAGGTCCATTCATGTTGCTGCAAATGGCATTATTTCATTCATCTTTATGGCTGAGTAATATTCTATGGTATATATGTACAACATCTTCTTTACCCATTTCTCTGTCAGTGGACAGTTAGGTTGCTTCCTTGTCTTGACTATTATAAATAGTGCTGCAGTGAACACTGGGGTGCGTGCGTTTTTTGAATTATAGTTTTCTCTGGCTATATGCCCAGAAGTGTGATTGCTGGATCAGATGGTAGTTCTTTGGTTTTTCTGAGGAACCTCCCTATTGTTTTCTCTAGTGGATGTTCCAATTTACATTCCCACCAACAATGTAGGAGGGTTCCCTTTCTCCACATCCTCTCCAGCATTTATTGTTTGTAGATGTTTTGATGGTAGCCATTCTGACCAGTGTGAGGTGATACCTCATTGTAGCTTTGATTTGCATTTCTCTAATAATTAGTGATCAAGCCAGGCAATTCTAAAGGAAATCAGTCCTGAATATTCATTGGAAGGACTGAGGCTGAAGTTAAAACGTCAATACTTTGGCCCGGGATGTGAGGATTTGACTCATTGGAGAAGACCCTGATGATAGGAAAGACTGAAGGCAGGAGGAGAAGGGAATGACAGAGGAGGAGATGGTTGGATGACATCACCGACNGAATATTCATTGGAAGGACTGAGGCTGAAGTTAAAACGTCAATACTTTGGCCCGGGATGTGAGGATTTGACTCATTGGAGAAGACCCTGATGATAGGAAAGACTGAAGGCAGGAGGAGAAGGGAATGACAGAGGAGGAGATGGTTGGATGACATCACCGACCTGATGGACATGAGTCTGAGCAAGCTCTGGGAGTTGGTGATGGACAGGGAAGCCTGGCGTGCTGCAGTCCATGGGGTCACAAGGAGTCAGACACTCCTGAGCGACTGAACTGAATAATTAGTGATGTTAATCATCTTTTCATGTGCTTTTCAGCCATCTGTGCATCTTCTCCAAACATGTCTATTTAGATCTTCTGCCCATTTCTTGATTGGGTTGTTTGCTCTTTTTTAATATAGAGCTACATGACCTGTTTATATATTTTGGAAATTAATCCCTTGTCAGTTGCTTTGTTTGCAAATATTGTCTCCCATTCTGTGAGCTGTCTTTTCATTTTGTTTATGGTTTCCTTTGCTGTGCAGAATCTTTTAAGTTTAATTAGGTCCCATTTGTTTATTTCTGTTTTCCTTTTCATCACTCTAGGAAGTGGATCAAAGAAGATACTTCGACGATTTGTGTCAAAGAGTGTTCTGTCTATATTTTCCTCTAAGAGTTTTATCATGTCTGGCCTTACATTTAGGTCTTTGATCCATTTTCAGTCTATTTTTGTGTAGGGTATTAGACGAGTTGGTTACTTTAAATATATGCAGTTTATCATTTACTATACCCTCATTAGATTGTTAGGAATATTTAATCGTTAACTCATTGATGATTTAGAAGTAGCTCAAGAAATGTAGACAGTTGAACATTTTAGGTAACATTCTCAAGGTATAGAACAGGCTATTTTTAACATTCTTAGAAGGTCTAACTATGAGGTTCACTTTCTATACTGGTCATTTGCATCTAGCCTTGTATTTCTTTCTGTCTCATTAATTTAGGTAGAACTTTGCATGATTTTTAGGGGCTTCCCAAGTGGTACTAATGGTAAAGAACCTGCCTGCCAGTACAGGTAGACATAAGGACATAAGAGATGCAGGTTCAATCCCTGGGTGGGGAAGATCCCCTGCAGGAGGGCATGGCAACCCACTCCAGTATTCTTGCCTGAAGAATTCCATAGGCAGAGGAGTCCACAGGGTCACACACGACTGAAGCGACTTAGCATGCATGTTGCATGATTTTATAGCTCTCTCTGTGTGTGTGTGTTTATTCACTCCAGTATTAGACAATATCAAGTTTTAAAACATTGATGGATAGTAATAAGATGGCAGTTTTAAAAGATGTGGAGTCAAGTTTCTGAAACTCAGACTTGAAATGCTCAAATATGGTTATTTATCCCTATGACTTTTAGATTTTGTTACTTATTTTTAAAATATGGTGAATGAAAGATGGTCAGCTTCTGATTCTAGAATGAGGAGTTATGGTATAAGAGTGAGAGCTATCACTGAAAAATGTTTCTAAATTCAGGACTACAGGGAATAGTGCCAACCAGTATAATGAGATTCAGAGTTCCCACCTGTGTTCAGAATAAGCTTTAGTGGGGGCCAGCTGATGAGAGCCCAAATCTGAGGACTATTTGAAAGGGTAATGATTCTGCTACAAATGTTCCACACCCTTACTCATTTCTACAGCATGCCTATATTCTGTTGTCCATGTCACAAAGACCTTGACTGGAATCACCCCAACATACAGCACATATGGAATTAAACAAAACATCCTGAAGACCCACATCCATGTCATCTCACAGAGTCCACCCTGAATCAATCAAGTCTCTTCTGAAGACTACAGTGTGAATGCTTTAAAAATGTTGTTCATCTTTGCAGTGTCCATCTCCTGGAAACTTACATCCGTTTAATTTCATTTCACCACTGAACTTTCCCTGCCTGGAAGCTAATCTTCTTCTACCTCTCATTGACTTATGCTAATCAGTAAAAGGTTTTTTTTCTTCCCCAGTTTTCCTCTTTGTAAAAAAATACTAATGGTGTTGACTCAGTATTTACGAGAGACATTAACAGCACTTTCACATGCATGGTCTTTTGGGGAGAGGGGAGATTGCATGAATGGTACCAAAAACAAAATAGGTCTCTGGTTTTCTGAATTTATCCTCATGAAAGACCACTGGAAGGAGTCTGAGTGAGGATCTGTGCGTCTGCTTTCCATGAGCTGCCATCTCCTCTATGTACTTTGGATAAGCTTTATGGCTCATGGGTTATTCTCTTTTCCCTTTCAACCCAGCGTGCTGGTACATTATCATAGGTTCCCGTCTTAATTCATAAAGGTAACTAGATATTTTCCCTACTGGAAAAAAAAAAAGTGAATTTGATGAAAGCAAACTAAGAAGTTCTATTCTCTTCTCAGTGGGCTTGGCAGCATTAACATTAATGGAAGCTACAAGTGCATCAAGAAGCAAGTTCATCCCTAAGATGTAAGAGCTCCAGCTATTTGAAATTAGCCTTTGTGGGTCTCCTGAGTTCTGCAGCACCAGGGGCTAATTCTTATTCTTTTTCATCTCTCTCCTTTCTTCACTGGGCACTGATGCCTCATTACCACTGTTCCTCCCATTCTGCAGAGCCGAGTCTCTGACACTCGCCCAATCAGGAGATTGTAAGCATCATCACTTGGATGTCCTACTGCTGGGTGGGGAAACATGGGGTAGGAGCTGGGGTTTTGACTTTTTCACTTGTTCGGTCACTTCAGTCTTTATTTTCTTAACCAAATCTGATGCTACCTAGGGGAAAAAAATGTATAGAGACCTCAGTTCAACAGAAGAGGTATTGTGTGATCTTTTAAGTCCCTTTCTGATACCAAGTTAGTGACAGCTATTTGCTTTTCACTTCCTGTTTTAGCAACAGGTCATAATGGCCCCTCCAAAACCAATGTTTGAAATAAGAACCTGGCAAGAGAAAGAAATGAATTCAAAGACCCTCTTAAGCTGAACAATATAAATTTATTAATGAAAAGGAAATGGTATTTTAAACTGCTTCTATCTGCCAACCCTGGGTTTATCTTGCCAGAATTACATGAATCTCCTTGGAAAGTTAACTGTGCTCTTTTTGTGGTATGGAATGACTAGATAATTCCATTTACCTTGCCTGAAAGATGAACTTTCATGATATTCCTCTTCATCAGCTCAGCATTGTTCCCAAGCTTCACTGACAAAATACCCTTTACAAGCTCATGAAATACATCTTTCTATCTTTTGTGTGTGTGTGTGAAAACAGAGGGTTATTTCTGGCCAAGGCCCACAGTTAGAGATGTTCTTGAATGTCAAAAACAAAAACAAAAAACTTGCATGATTCTATCCTTAAGTAAGTTAAAACTCTGAAAAAGAAGTTTTAAAACAAAACCATTGATTATTCATGTTGATTGCTATGAAGAAATAGTTATAAGAGCAATGTGACTGGAGAGAAATTTCATTTCCTATCTCTATAACCTTCCAACACCTTGCTGAGAAATGAGACCTGACTTTCAGACATGTTTCTGTCCTCAACAGTATCAAACTTAACTTCATTTGACGACTAGGGTTAGTGACTCTGAAGCTAGAGAACATTTTATCCAAATATTGGGCTATTAATTAGTAAGGAACTAGGAAAAATGGTTGGGAGAAGTGCTGAATTTTAGAGAGCGGTTTAGATCAGGGTTTTTCCTTAAGGTTTTACCTGAGGATTCAAGGCAACAGACTACAGGAGCAGCTTACAGTTTTGTTTTGTTTTTTTTTTCCAGTAGATAATCACTCTTTTTATCTTTACCCTGTGTGCTCTCAAAATCAAAAGTAAGATGTATGTAGAGAACCTCTGACTTGTGGGGGGAGAGGGTCATATCTATGTCCTGATGCTCAATCGATGGGTATTGATGCCTGCTTCCCCCATCACCCCTGGGTGCTTCCTAAGTCACTGGTGGTGGTGGTTGTTTAGCCAGTAAATCAGGTCTGACTCTATGCCACCCCATGGATAGTGGCCCTCCTGTCTCCCCTGTCCATGGGATTTCCCAGACAAGAAGACAGGAGTGGGCTGCCATTTCTTTCTCTGGGGGATCCTCCCAACCCAGGGATTGTACCCACGATTTCTGCATTGGCAGGTGGGTTCTTTACCATTGAGCCCCCAGGGAAGCCCAAGTATTGGGTATATTTGATTAAATGGTATCCTTATAGTTGAAAGAAGCCAATAGACACCCCTAAAAACACAGAACTATGGCTGCCCCACAGCACCCGGATCGTCAAGCAAAATTAAATCTTTATGAAATAGCAGATAAGAAAATGTTTTTCAGATTACCAGTGGCAGGATAGATTGGCACTGGAACAAGTAGACTGGTTGTTACTTCATTCCGGGGAAACGATGCGCAGACAAATCACAGTGGAGTTGTGGTTTTGCTTTTGTTTTTTTGCCACTAAATGTGTGTGATGACATCAAGAGAAGCTGTTGAGGAAGAGAGGTGAGACAAGATGCCTCCTTTGGAGGAGTCTTAGACTGGAGGGATTAAATATCGAACCGAAAGCACAGTGTTAGCTCCAGAACTTCTAGACCCCTGTTAGTCGATTCAGTCATGTCCAACTCTTTGCTGGCCAGAGTTGAGCAAAGAGTTGGACTGTAGCTCGCCAGGCTCCTCTGTCCATGGAATTCTCTAGGAATTCTGGAATGGGTTGCCATGCCCTCCTCCAGGGCATCTTCCCAACCCAGGGATCGAACCCGGGTCTTCTGCATTGCAAGTGGAGTCTTTATCATCTGAGCCACCACGGAAGCCCCTGTAGACTCCACAGAAGGCTGACCCTAATTCACTGCCTTGAGGAGGTCCTTTGTGTCTACTTATACCATGAGTTACTTGCTTTGAGTACATTTTTTCCAGTTATTCCTGTGAGCTAGAAGTAGTTGTCTGTGAAAATCAGTCTCTGTTCAAGATGAATAAGGCCAAATTTCTTTTCTTCGTCATATATCTTCAACCCATATCGTCACCAGTGTTTCAGCGTTCAAGTGAAAATGGTCACATTGTATTTCTTTTGTAAAATGATAAACATGATGATTGTTTTACTTTTCATGAAAATTCATTTAAATGAGTTCATTTAGCTTAATGTAATCTTTTTTTTTTCCAAAAAAAAAGCTTTACGAGGGGGAAATCAATTAAAAACAAATGAAATCATCTCTTTCAAAAATTAATTTTGAATTATTGAGGGACATTAATTATTCTGACTGAAGTATGAAACTGGGCAACCCGATCCTGCAGCCTCCTGGGAAAGCTACTGGATGCCTCCTGGTGACTCGGCTAGATGTCACGTGGGGCCCCGGGGTACCTAAACGCACAGCAGTGTGTGCCAGGACACTGCCCCCCAACACGCCCTACTTCTCATGTGTTCGCTAGCTCTGGAAAGCTAGGAGGCTGGAGGGGAGAGGCAGTGGAGACTGGTCAGAAAGCCCCTGCCGGGGAGAATGAAAAGAAAAGAAAAATCACTTCTTGTTGAATCAGTGATGCCCCACTGTTCAGCCACGCACTCTCTCTCTCTGTTCACATTTGTGCTCAAAGTGGCTCAGCGCATCCAGCTGAGTGCCTTCTTTATCACCGCCCATATTCTGCCTTCCCCACTCCCCGAAACCTGTTGTCTTTTCTACCCTCTGCTGGCACAGACACCCTTTTCACCTCTCCAATTACATCCACTTCCAAACAGATGTTCTGTGGCAAAGTTACAAAGCACTTACGTCACTTTTTTTAATTAATGAAATTCTCCCTTAGAGGGATTTTTGTACATCTGGCTTTAAAAGATAATATTGCTGGAAAATAAATATACTTATGTTTAAAATCTTTGTTTGCCATTTGTGGGTCCAGAGTGTAGGGTGTGCAGGGTGTTTTAAGTGTGATGTCTTATTTAAGGATAGCATTTCCATTTTAGAAAATGCAAGTTAGAGTTAGAACATGTATCTGCCAAGATTAGATGAAATCCATGCCCCCCCCCAACTAAAAAAGTAGATGACTTCGATTCTTCAGGTCCTGTTTGTCTCATAAAAAGCATGTTTATTTATCAGTCACATTGAAATAGAATAAATCAATAACCAACGTCCATGAATAAATTTGTAACCTAAGTAAACTAAAGAAAACTCAGAGAACAAAATTCATATTTAGGGCATTATAGCTGACCAAGCTATGTCTATAATAATGTTTATTTTGGAATTAATTTTGAAATGGTTAGCATGGGGATAGCTCTAAGTTTACTCACATATTCTATGTCCTAAAATGAGAAACATGAGATTTCTTACACTCACAATTTTTAAAAAGGTAGGATCACTGGGAAAAGTATTGGGATTTGGTAATTTTCCCCCTCCTTTCTTTCTCCTGTTAGTTACTTGGAAGAAAAACAAGGGGTATGAAAATCCCATCAGCCACCAAAACCTTTAAGAGCTTGTTGTTTTTGTTTCATATTTTATAACTCTTGATACAGTAGAGATATGGCAGCAATGTGAGATAACTGAAATTTTAATTCCAGATATATTTTAATGAGTAACTGCTGTGTGTCAGTCACTCATGAAAATTTAAGCTGAAACTCCAATACTTTGGCCACCTCATGCAAAGTGTTGACTCACTGGAAAAGACCCTGATGCTGGGAGGGATTGGGGGCAGGAGGAGAAGGGGATGACAGAGGATGAGATGGTTGGATGGCATCACCAACTCAATGGACATGAGTTTGAGTGAACTCCGGGAGTTGGTGATGGACGGGGAAGCCTGGAATGCTGCGATTCATGGGGTCGCAAAAAGTTGGACACGACTGAGCGACTGAACTGAACTGAACTGTGTGTCAGTAGGTTTCCGTAGTGGCTCAGTGGTAAAGCATCCACCTGCCAAGCAGGAGACACAGATTCAGTCCCTGCGTTGGGAAGATCCCCTGGAGTAGGAAATGGCAACCCACTCCAGTATGCTTGCCTGGGGCATTCCATGGACAGAGGAGCCTGGCGGGCTACAGTCTATGGGGTTGCAATGAGTCATCACGCTTAGCAACTGAACACCCATGCGCTGTGCTTCAGTCAGTGCAGATTTACATATGGGTCAAATACAAGGCAGAGAGATTGAGCAACTGGCCCAGATTCTCCCCACTGTAAGTGGAGAACAGGGCTGCAGTCAGACAGGCAGACTCCAGAGCATATACTCCTGGCCTTACAAATCCTGCCTCTCAGAGAAGTCACCTTGAGACCATTAGAAACTCTGGAACTGGGTCTGACATAGGAAGCAGAGCTCCTCTGAGGACATAAGAGCAGTGGGATACTGGGATCCGAAGGGAACTCTCTCTTTTCTCCCTTGTTGCCCAGAAGATTGAGGTCCTGAGATAATGGGTTTATTCAGCATATCTCGTTGTCTCTTTTCCACCCTCATATCCATGCGTCCCCTAATGTGTGCTCTGTGGACAGTTTGCAACCTTCTAACCACACCGGAAAATGTCTCCCTCCTTTTCTGTCAGTGCCACGTTCTGCTCCTGTTTCAGGAATGTCTCCTGATGCTGTACAGCCAGCCCCCAACCCCTCTAATTTCTGTACTGCAGTCCCATTGTGTTTGTGTGTCTCACGTGGAGTGTACTACACTTCCCCCACTTTGACTGGCCTGGAATGTCTCTCTGGACCATCCATCTCCCTTTTATCCATCAGGTTAATACTGTCCATCCGTTTGTACCTGCTTCTATGAAGGCTTTCTTACCCCCAGAGCCAGAGTTCGTGATTTACCTCTTTGTCAAAAAAATCTATCCATCCTTCAAGTTCCAGTTCAGTCTCTCTACTTTATGATGCCTTCTTTGACCTCAAGGCTTGCAGGTTTCTTCTGAATCTCAGTGTTGTATTTTGTAATATACAGAGTGCTATGTATGTATTTTTATGATGACACTTTTCTTATTTCCTATATGGTAATTATATATGTGCTTGTCTTATTGCCTCCACCTGTCAGATTCTAAATTCCTTAAGGCCAGAAACATATTCTCTTTCTCTTTCATAATCGTTATCACCTAGTAGGATCTGTCTCATGATTCATGATGCTTTCATGGGGTCCATGAAACTAAAGTATGCTAAGCTATTAAAAAAAAAACTTTTAAAAAGGCCTGGCAGACCCAAATTTGTAAAACAGGGACTTATCCACTGAATCTGTACCCATGTGAAAAATACAGTTATTTTCTGTATGTCATTGACAGCATCTTCAACCAATGGAAACTACTCAGAGTCAGCTTGAAGGGCAATTGTTGAGCATCTCTTGTTAATTTCCTTAGTTCCTGACACTTTGTAGGGGCCCCCAATTATTTGTAGAAGGAATTAACTGCTAAATAGCATGATAAAACTACAGAGAACTTTCTACAGTTAATTATGTTTATGCTCTATGTGGTTGGGTAGAGATTAACATCCTCAGTACTGCCCTAAATTTCCTGTTGGTAGCCTGAGTGGCAACATGGAAAGAAGAAAGACCGGAGCCCTAGAGAGGTGAGGATAGTGAGGACGGCAGGAGAGGACCTTGTGTCCACAGTTGTATTTCAAGCAGGAATACTGCCTGGTTCAAGAACCATATTCTTAGCTTCCTGGGATTATGGATCTCAGTAGTTTAAAAGCATTGTTGCTATTAGAAGATTAGAACAAAATAGAAGTAAAGAATTCAAGCCGTTATGTGGTTTTTCAGCCCTCAAGCCTCAGATTTCATTTTAAAGAACAGAGACTTTTGGAATTTAAGTTATTTAAAATAGCTAATTTTTTTCTAAGTTCAGTCATTTAGGACTTATTTTGAGTACCTGTTTGGTTAAAGATTATAAGATACCGAAAGGAAATATTTCTTTACCCAAATTCCTAAAGAATTTGCTCTTTAATACATTCTGGAAAGTATTACAGTGCAGAGCAAAATGTAAGACACAGCATGAGAACTGAAGGGACAAAAATGAACCATAAACATTGAGAAGAGATGGGGCTGCAAGGAAGAGTTCACAGAAGAGTGTGCATTGAGACTGGGTCTTGAGGGATGGGTAGGAGTTTAACAGATAAAGAGCTGGTCCAGGTAAAGGGAACATTAGATAAAGTGGTACCAAGATGACAAAGGGCAATACATAATTGTCTGTGGCCCAACAGTTAGGTTTGTGCTAGGCAAGAAGCAGTACTGGGACTTAAATTAAGAGCACTAGCCATTATAGGGAGAAGGCAATGGCACCCCACTCCAGTACTCTTGCCTGGAAAATCCCATGGATAGAGGAGCCTGGTAGGCTGTAGTCTATGGGGTCACGAGAAGTCGGACACTTATTGAGCGACTTCACTTTCACTTTTCACTTTAATGCATTGGAGAAGGAAATGGCAACCCACTCCAGTGTTCTTGCCTGAAGAATCCCAGGGATGGTGGAGCCTGGTGGGCTGCCATCTGTGGGGTTGCACAGAGTCAGACACGACTGAAGCGACTTAGCAGCAGTAGCCATTATAGGGGTTTCCCAGGTGGCTCAGTGGTAAAGAATCTGCCTGCCAATGTGGGAGACACAGAAGACTCGAGTTCAGTCCCTGGGTTGGGAAGATCCCCTGGAGAAGGGAATGGCAACCCACTCCAGTATTCTTGCCTGGAAAATCCCATGAACAGAGGAGGCTACTGTCCAGGGGGTCGCAAAGAGTCAGACATGACTGAGCATACACACCCACACCACTATAGGCTAAGGAATTTACACTTTATTTGATTGGCAGTGAAAAGTCAGTGACTGTCTTTAAGGAATGGTATAAACTTAGCAATACTAAGAGAAGTTCAATTTGGTTGTGGTGCAGACAATGGATTATCAGAGAGAGATGGGAGTCAGGAAGATTTAGGAGCTGTTTCAGTAGTGTTTATAGAAGTAAAAGGTCAGGACTAGAGCAAGGGCAGTGGACTTGGATTAAAAAGGAGTAACTTTTTTTTCGAGGGCTTCGTTATTGACTTTATACTATAGAGAGAACTCAAGCTTCACCTCAAGTGTCAATTCTGGTGACTCTGACCTGGAAAGTGCAGTACCATGCACAGAAATATGGGCCAAAGAGATGATTTCCCTTTTAATTCTGACTTCATTTGAAAAGACCCTGATGCTGGGAAAGATTGAAGGTGGGAGGAGAAGGGGATGACAGAGGATGAGATGGTTGGATGGCATCACCGACTTAATGGACATGAATTTGAGTAAATTCCAGGAGTTGGTGAAGGACAGGGAGGCCTGGTGTGCTGCAGTCCATGGAGTCACAAAGACGTGACTGAGCAACTGAACTGAAACTGAACTAATTTTGTCAATCAAGCATTCCCTTTTCCATTGCATGTGCCCTTTTGTTATAGGTTTTGAATAAAGTCAAAAAGTAGCACAAGAGAACTTCATTGTTAGCTGGAAAGCCTAGTGCCCTATTTAGATCTTGAACCAACAAAATGAGAACTAAGAATCCAGGCTCTTGCTGAGCATCCCCATGACCATCCATCCTTCCTATACAGTGTCTACCCTACTCTATACACACCGAGCTTGATTCACTAAACTGCAGTCTTTAAAAGAATAAAGGAAAACATGAGAGGCAGAAATCTTGCTTTTTATGGTGATACTTTGACTTATTGCACTTTTAAAGGGAATTTTGCTTTCGGGGGATCCAATTCTCCTTGAGCCCCGTAGATGCCCATTCTCCCTTCACAAGGCAGACACAGTACAAGCAGGGCTACCGTCCATTTTTCCACTGCTCTTTTTGCCAGCTTTTCTCATCCCTTGACTCAACTCCTGGGATGGAGAGAGTAGTTATTTTCCATGGCTTACTTGCTCCTTGACTCTTTTCTTAAACCTCTCAACTCTGGGCCAGTGGTAATCCTGACTTTGTAAGGTGGACAACTGATCCACTGGGAGTTGAGCTACTAAGAGTCGATGCATTTGGTCAAGGCTACCCCACCCTCACAGGATAAGAAGCTTTGTATGAATTTATGGGACAACTATACGATCTGCTCACTGCAAAAGCTGTTCCTGAGATTTTCTTTATTGATAAATGAATTTGTGTTTACCTTTGGTCACTGGCTGATGTCAGGAGCCTGATAGGACCTGGTAGAGTGCTCTGGAAAGGCTAAAGACTGGGAGGGGTGGGGTGGGGGCGGATAAGGGGAGAAGGGGAGATCACAAGTCCAGAATGATTTGAGCTCGGCAGTTGTCAGACTTTGAAATCACACTTTTCCCTGTTCCTCCTGGCCTCACACAAAGCAAGTGGATGAGTAGCTGCTGAGCGAGAAATGCACACTTTGAAATGCTTGCCTTGGTGAGAAGGAAGGTCCTGGGCTTTTTGTTGGAATCGCACTCTCAGCAGAGAGAGACTGAGGTTACAGCAACTCTTTAAACCTGGAACCATTTTTGTTCAGAAATGTGACATGATTTGCTGGTGGTGACAACTGACTTGACAATGACCAGTGATTTAGGTCTACCTTTAATAAGCGAATTAATCTGAGCTAAAACATAGTGATCTGTCATGTTTAGAGATACCTCAACATCTGGCTGACTTGTCCTCTGTCAGCCTAGTTTGTCCTGTGCAAATCTTCTGTCAAGTGAGGAAAAGAACTGTGGGGAGAAAATTACATGGCAGTTTTAGAGTTAGTGATGAATTTTTCTCCCAACATACCAGCTGTGCCAGCAACACTATTTTTCATGGCATTAATCAAATATCTTGCCTGCAGCACCTTCACTTTCCCAAAGGCTAAAAGATGAATCTGTCAGAAAATTTCACTGGGATTTGCCAACAGCTTTTCTAAGCTCAAATACTAGTCCAGGCACCTTAGAAGTTCGAGTAAGGCTTTTAGGGATAGCCTTGGGGAGTTAAAAGCTGTGTAGGGTAATTTTCCTTTACACTAAACAAAAAATCGAAGCCTCCGTTGCAGCCAGCATGATCAAGTTCTCATGTCTGGAAAAGAGCCAAACACTCAAGCTTTATTAATGTATTCCATTTACTGACTCATAGCAAAGTACTTATTTTTAGTTGGAACTTTGAAATTGGCAAGGTACAAGAGCAATTGAAGGCCATGGAATGGACTCATGGCTTCCTCCTCAGGAAAGAGAATTCCAGATGGGAATAAATTCAGACAAAATACACACACACACATACAGACACACACACACACACACAGACACACACACAGACACACACACACACACCCCTTCTCACAGAGATGCTGCCCACAGCTTAAAGTATTGGCTGAGATTAAGGGAATGGCTACCCACTCCAGTATTCTTGCCTGGAGAACTCCATGGACAGAGGAGCCTGGCAGGCTACAATTCATGGGGTCGCAAAGACATGACTGAGTGACTAACAAGATCTGTACAATTTTTGCCTCCTGTAGTTTTTCTTATATCTCTCCTGCTTCCAAAATAAACATGGCACACTTGCTTTACTCTCTTCAGAAGTAATGTGCTATCTTGTTCTTCTTCAAATTTAATAGATATTTCAAAGTAACCACTGAAGACCCTAATATTTGCTGTGAATGAATGGGTGGAAATTCATGTTACACTAACCTAAAGCATATGTAGTTATTAAGATAAAGGGCTATCAAATTAGACATCTTGGTAAGAGTGAGTTTTATAGCATCTTCTCATTCTTGTTGACTCTGAAAAGAAAATGTCAGCTGCTCAGTCGTATCCGACTCTTTGCAGACGTCATGGACAGTAGCCTGCCAGGCTCCTCTGTCCATGAAATTCTCCAGGCAAGAATACTGGAGTGGGTTGCTATTCCCTTCTCCAGGGAATTTTCCCAACTCAGGGACTGAACCCTGGTCTCCTGTATCGCAGGCAGGCTTTTTTTTTTTTTTTTTTAATAGCATCTGAGCCACTCACTTAAATGGAAGACTACTTTTTGATTCCTTAAATGGCAAAGAAGGGTCTCTGAGAAATCTTTGCCATTTAACTTCCCTAGCAATACACTTACTACTACTGAGCAATTAAAGGAAAAAGGGGTGACATTTCTATCTCCCCACGAGTAACTGCATAACATTACTAAGTGATAGGTATTGAGCATGGGAACTCTGGGGTCTAGCCCAGTGCATGAGACGCAGCAGGAGTGTCAACAAATGTTTATGGAACAAACTAAACCCCTGGGTTTTGACTACAAAAAAACCTTGAATAGTTTCAGCAATGAGTTTTCCCTTTAAAGCATCCTAAAAGAGAAGTGTCGAATCTCTATGGTATTCTTTACATGTTCCAGGAATTTACTCTCACCTGATCCTAGAACCCATCCCAGAGGTTTGATAGTGAGAAAGTGGTTTCCTGCTATTAAAATTGGTTATTCACCATGGTTCATAGAAACTGATTAAAGGCAAGACCAAGAAATGCAAGGATACTTTTCTAGTGAAAGCAACTTGGCTTAGCAATCAGACAAATTAGACCTTCCCTGGTGGTTCAGTTGGCAAAGCAGGAGACCCCAGTTCAATTCCTGGGTCAGGAAAGATCCCTTGGAGAAGGGATAGGCTACCCACTTCAGTGTTCTTGCCTGGAGAATCCCCATGGAGAGAGGAGCCTGACCAGCTATAGTCCATGGGGTCACAAGAGTCGGACATGACTTAGTAACTAAACCACCACCACAGTTGAAGAGGAAAGGTTCATGAGATGGGAGAATTTGAGTAAAGTCTTACAAGTATAGAAAGAGAGTCAGTGAGACACTGTCAGTTTTGGGTACAGCACAAGGAATTCTTTCTCTAGTTCATAGGATTTCTTATGCTTTGAAAAATTAGTCCTGCCCTATTTGCTTCCTAAAGAGGAATATATGGGGTATAACTTAGAATTAAAATTTACTCTGAAATATAAAACCCAGTACACTGTGCCTCTACCTATAGGGTTTGATAATATTTGTAAAAACTCATTAATGGAAGCATTTCTCTGTTCCTGGTATAGATTGGAAGAATAGGTTAGCCTGTTATTGCTTGTCTCTGAATGTGCTCTTAACCTATAATGAAATGAGACAAGACTGGGATGATTGAGAAAAAACCAAAGGGTACCTTGATTGGATACACTTTAGTGCTATAGAGCAGTTTACTTTTAATAATGGGAAATGGAAAAGTTTCATTAGTTCAGACCAGGATGTATCTGAAGGTAAGTTTTGAAGCCTGCTGTGCACGTGTGTGTGTGTGCACNCTCTTAACCTATAATGAAATGAGACAAGACTGGGATGATTGAGAAAAAACCAAAGGGTACCTTGATTGGATGCACTTTAGTGCTATAGAGCAGTTTACTTTTAATAATGGGAAATGGAAAAGTTTCATTAGTTCAGACCAGGATGTATCTGAAGGTAAGTTTTGAAGCCTGCTGTGCACGTGTGTGTGTGTGCACGTGTACATACACACACTTACACTTTGTAAAGCTCACATGCTGGTAGGAATATTACATAGCTTGCAACAATGAAAGGGATGATGTGAAGGGGGTGTTATTTTAAATCCACTCTTGTATACCCAAAAAAGGTGTATTATTTGGAAGGCCTTTGATACCGGTGTATTTTACAGTTTGACAACTTGGAACTTTGTAAACTGGCAATTGGGTATAGACGAAGGTATCCATTTATCTCATATATGTCTTGTTGAGGCAAAGCTGTCAGAAGAAATCTTATCACGTGGTGCCCCATTTGTTTTCTGTGGTGATTTATGATGGTTTTGAAAAGGTCTTGTGATCCCATAGGCTGCCACGAGTCTCTGACTTCTCTCTGTCAATGGATCAGATTTTTGACATTTTCTGAGAGCATTCAGAAAAGATTTGATAAATCAGCTTGTGGTGTTTATTTTAATTGATCTGAGGCCCATTCCTTCAAGAATTCATCAACCACAGTGACAGGGGCTGGGTGTGCTGCCGTGGCATGAAAGCACTGGGCCGGCCATGCTCCTGTGGTGATGATATAGATATTTTGTTGAAAGTTTATGCGCACCGACGAGGAGATGTCATAACTAATTTAGTATGTTGTAAATCTCTTGACACAGATTCTAACTCATAAATCTCATCCATCACATGTGATTCATGAAACGATAGACAACCTTTGATGAGAAGATACTTTTGTCTGTGTTCCAAGTTCCTTACCTTTTTCCTTATTCACATATAAATCACTCCAGAACAACAGACTTCTATGATGAAAATGGAACTGCAGAGGTCCTTCATTCTTTCACTTCCTTTCTCACACCCATAAAAAGCAAAACTCTCTCTTTGAAAATGAGGATGTGCTTCTAGGAGAGCAACAAGACGGAAGACTATGCTCTGTGTGTATGTGTGCAGTGAATCAGAAAGAGACTAAGTCCAAAGAAATGGCAAAGATGAATGTTAACTGTTTTTCTACAGTAAAATGATTTTAGAAAAGACAGAAAATCTGAATGAAACTTATAGTCCTTATCACTAACTTTTTCAAAATTAATTTTAATTATATACCTAAATTGCTTAGTTATGTAGTAGTGTTGGTTGCTCAGTTCAGTTCAGTCGCTCAGTCGTGTCCGACTCTTTGCGACCCCATGAATCGCAGCCCGCCAGGCCTCCCTGTCCATCACCAACTCCCGGAGTTCACTCACACTCACGTCCATCAAGTCAGTGATGCCATCCAGCCATCTCATCCTCTGTCGTCCCCTTCTTCTCCTGCCCCCAATCCCTCCCAGCATCAGAGTCTTTTCCAATGAGTCAACTCGTCACATGAGGTGGCCAAAGTACTGGAGTTTCAGCTTTCGCATCATTCCTTCCGAAAAAATCCCAGGTTTGATCTCCTTCAGAATGGATTGGTTGGATCTCCTTGCAGTCCAAGGGACTCTCAAGAGTCTTCTCCAACACCACAGTTCAAAAGCATCAATTCTTCCATGCTCAGCCTTCTTCACAGTCCAACTCTC
>SJYA01002821.1:2741651-2766651 GCA_006410615.1 Neotragus moschatus
TGGTTGGATCTCCTTGCAGTCCAAGGGACTCTCAAGAGTCTTCTCCAACACCACAGTTCAAAAGCATCAATTCTTCCATGCTCAGCCTTCTTCACAGTCCAACTCTCGCACCCATACATGACTACTGGAAAAACCATAGCCTTGACTAGACGGACCTTAGTCGGCAAAGTAATATCTCTGCTTTTCAATATGCTGTCTAGGTTGGTCATAACTTCCCTTCCAAGGAGTAAGCATCTTTTAATTTCATGGCTGCAGTCACCATCTGCAGTGATTTTGGAGCCCCCCAAAAATAAAGTCTGACACTGTCTCCACTGTTTCCCCATCTATTTCCCATGAAGTGATGGGACTGGATGTGTCCAATTCTTTGCAACCCCATGGATTGTAGAACACCAGACTCCTCTGTCCATGGAATTCTCCAGTCAAGAATACTGGAGTGGGTTGCTATTTCCTTCTCCGGGGGATCTTCCCAACCTAGGGATTGAACCCAGTTCTCCTGTATCGCAAGCAGATTCTCTACCATCAAATATTTGTTTTACTCAGAGGTTTCCTAAGTTTATTTGGGCTACAAATTCATCCCTCCTCAGGTTGGCCTTATTGATTTATTCATTTCAACTTGACTGATAAATAAACAGGCAATCATTCTTCTTGGAGAGTCAACTATCTAACAAAGGTAGGCTCAGAAAATGGTTGGCACTTACCGCCTTAGTTAACAGAGTGATTTTTTCCTATTTTTCTGAGCAATCTAAAGCCAACATGAGGTGATACATCATCCAACTAGCCTGCTAGAAAGTTAATAAATCTGGTCAGATGTGAGAAGGCTTTACCATTAGCAAAATACACATGTATAATTTTATTTACAGCTTAGTCATTTAGTGATTATGGCAGCTAGAACTATACCAGTGACTATGAAAGTGAAAGTCGTTCAGTTGTGTCCGACTCTTTGTGATCCCATGGACTGTATGGTCCATGGAATTCTCCAGGCCAGAATACTGAAGTGGATAGCCTTTCCCTTCTCCAGCAGATCATCCCAACCCAGGGATCAAACCCAGGTCCTCCCATATTGCAGGTGGATTCTTTACCAGCTGAACCACAAGGGAAGCCCAAGAACAATGGAGTGGGTAGCCTATCCCTTCTCCAGAGGATCTGCCCAACCCAGGAATCAAACCAGGGTCTCCTGCACTACAGACAGATTGTTTACCAACTAAGCTATCAGAGAAGCCCTATGGCCTTTGTAAAAAGACAAGATGCCACCTTTAAGAAGTTTCCAATTATGTCAAATGGTGGAGTTGAAACAACACATCAGGTGGTAAAGATAAAGTAGAAGTGGATATGGAACTATAAAAAAAGAAGGACAAAAATCTATTTATGGACCTTGAAAGATGCTTTGAATTAGGATCATATAGAGGAAATAGAACTGAACTTTGGGCTTGAAGGGAGAGTTAAATATGATATTATAGCATCCAAATACTGTCAAAAAATACTCACTTTTCACAGCTAAAATATAGGGACATCAGAGTATTTATGGCAAATCACATTAGTTGAGTCTGGAGTCTAGGATTTCTTTTCCTGTCTGATTGATAATAGTCCACATACCTTGAATCATTGTGTGTAAATTTTTTAAGGGATTATTCATGATAATAAGAGACATAAATCCACTTAAATCTTACAATAGAGGAATTTAATTTTATTTAATTATCTCCATACCCCATCTTCATAAAAGTTCTTGTATAAATAGCCAGTAAGTTCTGAAACTGGCTAATATGCATNGAGTCTAGGATTTCTTTTCCTGTCTGATTGATAATAGTCCACATACCTTGAATCATTGTGTGTAAATTTTTTAAGGGATTATTCATGATAATAAGAGACATAAATCCACTTAAATCTTACAATAGAGGAATTTAATTTTATTTAATTATCTCCATACCCCATCTTCATAAAAGTTCTTGTATAAATAGCCAGTAAGTTCTGAAACTGGCTAATATGCATTTTCCTAATTATCTTTCTCTTCAGACGAATGTGGTAGCAAGTCATAGATTATCTAAAAGTAAAGAACAGTCAAAGAGTAAGAAATAAAGGACCCAGAAACTCACCAATTAGAGAAATATCCCTTTTATTTTCAAAACCAAAATAAGCAAATTCCAAGGGGTGAAACAAATGAAAGAAGGAAAAGGCGCAAGGAAATGCATTCACCTTTCCTCCAGCACTCATGTCCCCTTCCCTTGAAGTGCTCAAGTTTTAGAAATGAAGAAATGCCGAGAGGGGAAAGGTCACTCAGAAAGAAGACATAGTGCAAATGTCATGTCTGTAATGGAGGGCAATGTGGAGTAAACTTCTGCTCTGAGTCTGTAATGAGAGAGAAAAGAAAGGAAGAGCTGGAAAGGCCCAACGTCGGAATTTACAGGAGGTAAATCTCAAGGACTGAAAGGCACAATGACCAATAACCACTTGCCTGAGCCAGAAATGATGTGAAGTGCCGATCCGTCTGCTTTAGCCCGTCTCTCTCCCCAAGTGTTGGGCTCCTGATCTTTCAGACCACTGTTCTCTGCCTGAGAACTCTCCTGATTACCACTGGGTTCCAGTAGAGTAGGAATAAACAGGAGTCAGATACAACAGATTAAATGAAGTCTGTTAGGTCCAGAATCGGGATGTATCAATTATAAAGTGGAAACACAGAAGGAGGCTTTCTTTACGGCTAACATGAAAGATGAATTCTTGGGGAAAAGGCCATTTTACTGAAAGTGCTAGAAACATTTGCTATAATTGTTAATAGCCCTCTGCGATGCCAGCATGATGAAGTTGTGAGTACCTTAATAATTCAGGCAGCCATATATGATTTTGTTCTTTACTTGACTGTCTGCCAATTTAATCAATTGATAATGAACCTGATATTTCACGTGTAAGAAAATTAAAAAGAAACACTAAAAGGATCAAACACTCAAATTCTACAGAACAGATTTGACAGATCTTTAAACATTGATCCTCCCTCAAAGACACAAATCATATGGATGTTGTTGTAGCATTAATCAAAATTTCAGATCCCATTGAGTTCACCCAAGTGTTGGCCTTAGTTATTTACACCCAGATTGCAGCTTAGGAAAGGGATTGAGACACAAATGGATTGTGTGCAGTTTATCTTTTCACCAATTATTCAAACTTAAAAATCAGAAAAGACTTTGATGTCCCAAGCTGTTCCATTTTGAGAGTTGAGAGCAAAAATGAAAAGAAAGGAAGTTGCTGATCAGCCAAAACTGTATTAATAATTCTACTTGCCTGGTACCTAGCACCATGTTAGGTATAGTTGATAAAATACAAAAGAGGGACTGTAGATAGGTGCTGTATTTTTGGACCTGACATTCTAATTAGAAGGATAAAACATCAAAACCTATATAACAAAGCACCATTTTATGAACAAAAGAGCATGGCCAAATTGGGCTGTGAATTCGGAGGCAGCTAGACGAGTCAAGGAAGGCTTTATGGGGAGAGGTGGATCCACTGAACTGTAAACTATCTAAAATAAAAATAGTAAGTCCAATTTTCTGCTGAAAATACTGGTCATAAATAAAAAGTGGAGAAAGTTAGATCGGCTTACAAAGTGGAATGGATTTAGTTAGTTAGTTGCTCAGTCGTGTCCGACTCTTTGCAACCCCATGGACTGTAGCCCACCAGGCTCCTCTGTCCAGGGGGATACTCCAGGCAAGAAGACTGGAGTGGGTTGCTACTCCCTTATCCAGTGGATCTTCCCAACCCAGGGATCCAACCTGGGTCTCCCACATTGCAGGAAGATTCTTTACCATCTGAACCACTATTTTCCAGCAAACCTTCCAATGCTTGTATTATGATTGTCACCGCACCCCAACTCCCTTTTTGTTCCCTCTACAGTTGAAGTGAGTGGCAACTTAGGCCAGAATAACCCTGGAGCCATACTCGACTTCTCTTTTTATTATTCTTCTTCTCCACAAAGAATACATCGGCATTTGGATGCACCTTCAAAATATATCCAGAATCGGATGTCTTCTCACTTCCTCCCAGCCACCACTGTGGCCCCAGCCACGTCATCTGTTGCTGGATCTCTGCAGTGACCCCGGCAGTGTACATCTCTTGCCCCACCAGCCGTCAGCCACACGGTCTTGTTCAAATATCAATCAGATCACACTACTTTCCTTCAGTCTCTCCAAGGACTTCCCAGCTCAAAATGTCAAAAGTACTTTGAGGTCCTTTGTGACATGAGGCTGTCCCCTCCCCACACACTTTTTATTTCTTTGATTTTTATCTCCTGCTGTTTCCCCATCTCTCAGTCCATTCCAGCCCTCCTGCATGCTCAGCGGGCTCCACCCTCTCAGGACCCTGGCGCTTGTGTTTGTTCTACATGGAACACTCTTCCGGGATAGCTACCTGGCTGTTCCTTTATCTCCTTCGAGTCTGTTTGAATGTCACATGCTCAGTGGGCTTCCCTGACTACCCTATTTAAAATTACAAACCACTTCCTCCATGCTCCCTGACACCCAAGTCCTTTCCTCCGGTTAATTTCTTTTCCGTAATACTTAGCACTCACTCGTGCTGTATAATTTAGTTACTGCTTTTGTTTATTGTCTGTCTTCCACCCTCCTGAGGTCAGGAAACTTTGTCTTACCATTCTCTGAGATGCCCCATCACCTAGAGCAACAAGTGGCGCGTCTTAACAGATTTCTAATTCAAGATCCAGGAACTGGATTTGGGGGCCTTCTGAATCCCTGAAATGGGTGCAAAATGTTGTGTTCACCTATGTTTTTATGAGTGGAAGTGAGGTATTTTTTAACTTTTATAAGCTTCTCAAAGAGTCTTTTACATAGAGGTAAGGAGAATCACTGGCTTAGAATATTCCAGTGTGTTTTCATTTTACTAATTCGAGTACTCATCATACTTTTAAATACAGGAAAATTGATAGACCCAAAGATGCTAAAAGTTGTATTTTCACAAGTCCAAAACAACCTTAGTGAAAGTGAAAGTCGCTCAGTCGTGTCGGACTCTTTGCTACCCCATGGACCATACGTACAGTCTATGGAATTCTCCAGCCCAGAATACTGGAGTGGGTAGCCTTTCCCTTCTCCAGGGGATCTTCCCAACGCAGGGATCAAACCAGAGTCTCCTGCATCTCAGGCAGATTTTTTACCAACTGAGCTCTCAGGGAAGCCCCAAACAACCTTATCATTTGGCTAATTCTGTCACTGTCAGTTTAAATGGAAGGATCAGATGTTGAAACCAGTCAGCCTGGCAGAGCCCCACAAGATCAATTCCTTTGAATTTCCTCAGCATTTTTACATCTGGCCTATATACTCTCTTGTCCATTCATCACCTTGAAACTACTTTCTGCCCATTCCGTGCATGTATGTGTGTACAGAATGAGTATTTAATTGTTTGTTAATAAATTAATATTGAATGAATGAAGTCACAACTGAGATAACTACCTGTGGTGCTATATTAAATTAGTGGTAAAATCCATATTATTTGATTTCCGATCCAGTGTGTTTTCTATTTGACTGTATAGGCTCTGTCTTGGTGCAGGATGACCTTTTATATAATTGGAAACATAAATAATGTACCAAGAACCCTTGTATTGTAATCTTGGTCTTAGTAGGGGCCTAAATGGTGACCTTGGCACTTGCTCTGCTTTGATTACTTAAATTTTTTAATGGGAATAGTATAATCATCTAGTTGGTCTTGACTAATTAAAAATATAAAATATAAGTCAACCTGTGTTGTCCTAACCATCACCAGCTTACTTTAATTTCTGAGCAGAAAGCTGTAGGTATAAACATCATAGGTAAGACTACTCTTCAAAGTATCCAGTATATAGAAGGTTCTGATACAGTGGGGAATAATAGTCTTTCCTTTACAGTTAGGGGAGCTACTACCCTGACCACTTGTGACAATAGGGATGAATTCCTTTGAAGAAGCTATGGGAGAGATGCAGAAGTGACTTGATGAAATTCTCAATTTCTGTTCTTGGTGAACCACCTGTATCCAGCAGGTAACAAAGCAGGTGTTAGGACAAACTTCGCCTCAAGATACTGGAGCTTGCTAGCTGGCATCACTCCAAAGGCATGATGAAATAAGCTGTTAGATACGTTGTCAAAGAGATTAATGGTATCAACTATTTTGAGGTTTCCTCTGATTAATTACATAGGCAACATAGTTGTTTACCAAAGGCAATACAAATAATGATAGTCATGTCTTGGCTATAAAGAATAGGAAATAATAAAGCAATATGGGAATCAGTGACCTTTTTGATCCATCAAATATCCTATTGGAATCCACTTATACAAATAAACTTTCTTTTTCCACTTATTTCTACCTTCCATTTGTGGGCTTACAGACTTGTTAGAGAGTGATAGGATCTTAAATGTTTAATCAACGATAAAACAGAATCTTCAAAGATAAATTCATAGCCAAGATCATTTGACAGGGTACTAGCAAACTAAAACTACAGTCGGGGACTTCTAGTTCTTTCCTCTTTGCATGTATATACATTTGTATCAGGGTCTTTCTGACAGTTCTTTCTCTTTCATCCTTTGTGTAAGAGAGAGAGGGAAAAAGAATGAGAATGAACATGAATCTGTAATCATTTAAGTATATTAAAGTTCCTTATTTATCTTAATGAAGGTATCAATAATAGTTGTATAGAATTTACTTGTGAAGAGGGGACTGTCTACAGTTACAATATTGAATTCCAGAAGTAGTCACCACATTTCCCAAAATGTGCCTGCCTTTTTCAGATCATAAGTATTATAAATATCTCAAATGCTGAATATATGAAAGGCAGTGCTTCTTGTACAAGATCTTATATAAGACTTAAAAATTCTCCAGTTATGTCTACCTCCCACTGTGTTTAAGGCAATTAATACTTAACACCTTTAGCAATATTCCCTAGAGTAATTATTAAGCATAGACTATTGGGCCATCATTAACTTATTGGGAAAGATAGAATCAAAGAATTATAGAATGAAAACTGCATTCAGTGCCTGCACTACCCTTTATTATGACAAGCAATACTATTCATTCATTAACAAGTATCTGTTAAATAGCTGCTGTGTGACAGGCACCATTTAAAGTGCTGAGGTTAATGCCAGTGAACAAATCAAAGCCTCTTGCCTTCATGGAGTTTACATTCCAGTAAAGGGAAATAGCAGAGAAGGCAATGGCACCCCACTCCAGTACTCTTGCCTAGAAAATCCCATGGACGGAGGAGCCTGGAAGGCTGCAGTCCATGGGGTCGCTGAGGGTCAGACACGACTCAACGACTTCCCTTTCACTTTTCACTTTCATGCATTGGAGAAGGAAATGGCAACCCACTCCTGTGTTCTTGCCTGGAGAATCCCAAGGATGGGGGAGCCTGCTGGACACGACTGAAGCGACTTAGCAGCAGCAGCAGCAGCAGCAGCAGAAGGGAAATAGTGAATAGAAAATGTAATCAAGCAAGTTGATTATATGGTAGTTAAGGTTATAAGTACAAAGGGGAAAAAAGTAAGAAGGTGAAGACAGATTATGTATTGTAGTGAGGCTTCCAATATTAAATATTCATATGTTTGTTAACAGTACTGTACTTACTCCTGAAACTAGATCGTCTATAATATTATTTCCCTCAAGCTACAAGCAGAGCATCAAAGAACTAGGGAAAATATGATGTGTGTATGTGTGTGTGTGTGTGTGTGTGTGTGTATATATATATATACAGACATATAATTGTCACATATATATATATTCAGTAGACTATGTGATTTATTATTCATAGAGGATAGAACTTAGTATAAAACAACATTTTTATCAAGGACCAATTTTAATAAACAGTTTTTAAAAGATACATGCAGAGATCTTCACAGCATTGGAAAAACTGAACTAAGATAGCAAACATGAGATCCTGATGAAAATTCCTCACATACTACACAAATAAAAGTTGTTTTTCTTTTTTATTCCGTAGTGACAGATGTTCTCATCACTGCTTAGATTTTACTTTTGTAAAATCCAAGAACCTTGGCAATTTTGGTTCCAGCTAAAATATTCTTCACCGTGTCTGTATCAGAGAATACGTAAAAAAATAGAGAAAAAAATCAAACGTACAGTTTAGATACAAAGATAATCCATGTACTGTCTTATTCCCATGACTAAATTATATCAGTGATCTTGAGTCCATCGCATATGCCCCAGTTCGGGCCTTTACATAACAGCTAAAAATGACTTTTCCATTGGGATCAAATACTGTGTTCCCCCACTGAGAGTAACAGCATCCTTATTCATGCTAGGCAGCTGATTCTCTCCATCTTCAAGGTTTTTCACTCGCATAATTTTGCAGTTTCCTGCCAGACATCAACAACAAAACAGGGATGAGGGGGATTAAAGTTAAAAAAAAAAAAATTAGGTATTTATTTGTGAACAGTGGTGTTAATGAACACATCTCTGCCTGTGTCCTCAAACTCCTTTTCAGAACACTGTGGAAACTAAGCACTGTTTGTATTTTATAGCTTGTATTTCTGATTGTATTTCATAGGCTTTTCACAGCAATTCTGCTTAGTCACTTAAGAGTTTTCTTTTTAATCAAGAGACGTCCAAAGAGCCATGTAAATGGACATTCAGAAAAAGGTTTTATTAAGTGTTTGTATGGGCCATCAGAGTCTTAGCCCAAGGTTGCAAAAACAGTGAACAAGATTCCTTGACACCATACTGGACATGGGTGATTTTAAAGTTCAACCTTTGGAAATAGAATTTTCTCCTTTGCCATAAATTCTATGTCATAGAATTTCTCTCATAAGTTGTGTTATGAAACTAAGGGGAAAACAGCTTATTTCTTTTGTCTTAAAGAGATTCTTCTTTAAATGTTCAGCAAGATTTCTTGTTTGTTATAAAGAGCCGATTATAAGCATTCAGGGGGCGTACAGCTCGGGTTTTTAATAGGATATTTAGGATTCCAAGATCTATCAAAATGGTCTTCTTCGATGGATATTCAGGGTGTCAGATATTCAGTATGCCAGAACACAGGTTGGAGAACTGTGAAGGAAATATAAAGTCAATGAAGAAGGTAGCATTCGGGGGCTTCAGGGAGTACAAAGATAATTGTGGATCAATTGTGCCAGACAATTTGAAGCAACTTAAGACTGCCGTCAGTACTTTAATTGTTTCTGCTGCAGAGTTTGAAAGAGCATTTAGTTCAATGAATGATGTGTTAACACCTAGTTGCGATGTTCTGTCCATTAGTTGCATACCATCTTTGTCTTTTTATTAAGCTGGTTGGTCCACTGTTCCACATCCTTAAGCCTAAAGATTATGTCAAGAAGTGGCTTGTAAGTGGCGGCTTGAAAGCCAGAAATTGTAGAAATGTGACAAGAGAAGCTCTCGGCTCCTCTTTCTTACTTTTATTTTATTTGAGGAGTCTGAACTGTTTCCCCCTCCTTAAGCCTGGACTCCTGGGCATTGAGCAAGTCAAAAACTACAATTTTCTCATGTAATGAAATAGGCTAAAACAAGATCATGTCAGTCCTAAGTTAGGTAACTTTTTCACTTTGGGAAAATCAATAATACCTCCCCTATGAACACCCAGTGTATAGTGGAGAGAAAACTATATGCGGCCCTCTAAGGAGTTATTAAGGGTCGCCTTGAGTCTATCAGCTATATGTCTACATGGAATATACCTCGAAACAGGANTGTCACATATATATATATTCAGTAGACTATGTGATTTATTATTCATAGAGGATAGAACTTAGTATAAAACAACATTTTTATCAAGGACCAATTTTAATAAACAGTTTTTAAAAGATACATGCAGAGATCTTTACAGCATTGGAAAAACTGAACTAAGATAGCAAACATGAGATCCTGATGAAAATTCCTCACATACTACACAAATAAAAGTTGTTTTTCTTTTTTATTCCGTAGTGACAGATGTTCTCATCACTGCTTAGATTTTACTTTTGTAAAATCCAAGAACCTTGGCAATTTTGGTTCCAGCTAAAATATTCTTCACCGTGTCTGTATCAGAGAATACGTAAAAAAATAGAGAAAAAAATCAAACGTACAGTTTAGATACAAAGATAATCCATGTACTGTCTTATTCCCATGACTAAATTATATCAGTGATCTTGAGTCCATCGCATATGCCCCAGTTCGGGCCTTTACATAACAGCTAAAAATGACTTTTCCATTGGGATCAAATACTGTGTTCCCCCACTGAGAGTAACAGCATCCTTATTCATGCTAGGCAGCTGATTCTCTCCATCTTCAAGGTTTTTCACTCGCATAATTTTGCAGTTTCCTGCCAGACATCAACAACAAAACAGGGATGGGGGGGATTAAAGTTAAAAAAAAAAAAATTAGGTATTTATTTGTGAACAGTGGTGTTAATGAACACATCTCTGCCTGTGTCCTCAAACTCCTTTTCAGAACACTGTGGAAACTAAGCACTGTTTGTATTTTATAGCTTGTATTTCTGATTGTATTTCATAGGCTTTTCACAGCAATTCTGCTTAGTCACTTAAGAGTTTTCTTTTTAATCAAGAGACGTCCAAAGAGCCATGTAAATGGACATTCAGAAAAAGGTTTTATTAAGTGTTTGTATGGGCCATCAGAGTCTTAGCCCAAGGTTGCAAAAACAGTGAACAAGATTCCTTGACACCATACTGGACATGGGTGATTTTAAAGTTCAACCTTTGGAAATAGAATTTTCTCCTTTGCCATAAATTCTATGTCATAGAATTTCTCTCATAAGTTGTGTTATGAAACTAAGGGGAAAACAGCTTATTTCTTTTGTCTTAAAGAGATTCTTCTTTAAATGTTCAGCAAGATTTCTTGTTTGTTATAAAGAGCCGATTATAAGCATTCAGGGGGCGTACAGCTCGGGTTTTTAATAGGATATTTAGGATTCCAAGATCTATCAAAATGGTCTTCTTCGATGGATATTCAGGGTGTCAGATATTCAGTATGCCAGAACACAGGTTGGAGAACTGTGAAGGAAATATAAAGTCAATGAAGAAGGTAGCATTCGGGGGCTTCAGGGAGTACAAAGATAATTGTGGATCAATTGTGCCAGACAATTTGAAGCAACTTAAGACTGCCGTCAGTACTTTAATTGTTTCTGCTGCAGAGTTTGAAAGAGCATTTAGTTCAATGAATGATGTGTTAACACCTAGTTGCGATGTTCTGTCCATTAGTTGCATACCATCTTTGTCTTTTTATTAAGCTGGTTGGTCCACTGTTCCACATCCTTAAGCCTAAAGATTATGTCAAGAAGTGGCTTGTAAGTGGCGGCTTGAAAGCCAGAAATTGTAGAAATGTGACAAGAGAAGCTCTCGGCTCCTCTTTCTTACTTTTATTTTATTTGAGGAGTCTGAACTGTTTCCCCCTCCTTAAGCCTGGACTCCTGGGCATTGAGCAAGTCAAAAACTACAATTTTCTCATGTAATGAAATAGGCTAAAACAAGATCATGTCAGTCCTAAGTTAGGTAACTTTTTCACTTTGGGAAAATCAATAATACCTCCCCTATGAACACCCAGTGTATAGTGGAGAGAAAACTATATGCGGCCCTCTAAGGAGTTATTAAGGGTCGCCTTGAGTCTATCAGCTATATGTCTACATGGAATATACCTCGAAACAGGAGAAATGGGAAATAATGGAGGCTCATCATCGGAATTGCCCTTTCGCATTAGACTCTTTGGTGCCTGTGCTTTAAACAGAATTTTGTTTTGGGTCCCTGGGTATTCTTCCTTATAATGAAGATGTGAACTTGAACACTTATGGACTGCAGAATTAACTGTGTTTGTCTTATGACAGCAATGGGGCTTGTACTCAATAGCTTATTTTTAAGCTCATTCTCTCTAGTCTCTCATATATTCCCATTTTCTCCACTTGCCATTCATTTATTCTTACTTCTCCTCGTCCAAAATTTAAAGGAGACAGCATTGTAGGCACAATATCTCCTCTCTGTCAGGTCCATAGCCATTTGGCTTTTTTGTGCTTTGCTCCTGTCTTTTCATACCTTTTTTGGTTCTGGCAACAGACCTGAAAACGTACATCATGGGAGTCAGTAGCTTGTGACTTCAAAAAACAGGCATTCAAATTCAAGTGATGATAGATAGCTCATGATTAAAATATCTCTCTTTTCTTTGTGCAATGAGCCAGCAAGATTCTTTGAGAGCATTTAAACTCTAATGCTATCATACTTCAACATTCTTCTCCAGAATTCTTCACATTCACAATTTCTCAGGAGAGGGTATTAGCTGTCCAAATTCTCATCAGCGCCGTTGTGCTCAGCTATAACCTTGAACTGCGCCTGGCCTTTCTTTACTCCCTTCCAAGAAACACTCCCGGAGTTACTATTTATTTTCTCTCCCCACGTATGTATCCACTGAGAAAAGGCATCACTTAAACCATTACCAATTTTGAGTTTAAATACTTTTCACTTGAAAGTCTGCATGATTTTGATCTGATTGGTACAGATAATTTGAGGGGGATTCTCTTTTGCAGCAACTTGGGAAGTAGCTCCGTCTTCTTGATGATAAGTTGCTGAGAGTAAAGGAAGAAAAGAGCATTTCAGTTATTGAATATTTAATTCTGGACAGCAGTTTAATCAGGACTGGGATTTGGGCAATGGCTCCAGCCCCCTCCTAACTTAGTATAGTTTCAGTTCTTAGTATTCCTTAATTATCCCACTGAGATGTTTGAGAAGCAACTAGTAGTAAATGAACTTGGCAAATCAGCTATTACCCAAGTAATGAAATACAAATACATATGTTTGACAATTCTGCAGGGAAATTTTTTAAGCCAGGATTCTCAATGGATTGTATTGGCCAAGAGAGGGAAAAACAGGTGTTGTTATCAAACCGTATCTACAAACAGTTTGACAGGAGTTTTAAAATAATGCACAGATTTTCCTTGCCATGAATTCCAAACATGTCAATTAACCTATGGAGAATCCTGATTGTCAAATAATGAATCAATAGACACCCCACAGGACAGCGGAGGGAGGGCTCGCTATGACGTCGGGTTAAATATTCAAGGCTTTCTCCCAAACAGTATATCTAAGGATGCATATCAACTTCACATCTAACCTCCAACAAAGCAGAGATCAGCTCTACTGAGAAAATTGATTTTATTCAACAGTAAGGCAGGGGAAATTAGTAAATTCAATATTTGTAGAAAGAAAATAAGCGAAGCCAGCTATTCCTGGTGGTCTGAGACTGTTCTTTGTTTTGGTAATTATGCCTTTATGTTTTAGGGCTCTTATTTACATTTTCAGAAGGGCTTGAAATAGTTCATGCACCAAGTGTTCCCCTGTGCATCCAGGTTCTTCTACTGTGCAACAATAAAGTTGTCCCTGGACCCATACAAATTGAAAATGAATCCTAACTTTATAGAAAGTGCTGCTTTGCTTCTCATTGTTCGGAGCTTCTTTGGAGCTGAATCACAAACTAATGATCTCCACTGCAGCCAAGTCCTTGGTGTGATAGTATCTCATTGTTGTGGAGCCCACATTTACATAATGCAGAGTCTAAAATACCTTTGAGTTCCAGAATAGAACGATGGAAAATAATTTTTTCCCAGTTTCCGTTGCACCTGGATAGTAAGGCACAGGCAGAAATAGAGCAATGGGATGAATTTACTAATGTTTGCTATTGGATGGTAAGCCATTCTAAAGCTATGAAAGCCTCCCAAACCCCATAGGTCTCCATTTTGCCATTAGCCGTACCAGTTTAAACATTCTGCTGCAAGAAATATTGACAGGTCAAGTACAGCTGGGAAGAGCACGTGTCCCAGTGGCCTTTACACTGACAGTTTCTCCCACATTAAAGAGTTAACTAGCAGCCAACCAGCTCGAAGTGGGAGCTAATGAATGAAATGGAGATTGATATAGACTCTCTTTGGAGGTGCATCGATCTGTATCTTGTGAACTCAGCTTAGGAATTCTGCAGGCAGCATTGCCTGAGTAACCCTGGCATGGTGCCCATTAGCAAATAACTCTTTTAATGTTGGTCTTCAATTGATATATTTATTGTATCACATATTACAGCGACCCTTCCCTCCACTGCTATTGTATGTGATGGTTGTACTATCAAGCTAAGGGAGAGTTCAACAGCATGCATTTGAGTTTGGACAGCATCAATGAAATAATTAATTGCATCCTTCATTTGCATGTTATGTATCTTAAGAGGTCTTACTGGGGTACTGAATCTTCATCTTTGCTATCCCATCTAGCAACAGTGAATCTAATTAGGATTTTAGACCTTGGCATAGACACGATCTCTTAGAATGATATCACAATTAAAATAGGGTTTAAAATAGTATAAGACTGATTAGTCTCACAATCTCTAATAAAGATAGAAATCTGTGTAACTGATAAGTCTCAGAAACAAGCAAAGATAATGCCTGGCTAAAGAACCAAATGGTGACCTGCTAGGTATTGACGGAGTCCAATATGTCACCTTTAAGCCATACTTCAGTGGGTCCTTCTTATTTCGCTGTGGGTTTCTAAGTTTAATATGTTTAATATTCATCAGAATTACAGTGGGGCCTTGGTGGTTCAACAGGTCTGGAGTGGGGCCTAAAATATGTATTTTGATCCTTTCTCAGTTTTGATGTTGGTGATCTATAGACTTTAACTATTTCAATGGTGATGTAAGACATTAGAGACAATGGAATTAAGAGGCGCTCAGAGGTCACTGTGCCAAAAATGTGAACTACTAATGTTAGCCTAAACATATATATAAGAAACAGGAATATATGTCACAGTAGCTTCACTTCGGTGACTGTTCTGTCTGTGGAGGTGACTTTTAGAATGACTTGGAATGATATCACAATGAAAATAGGGTTTAAAATAGTATAAGACTGATTAGTCTCACAATCTCTAATAAAGATAGAATTGGGCTTGGAACTGGGCTCCTTTCACCCCATTTCCAGAGTCTGGGGTTTGGGCCTCTCCCTGGACCAAGGATCCAAGCCCACTTCCTCATACACAGGGATTTCTGCTTTGACTCCACTTCTCTCCATTGCTTCTTAACTTCCCATGCACTCATACAGGGGGGAAGCCCCTTTTCTTTCATCAACTCATGCTCAAAGATATTTCATTATACTAGCTTGAAATTATTGTCAAAATGCTAAATGAACAGACTGAAAACTTCCCTAGTGAGATAACCTAGAAAAGCCAAGTGTCTCCTTCTGTAGGGAAAGATCCTGAGTCTATGGAGTTTGGGCAGCTTGTACTAAGAACTAAAGTCCACATCTTAAATCTGTCTCTACTGCTCAAGTTTACCAAAGAATATCTAGCTTACTGTCTGAATGTGAAATTATCTCAAAGAAATCCACTGCCAACTCTCTTACTGGAACAAAAAACACTTAGAATTATTTGTTAGTAACATAACCAAGCTCATCCAGAGAGAAAAGTATATACTATAGTCCCATCAGAGCTGGTTTAGTTGCCAGAGAAATGGAAGGGAATGGAACAATGCTTAAGATTTCAGAAGCAGTTTATTTCTTCCCAGGAAATGATTCAGGTCAAAATAGCAAAATGTTGGTCATTTCAGGGTGCCTGGCACATGACTAAGCACTTCTTGTCGTTCAGTCACTCTGTCATGTCTGACTCTGCAACTCCATGGATGGCAGCATGTCAAGCTTCCCTGTCCTTAACTGTCTCTCAGAGTTTGCTCAGACTCATGTCCACTGAGTCAATGATGCCATCCAACCATCTCATCTTCTGCTGCCACGTTTTCCTCCTGCCCTCAATCTTTCCCAGCATCAGGGTCTTTTCCATTGAGTCGGCTCTTCCCATCAGGTGGCCAAAGGATTCGAGCTTCAGCTTCAGCATCAGTTCTTCCAATGAATATTCAGAGTTGATTTCCTTTAGGATGGACTGGTTGGATCTCCTTGCAGTCCAAGGGACTCTCAAGAGTCTTCTCCAACACCAGTTCAAAAGCATCAATTCTTTGGCACTCAGCCTTCTTTATAGTCCAACTCTCTCATCTGTACATGACTACTGGAAATCTGTAACTTTGACTATATGGATCTTTGTCAGCAAAGTTACATCTCTGCTTTTTAGGTGGCTCAGACAGTAAAGAACCTGCCTGCAATGTGAGAGACTTGGGTTCTATCCCTGGGTTGGGAAGAGCCACTGGAGAAAGGAATGGCTACCCACTCTAGTATTCTTGCCTGGAGAATCCCCATGGACAGAGGAGCCTGGAGGGCTGCAGCTCATGGGGTCGCAAAGAGTGAGACACCAGTGAGCGACTTTCACTTTCACTAGGTTTGTCATAGCTTTTCTTCCAAGGAGCAAGCATCTTTTAATTTCATGGCTGTATTGACCGTCCACAGTGACTTTGGGGCCCAAGCAAATAAAGTCTGTCATTGTTTCTATTGTTTCCCCATCTATTTGCCATGAAATGATGAGACTGGATGCCATGATCTTATTTTTTTGGATGCTGAGTTTTAAGCCATCTTTTTCACTCTCCTCTTTCACCTTCCAGAGGCTCTTCAGTTCCTCTTTGCTTTCTGCCATAAGGGTGGTATCATCTATGTATCTGAGGTTATTGATATTTCTCCCAGCAATCTTGATTCCAGTTTGCGCTTCATCCAGCCTGGCATTTCACATGATATCTCTGCATGGAAGTTAAATAGCAGAGTGACAATATATAGCCTTGATATACTCCTTTCCCAATTTTGAACCTGTCTGTTGTTCCATGTCCAGTTCTAACTGTTGCTTCTTGATCTGCATACAGGTTTCTCAGGAAGCTGGTAAAGTGGTCTGGTATTCCCATTTCTTGAATTTTCCAGTTTGTTGTGATCCACACAAAGGCTTTAGCATAGTCAATGAAGCAGAAGTAGATGTTTTTCAGGAATTTCCTTGCTTTTTCTATGATCCAACAGATGTTGGCAATTTGATCTCTGGTTCCTCTGCCTTTTCTAAAACCAGCTTGAACATCTGGATGTTCTCAGTTCACATACTGTTGTAGCCTAGCTTGAAGGAATTTGAGCATTACCTTGCTAGCATGTGAAATGAGTGCAATTGTGTGGTAGTTTGAACATTCTTTGGCCTTTCCCTTTCTTTGGGATTGGAATGAAAAACTGACCTTTTCCCATCCTGTGATCACTGCTGAGTTTTCCAAATTTCCTGGCATGTTGCGTGCAGCAGTCTAACAGCACCATCTTTCAGGATTTGAAATAGCTCAGCTGGAACTCCATCACCTCCACTAGCTTTGTTCGCAGTAATTCTTCCTAAGGCCCACTTGACTTCACACTCTAGGATAGCTAGCTCTGGGTGAGTGACACACAGCCCTGGTGCTACTCGAAACGTGGTGTTTCTAAAATGTCAACAGAGCATGTGCCACGCCACCCCCAAATGTTTATGTTGAAACCTTAATCTCCAAAGTGATCTATTTGGACGTGAGGCCTTGGGGAGTAACTAGGACATGAGGGTGGAGCCTTCACAAATGAGAAATACCCTTATGGGAAGAGCCAGGAGAGAGATTCTCTCGTTTTCCACTGTGTGAGGATACAGCAAGTGGGGGACCATCTGCAAACCAGGTCTCACCAGACCCTGAATCTGCTGGCAACCTCAGTCTTAGACTTCTAGCCTCCAGTACGGTGAGGCACAAAGCTTTGTTGTATAAGCCGCCCAGTCCATGGTAACGTGTTAGAGCAGCCCAAGCTCACCCAGACAGTATGCATCATAAGTGCACAGGTGCATGAGGGGAGCAGCTAATCTTAAATTCATGCAGAAGGAACAAATTTGCTGTGGATAAAGCAGCGTGCCTGGAGATTAGGAGCTGTGTGAGAGCCCAGGCATGGGACTGAACACAGGAGGCAGTGTGTGCACCAGGGAATGTTGAAGGCAGTGGTTCCTGGGAGGGTGTGACATGTGGAGACTGAGTTGGGGGAAGACGTCTTTCTCTAGCACGTGAATACAAGAAGAGCAGCAGATATTGGGGTGTGGAGAGGAAAGAGCAAGGGAGCTTTGACTCACTGCATTTAGGGGCAGATTAAGTTGCAGAGGCCTGGGGGATATTGGGATGGAGACATAGAAAAGGGGTGATCCAAGTCTGAGGTCTCAGGAATGTCCATGGCAGCGAGCCATCCATGTGGCAGCTGAAGCCACGAGTATAGTAAAGACTGGTTAAAACTGTGGTTCTCAAACAGTGGTCCCAAGCTAGCAGCAGCAGATTTCCCTGGAACTTGCTTTTCTAAATCCTTGGGCCCCACCCCCAGACCTATGAAATCAGAATGTCTGGGGGTTAGGACCCTGGTCATCAGAATCCAGCCCTCCAGGGGATTCCTATGTACCCTCCAGTTGGAGAAGCACTGGTTTAAGGAAAGTGTTGCATGAGCACAGTTACAGGGCACAGTTTTCTCAGATGTGAACAGACAGGTAGGAAAGGAAGGGGAGAGGGGAGTGTTTGGAGAAGGATGAGCGGTTAGTAACGTTGACTGCTGCAGGAGCTGGATAGGAAGAGGCCTAGGACCTGCCCACCAGATCTGACAGCTAGTAGACTGGTGGAGATGTGGCTACCGCAGTTTCAGAGCAGGCCATCTGGAGTCCAGTTTCAGAGGGTTGTTGAAGGAAGTCAGTGTGAGGAACTGGGGATAAGGAGCTTAGGTTACTTTTGCAGCCAGCTTAGCTGAGAAGGGGAAGAGAAGAGAGAAGGGAGTTTTAAGCCGGAGGAGAGGTATCTTTGATGTACAAAAGCTGACATCTTGGGTTTGTTCCTGGACCCGGCAGCAGGAGCCAGGGAGGAGCAGAGGCTGCAGACACGGAAGTGACAGAGCAGAGTCTCACCTTAAACGTGGTTTCCCTTCCCCAGACTCTCATGGCCTCCGTTTAAACATTTAATCACAGCCTNTACAAAAGCTGACATCTTGGGTTTGTTCCTGGACCCGGCAGCAGGAGCCAGGGAGGAGCAGAGGCTGCAGACACGGAAGTGACAGAGCAGAGTCTCACCTTAAACGTGGTTTCCCTTCCCCAGACTCTCATGGCCTCCGTTTAAACATTTAATCACAGCCTCCTTCTAATTGTGACAGCGGCCTCATCACCTAACATCAGACACAGCCCAGATGTAATATCCTGTATGAGGCACAGAACTGTCACTGGACACTCAGGTGTCCATGCCCTGGACTGGTCCCATCTCTTGGCTTCTCTGTTGCTTCTTCCCACTGTCCTTCGCCAGCTCCCTGTGGTCAGCTTGGAGAATCCCTTCTTCTGGTCTGTAAAGACCCATCTTCTCTCTGAAAGTGTCCCTTCTCTCCTAGGCAGAGTGAGTTGATTCTTCCCGCCTTTAGCCCTGTCTCACACTGCACTGTGGCCATGCTCTCAGGTGTCTGCATCAGTGACTGGAAACCCACAGACTGGAAACACAACTGGACCCCACTTACTTTTGATTCCGCTGCCCTGTGCAGTGTCTGCCCATCACAGGGGTTTCCTGGAAGTTTATGAAGGGCTGTGTGCTCGGTTTCTGCATTAGAGATTCACTCTTCCATCTGTGTTGTTTGCCTGCCTCAAATCTCGAAGTCTGTCCAAATATAGATAAGTTTTGCACCACTGTAGCAGTTTTCGCTCTAGGATGAAGGCTTTTCTAGGGTGTGGGTTTCATTACTTGAGCTGGAGCTTCCTGGAGTTGCCCAAGTGACTCACCAGTGACATATGAGGACCTTTGCAAAGCTGCAGTTAGCCTGGGAGAGTTTCTAAGGAAGTCTAGGTTAAATCTTGAGAATCAAGTAGCCATTACCAAGAGACCATACAACATAGGTATTCTGACCAGGCTCCAAGGCAGCATGGCCTCCAAGACTCATCAGCCAGGCAGCTCTTCCTGGAGCCACATGATAGTGAAATTCCAGAATGCCATTGCCTGGCACACCAGGCTCCTCCATGTCAAAACCGGACACCATGATTAAACACTCAAAATGAAAGTCTCCTTGTCGGGAAATTTCCAGCATCTTCACTTCCACTCTGCTACCAGGCTGTCGGCAGGAGAGGAACACGCACAGATAACACTATCGTGAGCACACACAGTAATTGCAGGTTTAAAGACTAAAGGGATTGGTCTATTTGCTCGTCTTCTACTAGAACCACTATATCTATATTTGTTTTCCCTTAGCATCAATGTAGATGGAGGCATTTTATTTTTTCATGATAAAAATAAGCTTTTTATTATAGGCTTGAGAAAAGCATTGCTAAAGTTGTGGTGAAATACACTGCTTTCTTAGGGGTCACTTTTGGTACTGGCAGTAAAGAATGAGTTCCCAATAATGATCTCAAGATACTGAGAAGTGAATCTTTTTCACTGAAAGTTAGTCAGGAATCTATAGTTATTTTTATATTTTCATCTTCAGTACTGAAATCTCTAGTTAAAATGTGAAACACCCTATCACGCCATGTCTAACTTTATAATAAAAATGACCAAGAATCATTTCCAGCTTGCAGGACTCAGCTAGTATGTTTATAAAGTGTCCTTGGGTTTAGATCTATTTAGCACCCCCTTAATGGGGTCAACTATAACAAATTTTTCTCCATATATGATGGTGAAAAAGTGATCAGAAGAAACTTTTCCATGTAGTATCAGCTTTGTTCACTACTTTAAAGAATTTTCAAGCTTATAAAGCCTTGCTTTTTCATTGTGGGAAAAAAATAGATTATACATCGTTCAGGAAACAAAAAAAAAAATGATAAGGAGATTTTGCCTATTGAATGTAATGGATTGTCAGGAACCCTTGACATTATTCTACAGAGAGGCCACATAAAATCAATACATCTTAGGCAAGCTTTAATTTATTTGTAGGTTCTTACAACAAATGACTTACCTTTTTTGTTTGCCATTTTTCTTTTTCACTTTTGCACTCATGAGTAGCTATGGTTTTCATCTGTCTCGTTATTTAGCACAAAACAAGATGATTGTGTCATTATTACCGTCTATTTTTTAAGGAGAATGATTGCCAAGCATGAAGGAAACACCCAAGAATCTAGAAGTCGTGCATAAGGAGCTGGTTGTGAAGCACTGCCTTCTGCCCCCTTGCCTACAGTGCAGAATCTCCTCCGCCAAGGAGCTGGACCCAACCCCAGATCACATACTGTGTTTTTCCTATGTCCGTGCCTCCCATGAAGAAACAGCTCTCCCCACTCCCCACCCCCCCATGCTGCCTAGTTTCCGTAAGGTTAGTAGCTTATCTGAAAGGAGGATGCCTTAAAATCCACAACTTTATAAAAGGAAGGACAGGATATTAAGAGGACTTGTTTTGACGGTGTCGATTCTGTGCTCATGATGTGGACCATCAGAGAATTTGGAGTGAAAAGTATCGGGCATGTCCACCTACCACACACTAGTGATTCTGTGTATCCACTCTGGTAAACATTTCCTCTTTATATATTTCAGAAACTTTTCTTTTTGATGTCAAATCAGTGTTAAAGACGATTAAAATGCAATTATTTAATGCTCATGGTCAAACAGATGAGCTGTGCCCTCCGGCTGCTCCTCCCACACCAGGACTCTCAGTCAGCATGGCTGTGTTGAGAGGGTGGTGGGAGACACACCGAAGCCACCACCAAGCTGGGCCTGAACCCTGTTATTCTACTTACCGCCTCTGTTACATTGGGTAAACTCATAACATCTCTCCTTAGTTTTCTCATCTGTAAAAGAGAGAAAATAATATTACTAGCCATGTCGGCGTATTCCGTGGGTTAAATTTCAGGTGTATAATACATATCGGACGTGGTGAACGTAAGTACTCAGTAGACACTGGCTGTTATTATGTTTCACTGCCAATGGGGGCTCTGCATTGGGTAGGTGCTTGGCTCCTTGGGTGAAGACTGTCAGCCAGGACTAGAAATGTCCAGCCTCAAATGAGGAAGTCTGAAGCTGTGTAACTGTGAGAGCAAGCATTTCAAAGCAATTCTTTACAGTGGTAATGGATGTGGCAAATGTGTGGATTTTGTTAGGATTTCTTCTGACAGCCATGAACACAGATATATTTTAAAGTAATGTAACTGTCCTAAATCTCGAGCAGGGAATACAATGACTTCTAGTAGTATTTTTCACTTCTCCAATGACACTCCAGAAGTTATATTTGATAAATTCCTTAGAAGTTATTTGACTTAGGAAGGGCCCTGTACCATTTAACCTTGGTTTTGTTCTACTCAGACCTGTGTCCAAGGCCCATCTAATGTAATATATCACAAAGGTTAATACGCCAAGGCCTTCCCAGAGCATGATTCCCTGGGACCGCTTTTAGGGAAAACTACCTTAAAGTGAGGCTTTTTGCAACACTGGTAACCATTCCAGTCTAGGTTTAAGTATGCCCCTTTTAAGCCCATTTCTCCTCTATTAAAAAAATGTAAGAGAAAAAGCCTAGTGCGTCAAGAATCAGCAAAAGTGGATAAATATACATAATCTTCTTTGGTTTGGCCAATCTCAAGAAATAGAAGCTGGAAACAAATATAGAATATCAAGAATTGTGCTGCTTTTAAAAATGATTAGTTCTGCTTTATATTCATGATCACTGAAACTGCCAGGTATGATATAATCTGGGAAAGAAGTTGTCTAAATTTTTTTTTAAGAAAGTTATAATTGACTTAGCTTTTCTTGAAATGCTAAGGACTTGCTGGTAGTTGATATAATCTGGTGTCTAGAAGGGAATTCATGCCAAAGACAATGATAACAGATTGAAGGGCTGGAGGTTGTATATTCTCCTCTTTGTTCCTAATCAAGAATATGGCCTTTTCTTTCTGAGTTCAGATACATGAGTCACAGTTTTGGGCTATCCCCAGACTAAATTGCCCTGCCATGACACTCTCTTCCGTGAGTCACCAGATGAGTGTTATACAAGAATATAGTTTTTCATGTCAGTAATTATCCTTTCAGAATCTGTCTCACATGATGCTCAAAAACCAGCTATAAAGTGGCATTTTTAAAAGAGGAAAGTAGAAAGGGCACCTAACTTTACCAAGGTCCCTTAGGAATTTAAGGGTGAAATGTACACCAAGGCCTCCCCATCTTCGGTTCTATTTGTCATTGCTTACTATATTCTCAAAATGCCACTATGATTTTTACAAACATGACTCTTGTTTGCTGCTTCATCCCCACTCCCCAGGGAAAACAGTATCAATTGAACCTGCACAAGTGCTAAGTCACTTCAGTCTGACTCCATAGTGTCTAACTCTTTGCAACTCTGTGGACTGTAGCCTGCCGGGCTGCTCTGTCCATGGGATTCTCCAGGCAAGAATACTGGAGTGGGTTGCTATTTCTTCTTCCAGGGGATCTTCCCGACATAGGGATCGAACCCATGTCTCTGACATCTTCTGCATTGGCCAGCAGGTTCTTTACCACTAATGCCACCAGGCAAACCAGATTTACTAGATTGTAAATGCAAATCATATCATCCCTATCAGGCAAGTGGCCTGTAATAATTTCCTGGAAGGTCTACTTGAAGGCTACGTAGTACTCACCTTTGTAATATGGTCTGGCATTTCCTAGACCTAGTTTGTCTGTTGACATAGTTTAAAGAATCTCTACAAAAATGTTTACAATGCTGATTTTTAAATAATTGAAACTCACAATTCTTAAATTTAAGAAATGGTTCCCAAGAGAAAAAAGCTTATAAAAATATTTATAACTCCATTTGATTTCAACCATAATATTTTATGGGTAAATCAGTCATGAAAAATTAATCTGCTAATCAAGGGCAGAGTCTCATTCCTTCATGTATTCGATGCGCAGTAACAGAGGCCTACAAAGTATCAAAACAATACCCTTAATTAAACTCCAATTAAAATAAATAAATTTACATTAAAAATAAATAAAAATAAAAACAATACCCTGTATACTTTGGGATTAATGGGGAGAAGGAAGTATCAGAGGAATAACATGAAGGACGAAGTTCCTGCTCTGGGTTGAAAGTCTAGTTGTACAAATACTCAGATGTGAGCCAGCCACATTTTGTAGATAAATGTTTATCTGTAAAAAAGATTCCTGGAAGAAATGGACCAAAAAGTCATTAGTGGTTCTCTCTAGGTTATAGGATCACAAGTGATGCTTAAGAATCTTTTTATAATTTTTCAGTTTCTACGTTTTCCAGACATACTTTTTTAGTAGGGCTTCCCAGGTGGCACTAGTGGTAAAGAACCTGCCTGCCAGTGCAGGAGACCTAAGGGAGGCAGGCTTGATCCCTGGGTTGGGAGGATCCCCTGGAGGAGGGCATGGCAACCCGCTCCAGGGTTCTTACCTGAAGAATCCCATGAACAGAGGAGCCTGCGGGGCTATAGTTTGTGGGGTCACAGAGTCGGACACAACTGAAGCGACTTAGCACGTAGCATTTCTTTAAAAACAAGGAAGAAACTCTTGAAATTCCTTTAAGATGACATCTCCATAAGTGTGGGTTTAATAGCTTTTCCAACAAAAGGTTATTACTCGCTTTTCCTTCGTTTACATTTCGTCATCACATCTGCTACTTCTGAAGCACAAAAGCTTTGGGCTGTGATAGACCTTTATTGGTCCTCCCTGTAGTAAAGAAGCAAGGCCCCGTACTGCTAAGAATGCACATTTCCTTGCTATAACGTTTATGCCGTCATAGCTTTGTGCTAAGGTGCTTAGTCACGTCTGACTCTTTGTGACCCCTTGGACTGCAGCTTGACAGGTTCCTCTGTCCATAGGATTCTCCAGGCAAGGCTACTGGAGTGGGTAGCCACTTCCTTCTCCATCATAACTGTGAAAGTGAAAGTGAAGTTGCTTAGCTGTGTCCGACTCTTTGCGACCACATGGACTGTGGCCTACCAGGCTTCTCTGTCCATGGGATTCTCCAGGCAAGAATACTGGAGTGGGTAGTTCTACGTAAACACGAAGAAGTAGCGTGGTCACTAACCAGAACCTCAAGTGTTTGAGAGTCTAGTCAGTTTCCTCACATAGCTGTCCAAAAGGTTTCTATAGTTGAGCATATCTGGCAAAGAAACTGTGAGTTTTAACTCTCAACTTTGTCATCCACTCGCCTCCTAACTATTAATATTACTGC
>SJYA01002821.1:2769151-2818366 GCA_006410615.1 Neotragus moschatus
TGTATGCAAATTTATCACAAGACTAAAAGGTGAAAGAAAAAGCAGTGGTTTTCTTGTGTCACCCCTTCTTACTTCGCCGCATTGAGGACTTTCTTGTGCCAGTTCTATTAAACATTATACATGAGTATACCGTATTTGCATGATTTATTAACATATTAATCCAAATGTGCCTTTTGCCATTGAAAATGTGGACATACTCCTTGAACATGGGCTAAAATCTCTCAACTTTTGGTAAATGAGCCATGAAACATATGTTCAGAAGTACGGCACACACAGAAACAGTAATGGCCTGAAATGCATGGTTTGGGCCAGTGGTACTTTCACATAGTTTGAACCTGAACTTGAAGCATTGCAACTTGGCCTGTGTCGAGAGCAGGGCGGCACATTATCTTCCTCATCTGACCAGCCATTGCTGTGATGATATAAGTCAGAATCGTGCCTTGGAGTTTCTGTGGTGTCCTCTTAGCCTCAATTCATTTTTATTTTCTTCATGGCATCAGTCTGAAGTGGGTTCAGGAGAGGAAGTGACATCTTCATTTGACGCGTGAGGATGCTGAGGTGTGTTAAGTACCCTGCCTGAAGTCACTTAGCTGGGTACACAGATACAGGTAGAACACAGAGCTTCTCCATCTCAGCCTAGGTCCTTTTATTAAGTGCTGTTGTTTTACTTCATGGAGATAAGTACCAAACCTTTTTTTTTTTTTTTTTTAAGAAAATGTTCATTTCAGAAAAACGATAAAAGACTAAATGCTAGATGAATGGCTAAAAGCTCAGAAATATCAAGGATTGTCAACTACCTGAAAGGCAAGGCCTAGATTTTTAAGATCAGTTTTAAGGAAGACAGCTTTTCAAAACTGCCTGAAACTCTGAAAACCTACGGAAACTTCCTGGCTCCATTGTTAATGACTAAATGAGCATCTCCGAGATTCAGGAATTGCATATTAACATGCACAACAGATTACTCCCATGCACATTAAAGATAAAGCCCACAGGCTCTATGTAGCAATATCTAAGTCATCAAAATAAAGGAAAAATCGTGACCAGTGAGACATCCATTTGGAACATTGTATGAGAATGATGGATTTATCATCTCTGTTCTGTGTTGGGTCATTTAAAGCAATAGTTGAATTCTCTCCAAGCAGAAGAACTAAAGTATCTCTATGGGAGGAGCTCTAGGAAGAGGATCCACTGAAGCACATATTCCCTCTCCCCAGAGAGCACATGTTCTTGTCTTAAGGGTGGACAGCAGCCTTCCCTCTCCTGCTTCTGGGCCTTCCCCTAGTTTGGTGAAATGGAACAGCCTCTTGATCCAGGAATCCAAGGGTTCTGCCTGTTGGTACTTCTGAGTGGACGCTACTTTTTTTTCTTTTTTTCAGATTTTTGAAACTTTAATAAGATTTTTTAAACATCATGACTTTGAACTGAAAAGCATACACATTTAGCACACAAATATTGTAATATAAATCAACTCCAACTCCACATGGAAACATGTGAATCAAATTCCAGTTTTAGAAGTTAGTAATTCACATTTAAGTAAGTTAGCGCCTTGCTGAACTCAGCCGTGGTAAAAAAGAGTTTTAGTGCATGTTGTAATGGCACAATGTGCTTTTGTACCATTTTGTTGATATTTTTCACCTTATCAAACAAGATCAAGTTCTTGAAAGTTGGTAGATAACGGCTAACTTCCTATGATATGTGAAATTTCCAATGATGACAGTTACATTTTGTAACAGAATACTTTCTATAGACTTTTCCTGTCTTAAAGTTTTAAAAGCAATCATTTGTAAGGATTGCATCAACATCAGTATAGCAAAGGAAGATCAAAGCTGGATCACCTTGCTTGCCAGTTGATCAATCAAAGCTCATTCATTCATTAACAGACCTTATGGTAGGCCATCATACCATGAAGAGCCAGACATGTGGCAGTAAAGAAGGGACATTGCCTGCCCTCATGATGTGTACATATCGATACATACGCTTTCCGGGAAGTTAAGTACCAAAAAACGATTAAGTGTGTATACCCTTAGTGCCATGAAGGAAAGGGGAAAATGCTATGAGGGCATCTAAGAGGAAGCACTAAGCTAGTCTTAAGAGATTTCTGGGGGGAAAAAAAGTTTCAGCTGAGACCCAAAGTACAGATAGAATTCAGCCAGGCAAAGTCGAGAGTGGAGAACCGTACTACTTTTCCATTTATTAAAAAGGAAGAAAAAGAGGAAGGGAGAGAGAAACAAAATTATCTGTGTCGTGGACATCATTTTATTCCGTTTGTAAATATCATTATATATATACCAGGGGGCAGGGGAAATGCATCTATCAGAATACCTCTATTAGATTTAGCTTTAACTTCTCTTAAATTAGTTAAGACTGGATCTCCAACAGTCTATCCATAGTCTTGAGTCAGACTATTCAACTCCACAATTTTTGTATATTTGCCATTCATTTTGCCAACTAAGTGGATGTCTGTGCAAATGACTGATCTGACTAAAGTTATCAAAATAGTTCTGCCTTCTACTCTCTATGTACTTTACGTTTGAGTAATTATAAACAAACTATAGAAATAAGCTATATGTAATCACATGATCTCTTAGTGAATCATGGCTTGTATAATAAGACATAGATTTCTTACTAAAGAAGTGTTCTAGCTCTTGCTTTATCAAATTGTCGAAACATGAAGATTCTATGATAAGTACATTCCCTCCTTACCAAATATCTCCTCGAACGAGTTGAAATGTCTGTGCAGGTGGCCTCTGATGCCTTTGGGCTAGTAGGGCAGTACTCATAGCCCCTCAGTCACTTATTCACATGTTAGCAATTCCTGATGCACAGAAAAATGTGAGCATAGCCTTATTTACAAAATCACCATTTTAGTATTTTCATGGCATTCATGTGACCTCTGTGGATACAGGGACTCAGGCAGAAGTGTGGATTCAACAGAAGCAGCAGATCCTGCACTTATACTAGCTGGTTACGTACCCACTCCACATGGAAAGGATTATTGCCATCCCCGTGCATACATTGTGATGCCAACAAGGGGACGCTATTTTGCAAGATAAGCTGTCCTCACAGTTTGAACTGTCCTTGCAGTAACAGTCTTGAAAACTTTTGGGAAAAAGGTGTTGCTGAACAAAATGATATAGAAGTGTATTATTTTCTCATGGAGGCAATGTTTATGGCCTTATGCCCAGCTATGTGATATAAATGACTACAGACTAACTTGCTTAATGAACTGTATAGTCTTAAGTACCTGTAAAACATAAATCCTTCTCAAATGCATCAAAAAGAGTAGCACAGTAAGAACATTCATGCAGTCAACCTATTTAATACATTATATCTTCTGAGTCCCTGGTGAAGGTGAAGGTGCTCAGTCGTGTCCGACTCTTTGCGACCTGTGGACTGTAGCCCACCAAGCTCCTCTGTCCATGGGGTTCTCCAGGCAAGAATACTAGAGTGGGTTGCCATTTCCTTCTCCAGGGGAATCTTCCTGACCCAGGGATCAAACCTAGGTCCCCCACATTACAGGCAGACACTTTAACCTCTGCACCACCAGGCTACATTCTCTTTTTCTGGCTAAACAGTGAAAGGAAAATCCTATATCAGGTCAGGGTCATGAAAACAGGAAGACTTCCTTTAGTAATACTTTAGATCAACATCTTTGAAATATATTAGGGTCCCTTGATCAGTCCTTGATACATTTGTTCTGGCTTTTGTTTCTTGCTGTATTTCCCCTAAAACAAATGAAAGCAGTCAAGATCTAGTTGTTGGTCATTCTATTGAATGACCAAGTCTTTATTCTTCCCTGAACTACCATCTCATTAACACCAATTGTTTCACCTTGAACCAATTTAATTTTAAATGCATGAAACAACTCCTATTTATACTGAACATTTCGCCCTCTGACTCGGCACTACATTGTTATTTCACAGTGTCAAGGAGGCCTTCAAGTTGTGGTTTAGGCCAGACTCAGAAGCACTGTTGGGTGAGCTCAGTCCTGAATCAAAGTCTCACCTTTCCATCCCAGGTCTTATACATTCTTATATTGTTGATTTTGGCCATCGCTGCTTTTTCCTTCCATAAACTATTTTTTTTAAGTTCTAAACCTCACATACCAAGATAAACATAACTGAACCTATATAGATAGATATCCATTTAAACAACAATCCCATTGTACAAATATTTTGCTAACTCCTTTTGAAATTACCTTCAAAAAATAATTCCATGTCTTCAGAAGAAAGATGGGTTCATTAATTTACAGTCACTGAAGACCATCCGCTGATAACCTACTTCCCTCCCCTGCCACCCTTTTTTCTCAGTCCTCTCAGTTTTACTTTGCCACCAGGTTATAAAAAGGCTTAACAGTCTATAGAGAAGGGAAAGAAAAGGATCCTTTTGCTGAACCCACCAGGAATCAAACTTACAGAGGTAAATTTATCTGAGGACTGTCTTCCAACTCTAAAAACAGTTGAAACTGAGATCATGGGTGTGACCAGCTTTCTGTTGTGAATGTCATCAAATTTCAAACTGAAGGTAAGTTTTAGGTCCATTGAAAATTTAGGTCCAAGGAATACTGCATACACAAAAAAGTGTATGTTTTTCCAATCATATGGCTGTTTGAAAATACTTTCTGCATTAACTCTCTCTAACCTATTTAGTGTTTTAAAACAATTTTCAATGAAAACATGTTTCTTAATATTAAACTCCTAGAAAGGAAGGCTTTTTGGAAATCCAGTACAAAGTGAAAACAATCTTTAAAGACCCAATTGGTAGAGTTCCAAGTGAGTATGTATTTTGTACCTGCTGAAAAAGTCCCATAGTTTGGTTCATGCGTGCATGNCAATGAAAACATGTTTCTTAATATTAAACTCCTAGAAAGGAAGGCTTTTTGGAAATCCAGTACAAAGTGAAAACAATCTTTAAAGACCCAATTGGTAGAGTTCCAAGTGAGTATGTATTTTGTACCTGCTGAAAAAGTCCCATAGTTTGGTTCATGCGTGCATGCTAAGCTGCTTCAATTGTGTCTGACTCTTTGTGACCCTATGACTGTAGCCAGCCAAACTCCTCTGTCCAAGTATGGGGACAGCACAAAGAGATTCTACCCCTGGACTGGCACAGACTTGAACACATCCCAGCACTTGCATGAAGCCAGGCTCAGAAGGGAAGCAGCACCCTCAGATGATCCCCATGTACGTAGGAAGACAGTTATCCTGCAAAGCACCCTAAAGCCTCATCGTCCATCATCATAAATTAAACCCTCTAGAATCTCAACTGCCATTGCCTCTGCTCTGAATTTCCTCTAAATTGTCAACACAGCACTGGTGCCAAGGAGCGTGCTAGGATCTGGTGCTGGCCCCCGAATCCTAGCTGAACAGGAGGTAACTGGGAGTGCCCTTGCCTTACGGTTTCTCTGCGGAGAAACACCCTGGAAAAATGCTGGGTTCCCATGAAGTTAAAATTGGGGAGTGGAGAGAGGCACCTTATAAAGGTGATGACTCCTTTGGGGCTCTCTTAAGGCAGCACCCAAAATGCTGAGACCTCTGTGTACCACCTGTCCAAGAATGCCTATGCAGAATTAGCACCTGAACAGAGCAAATGTATGGTCTCCATTACCCATGCACGTGGCCACATGTTCTCACCTCAAAAAGGTGATTTCACCCCGCCAGCCAACAGAACTAGCTCAAGAGAAAATGACATTGAACAGCCAGCAGCCTTATGCCAGAGAGACTTGTACAGGGCAAGGAACCATTCATAATCTAATTAATATATCTGGGATCCGAACAGGATGGTGTTGTAGTAAGTGTATAAAACTAGATAGAGATATAGGCACTGTTATTTTTATTATAGGTCTTGGCCAAAGAATTGTTTTGTAAACATCACTGAAAGCTATTGTATTGGTTTTTATTATATCAGATATAGTTTGAAGTTTATTTCTTAGTCCCTGAGTAAGGAAAGTTTTATGAGGTAGAAGAAATAAGCTAAATTTTAATAATTATGTGGTAAGCAATAAGAAGAAATGGGGAAATATACTGATGTCAGTGGTTATGTGGGGGGGAGAAAGACCAACAGAGGGAAGGGAGATGGTTTGGAAGAAACAAGAATCTATCAGAAGAGTCTAAGACATAGACTGTGTGCAACAAAGAAAATGACAGATTGGGCATTGGGACAGTAACAGAAATGATGAGGTGTTCAAAGTGGACTGATGGCAGACAAAGAAGCCAGATTTGAGTGGGTTGGTGCCATGTCGAGGGCAAGAGGAAGCAAGGTACAGGTCTTTAAAGGAGGAATTCTCTGGTGAAGCTTAAGCCACGCAACCAAAGTCTTTCAGACCTTAATGTGGAGATGAACACCATAGAATTCTTGTTTAAAATGAAATAAACAAATGGGACATAATTGAACCTAAAAGTATTTGCACAGCAAAGGAAACCATCAACAAAACGAAGAGTAACCTACTGGATGGAAGAAAATGTTTGCAAATGATATGACCAATAACGTATTATTATCCAACATATACAAATAGCTCATACAACTCAACATCCAAAAAAAAATAACTCAGTTAAAAAACTGGCAGATGAACTGAACAGACATTTTTCCAGAGAGAAAATGCACGTGACCAGCAGGCATATGAAAAGATGTCCAACATCGCTAATCATCAGGGAATCAAAACCACAACTGAGGTGCCACCTCACACCTATCAGAATGGCCATCATCAAAACACAGCAAATAACACATGTTGGTGAGGAGGTGCGGAAAGGGGGTCCCTCGGCCACTGGTGGGAATGTAAATCGGTGCAGCCACTGTGGACAACAATATGGAGGTTTCACAAGACTCTAAAAATAGAACTACCATATGGCCCAGCAATTCTACTCCTAAGTATATATCTGAAAAAAAGCCTAAAAGATGGATGCACTCCAGTAGTCATAGCCGCATTATTTACAATTGCCAAGATGTGGAAGCAAGCTAAGCATTCATCAACAGAGGAATGATGAAGAGGATGGTGGTGTATGAGCATACACAGTGGAATACTAGTCAGCCGTGAAAAGAAACTTTGCCTTTTGCAACAACCTAGATGGACTTGGAGGGTATTCTGATGTGTGAAATAAGTCAGAAAGACAAATACCGTACAATATCACTTACAGGTGAAGTCTAAGCAGATACAGATATCACAGAGAACAAACTGCAGTTACCAGTGGGGGGAGGGAAGGGAGGAGGGGCAAGATAGGGGTGGAAGGGAAAGGTGTGAACTCTTAGGTATAAAATAAGCTGCAAGGATACACTGTACAACACAAGGAACAGGGCCAATGTTTCATAATAATTATAAATGGAATATAATGTGTAAAAACTGTGACTCACTACACCTGTAGCTTATGTAATTGTACAGCAACTATACTTGAATTTAAGAAAAGAGGAAAAAAATTTAATGCAGATTTCTTGCTTCCATCCCAACACATCCTGACTGATTTCTGTGGATGGGACCAGGGATATGTTGTTAAGAAGGCCATACGGTTCTGCATTTTTCCACCCACAAACAGGTGATCTTCAGTCCTCACTTTAAGAAACCTCTGCAAGCAACACAAACTGTTACAGATTTTAACAGCAGCAACTTATTAGAAGAGAACAGAGGTAAGGAAAAGTAAGGTAATTCCTTACCTTATTGCAGGTAAGGAATATCCTACGTTAACCCAAGCAGGAGACATGGAAGATGGACCTGGAATCCTGGCTGCCTAGAGAGAGAACACCATTGGGATGCTGCTGAAGCAAGATGGAGCCCGGCTCCTGAAGTTTGTTTCCTGGATGTAAATCAGTGTCTGCCTGTTTTGACTAGACATGCCCCTCATCCCAAGTGAGACCAAAAAAAAAAAAAAACCNAGGTGGGAGGAAGATTCAAGAGGGAGAGGACATATGTACACCAGTGGTTAAGTCATGCTGATGTATGACAGAAGTAGCCATCATCGACCAATTAAAATATTTTTTTAAAAAAATAAGCACCATTTCCGTTAATTCAACAGGATTGGAACACAGATTCTATCAGGAAACGAGCATGACCTTCGAGATCATATCTGGGTCTTTAGCCCAGACCTTTCGTTTACTCCCAGGTGACAGCAGAACTGTGCCTCGTCTCCACCCCTCTGCTGCCTCTTCTGTGCACGAAGGACAATAACCCCTTCTCACAGTGTCCTTACGAGACTTAGATGAGGAAACTGACGTAAACGCGCTGGTCCGTGTAAATGCTCAGCACGTGTTCACTGTCTCTTCCCTTTTGCTTTAATTCTAGATTAAGCTGCTTTTGATGGCTTATTTCCCTTTCTTTGATATTAAGGTATCATTTCTAGTACACAGGGTTCGATCCCTGGCTCGGGAAGATCCCCTGGAGAAGGAAATGGCAATCCACTCCAGTACTATCGCCTGGAAAATCCCACGGACAGAGGAGCCTGGTAGGCTACAGTCCATGGGGTCGCAAAGAGTCGGACACGACTGAGCGACTTCACCTTCACTTTTCTAGTAGACGAGAATACTAATTAAGTAGCCCCGCCCATTGACAACATCCACCTCACAACAGTTATTTTAAAGTTTAAAGTGATGGCAGCCTCTTGTGACAGCCGGCCGTGGGACAGCCTATGTCTCAGCCCTCCCCACACCGTATTTGTCTCACTTTAAATCGTTTATTACTGATCAACTCAGGTTTTTGACAAAAAATGGTTAAAGATCAAAAGCTAAGCTTTGGAGATCTTCATGAGACTTTTATTCGTGTTTCATCTGCAAGGAAAATTTGTGTGTGAATAGGAAAAACATCTCTTTCAATAAATATAGTCACTAAGTGTATTTGGCTGTGCTCTCATAAAATTGTCTCCCATTCCTTGTAGTTTGTTATAACGGGTTTCAAGGACTCCTCTTTGCTGGACACAGGAATATTTACTGACAGAGAATATGCAGTTGCAGTCCCTGCGGCTGTAACCCAGCAAGCAGCACCTATGCACCTTCGAAGCTGGCATCTCCATATGACTCATGCCAGTCTTTCCTCACTAATTTTATGATTATAATGAGGCAGGGGTGCACTAGTTAGCACAGATGACCTTCTAATTGAAAGACTGTAAATTCAATCTCCATCGCTGGGTGCCGACAGAAATTTAAATAAATACAGCTCCTGAAACCCTTGTGATGGGCTGGCCTAATGACCAGGGGCCAGCAGAGCCCAAGTCATCCGTCACAGGGGACCGCCGGCAACTTCTGGGTGTTAACTCCAGGAGTCATTAGAAGCAGGCTGCCCTCACAGAGCGAAGTGAGACTAGGGACTCTTCCCTGGCTCAGATGCAGGCACCATGCCTTGCTTTTCTGCAACACAGGCCAAGTTGCTTTTTTGTCAAACTGTTTCCTAAGAACAGGAGTTTGAACACAAGGGAAGAGGCTCCCTTCTCAGATTGGTCCTCAGCAGACAAGAATAGGCTTATCTACCAGGCCAGCCTTTGTCTACGGCCACTTATAGACTTAGATGCTGTAAGCTGCCCAGGGCTGTGCTGACTTCATCCCCTTGATTGCTGTCTTCACCCCCATTTTTCACCCCCATGACCTTGGACAGCAATCCAATTCAGCTGTCCAGAATGAACTGCCCTGAGGATCAAGATGGGATGTGGAAATGGTCAGTCTGAGGAAGGAATCCACGGAGCGGTAATGCTGGCAACATGTGTACCAAACAATTGAGTACTTGCTCTCCCTGGATTTCTGACCCTCCCTTCTGGCTTTCGTGCTGCAGAGCATGTGTCTCTCGCTGTGAACCACCTCAAACCTCTTTTGGAAATGAGTTGCATATAATTGTTTAACCAACTAGCTGCTTTAAAATATGTCCTTGGACCCTGACAGTGACTACCTAAAAATGGCCCCATATTGCCGACAATGCCTGAAAGCTGCTTATTGGGTTGTCAGCATGGTGCCTCTTTATCCTGACTATCGCACAAACACAGTGGAAATTTCCCATTGCCTTTAAAGTTTTGCATTCTATAGATTTGGTTGTTAGACAAATAGAGCACGCTTTGCCGACTTCATTTTCATTCTTGGCAGCATGTTTTTATCATAAGGCAGATAGTCATTAATTTACAGAATCAACGCTGGGAACAGCTTTTGTGATCTCATATTAAATTTTCCCCTGAATCCGCCCCTTGGCAAAAATTACTCACATCGTTAAAAAATATTTAATTAGGCTGTAGTTTATACCCAGCTCACTGGGGAAATGTTGGAATTAATATGATTTGCATGAATTCTGTTTCTCTTTTTCTGTCAGAGATTAGTTTTGAATTCAGTTCAGAGGGTCGTTGACACCGCCAAGGACTCTCAATCGTGAAGGTCAAACAGGTAGCAAATACTTCCCCTGGGTAGGTTCCCTGAAAAGACAGCTCAAAATTGCTTTTAATTATGGGTTACCTGAAAGGCCACTTGCTGTTTTTATTTTTCCACAGATCCCTGAAACACTGCACGATTGGAAGTTTTAGTTAAACCATTTCATTCCCAACTAAAACAGGCGGTTATTGTGTAGACATAGATGTGCCTAGCTGTGTGACACTCAAATAATTTTCCTAGCAGCTCACCGATTTCTGTGGCTTGTTCACAAAGGAGATAAGTCTCTTCACCTTGTATGGGATATGTATAGTCTTGTAAGACAGCCAACAGTGAGTAAATTTTCTACATAGTATTGCATCTGCTTGCTTAATTATCTCTCACAAGATAAGATACAGTGTTTAGTTATGCATTTCCTTGTTTATTCTTCCATGGGTTAGGGGCAAAAAAACCCTTAGGGAATCCACAATACTATGCCACTTTTTTTTTCCCCCCAAAGAAAATTTAATGGAATATTTAATTAATAATCTAATCAATCAATTAATCTCAGTTACATAAGTGTTGAAATCTAATTCTTTTTCACAGCTATATCAATAAAAGAAGTGAAATGGCTAGCCACTTATCAGGATAATAGGAAATTGTTACAGACACAAAGAAAAATTGACATCGTGTTAATTCTGCTGCCTCGGCTCTGAATTTGCCAATGTTAAAATCTTCTTTGCATTTTAGACAAATGTCCATTCTCCCTCTGGGAGTCCAGCTACACCTTTCATGTCATAACCTTTCCTAATGGTGGAAAAAAAAAAAAAAAAAATCAAGGAAGGGGTGGTTAGGTTTTTGCTTTTTAATTCCAAAGATTTGGGCTTTACAGTTCTAAGTGAAGCCATGTTCCAACAATAAAGGGGCATTTAAACTTTTAGACAGTACTTAGACAGTACCTTTCTCTTTGTCGTTTTTATTTTAAGCTTAAAAAATACAAACCATCTGCTATCAAAATGTGTACACACCACACCATGCTGCTGACTCGCCAACTGTTGATGAATAAATATTTATATTTCAAATGATTTATATGGGGCTTCTTTCAGCACTGAAAAGATGAGAGTCGGTTTGACCCTGGATTCTAGAAATCATGAGCCAAGTCGCTCACAGGGATGAAGGACCAGGTGTATCCTTTGCAATCACAGCTTTATTTGATAACTATGCTAATGAAGAGCATGACACATTTCAGATTACCCTAAAGTGTTCTAAATGGAAGGAAACTTAAAATGGGAGGAAGGAAGAAGACTAGAGCTTTCTGAGGACACATGCTCTGCTCAACATGCCATGGGTGATTTACACACTAAATCTTATTTAGTCTACAAAGCACTTTATAAGGCCAACACAATGACTCCATTTCAGAGATGTGAAAGATAAAGTTCAAAGCAGCAGAATGGATAGACTATTATTTTTTCGTTCAGTCACTTCTTTCTACACATGGACATACAGAACCTAGAGGGAATTAATACCTACACACACACAGTCATACCATGAGTTAACCTCAGAGCTGAGCCTGGAACCCAGGTCTCCTGGCTGTCTGCAAAGTATTCTTATCTCAGGTCTGGGTCTGAATTTCCCCGAATACATCCTCAGGCCAGTTCAGCTTTAAAAAATAATATAAACTAAAAAAGAACACAGCTGTTTTTCCTCTACCTTTATTTCATTTTGCATTATCTGTTTTATAGCAAGTCAACTCAACTCTTGCTTTCCCCAGATAAATCTAAGTGTGCATGTGTCTTTGTGAAATCTTCTAAGCAAAAGGGTAGATGTGCCTCCTGCCAACTGGTAGAAGGAAATCCATATAAACACTTAATAGCACACTTACAATATTCTTGTCTTAATATGTGAAAATCCAAAGATCTGACTAAAACACAGTGATTGGGCAAGAGCTTTGCTTATATTACTAGAAATCGTGCAGATGCAGTCGGACCAGAGACATTGACAACCTGGAAAAGGATGTAGGAGACTCAGGAAACCAGAGAAATCCTTTTCCATTTTGTTTCTTTGCTTCGTTACTGTTGTCTGGCTTTTGGTTTTTCTGTAGCTGCCTTTTTTGAAGAGCGCAAAGCTTCAGAGGGTCCCTATTTAATCCTCTTTGTGCCTCTCCAAGGTAGCAAGTCTCAGCATTTCACCCCATGGTCTCAAAAACACACAGATTGGGATAAAAGAGCTGCCTTTTGCATCCAGGTTTCTAGGTGTTTGAAAATAAATATGACCTCTTTTCCTTCACTCTGAGCAAGAATAAATTATGAGGCCCCTTCCTGAGAATACAGTCTACCTTCTGAGGCCAAGGGTGTTCTCGCTGGATGGTTCTGCCCCTACCCCTGCTCTGTCCCTAGTTGTACTGCTATGTTAATAAGGCAAAAAATAGCATATCATATTCCCACTGCTTAATCAGACTGTTTTCACAACTGGATGTACTTGAAGGAGATTGCAGTTGAGATACATTGAAAACATAAGATTAGCAGTTTGGGGAATTTCTAAATAATTTGTCAAATACTGTACTAACTGTGTGGCAAATAGTGGTTTCTCTTGCCAATCTGATTCAGGGCAAAAGAGTACAGATGAGTAAAAATAAGTGTTGTTGTTTTTATTATAGCTACCATTTATTAACTGCTCATTATAGGCTAAGCACAGGATTCATCTCAACAGCCCGAAGAGTAAGCCGTAAAATCTCCATTTTGCAGGTGAGAAAATAGAGGCTAGAAAAGGTTGAGTAACTCCTCAGAGTCACACAGAAATCGACACAGCAGGGATTCAAACCTTGCCCTTTCCAAAGTCAGAATGCAGCTCTGCCCCCAGTGAAAGCAGTCAAAGCCATGTCTCGAACGAAGCAGAGCCCCGACACGGGAGGCAGAACCAGTCTCCCACCCTGGTTGTGCGACCGTGGCCGTCTCCAGGGTTCTGCCTCCCAGAGCGCAGGCTGACCTACCGGTCACAACCCAGGAGTCCAGGGAGGAGAGAGGCAATGGAAGAGAAAGCATTTGGAGATCATCCATTTAATCAGATCAGCAAATATCGATGGAGCACACTGCTAGGTATCTTGGGAACTCTAAAAAGGAATAAGATACTACTACCATCCAGACATAAGGCAGTCTGCTTTCTAAGAAAAGGGAACCCTCCCACACTGTCGGTGGGAAGGCAAGTCGGTGAACCAGTGTGGAAAACAGTATGGAGATTCCCCCAGAGAACTGAAAATAGAGTTGCCTTGTGATCTAGTAATCCCACTTCTGGGCATATATCCAGACAAAACTATATTTCAAAAACACACATGCACCTCAATGTTTACATCAGCTCTATTCAGCTGCCAAGACAAGGGGAAAAATCTCAACATCCACCAACAGAAGAATAAAGAATATTTGGCACATATATACCATGGAATAGTACTCAGTCATAAAGAATGAAATAAGGCCATTTGCAGCAACATGGATGGCCTTAGAGATAGTTATACCAAGTGAAGTAGGTCAGAAAGAGCAAGACGCATGCCATATGACAGCACTTCTGTGTGGAACTTAAAATATGACACAAATGACCCTTGCTACAAAACAGAAACAGACTCACAGACGTAGAGAACAGGCTTTTGGCTGCCAAGTGGGGCTGGAATGGAGTGGGAGTTTGGAATTAGCAGAAACAAACCCTTATATATAGACTGGATAGATGACAGAGTCCTACTGTATAGTGCAAGAAACCATACTCAATATGCTGTAATAAACTATAATGGAAAAGAATTTTTTCAAGCATATATATATATATATTCTGAATCACTTTGCTGTATAACAGAAAGTAGCATAACAGTGTAAATCAACTACATTGAATAAAAAATAGAAGCCCACATTCTACAAGAAGTTTGCATTCTAAAAAAGGTCTACAAATAGCCAAATAGAAGGGTGTTAATTTCCTTCAGTTCCTGGAAAAACTTGTTTCCATTTCCTCGACAAGTATACCATTTTTAAGAATGAAAATGAAAATTTATTAGAAACTGTTTTTCTATGGCACACAGTAAATTGTTTTAAGAAAGAAGGGGCAAGAAGGAGGAAGTCAGTACACATTTCATCTATCTCCACATTAATACCTCCCTAGACCCAGTTCTTGGTGATTCAACACTAATCTAGCTGGTAATGGCAAGTATGGTCTCCACAGAATCATTTTTCACATAGAATTATCCAAATACACAAGCATTAATTATATGCATTATGTAAAAAGATAATAGCATTTCCTTTACAGTGGAGGGTCGGGGGAACCTGCATCGTAGTGCCTAACACCCCATTCCAGATCAGGGATGTCAAGTTGACTACAGGAGGTGAAATACTGACTTTTCCAACCAGCTATTAATATTACCTCTTACTCCAGGTGCATATTCCTCAGAGTTGCTACAGATCGTAGGTATCCATTTCTGGGATGCCAGCTACACTGCTTCTGTTTAGCAACCTAAAAGGGCAGCAAGCCTTGCCTGAGCTCCTTTGCCACTATTTCTTTCACCTCTGAGGCTTCCATTCTTACATAAGAAGACACTGTATACACTGAAGGGAATTTTTATGTACGTAGATTATTTTGCCTGTGCTTTCTAAAGCGTCCTCTACTGTCATCATAAGAAGCAAAGACTGTCTCTTAAAGATAACAAGTTAAAAAAATGGAGAGAGAAAAAAAGTGCAGTGACTTGTCTACCCTCATTCCCAGAACCAGTGGTGACAGCAGAAAGGGTAAGAAAAATATACGTTAGCTTCCCAGGCTAATTTCAACCAGTAGTTCGTATTGTGCCTTTTCACATGATAGTATCTCCTTTTTTCTGTCCTTTTCTTCTGTTTTGAAAACTGGTGTCATATACCCCCTGAGTACTACAGTTTGGCAACAAGTCTAGGACTGAGGTTTTCACACAACTTTTAACAATAAAATACTGTTTTTCAAGCTAACCCTTTTTTTTTTAAATTTAAATTTTTATCTTTTAGTTTGTTTTGCTTTACAATATGGCTAACCCTTTTTGAAAGACCAGGAGCAATGAAAACACACAATGAACTACTATAGCTGGAAAGTAATAGTGTGATGTCTCAGAGGAATCCCAGGGACTTCTTCACCTGGGGTCCGGAGTAGGCTTCAAAAATCTGCGAATTCCTTCAAGTTATCTGCTGTGTCAGGGAAAAGTTGGGGAAGGAGACCATACTTCGCATAAGCTTCAAAGGATCCGTGAACCTGGAAAGATCTAGGGTACCTACCTTCCTGTTTAACATGAGACTTAAGGTCATCCCCACGTGCTGCAGTTTATTAGTGTGCTTCTGAATCAAACCCGGTGATTTTGTTGAGATCACAGTGGCTGTGCTACACTTTTGATTGTAAATTCCAGAAGATCAGATTGAATAGCCCACAATTGTATTTCTATTAATATAATGAATGGAGGGATGAATATAATTAATAAGCCACCATATTACTCTGGAACCTCAAACAGTTATCACACCCTTCTGGATCAGCTTGTTCTCAGTAAAATGATAATGGCTTTCATTTATTCACTTGTCCATTTATTCACTCATTTGATTAATAGGTATAGAACCCCTACTAGTTATCAGGGATTGTAGCAGTAAATTAGACACATATGGCTTCTGCCTTCAGAAAGCTTATAAGCCAGTGGCTTAATGTACAATTACCTAGAGTGTTATACAGAGTGAAGTAGGTCAGAAAGTGAAACAAATGTTACATATTAACACATATATGTGAAAAATGGTATAGGTGGTCTTATTTGCAAAGCAGAAATAGAGACACAGACATAGAGAACAAATGTGTGGATAACCAGGAGTGAAGGCAGGGTGGGAGGAATTGGGAGATTGGAATTGACAGACATACACCATTCACAGTGTGTATCAAATAGATAGCTAATGAGAACATACGGTATAGTGCCGGAAACTCTACTCAGTGCTCTGTGGTGACCTGATTGGGAAGGAAATCCAAAAGAGAGGGGATATGTGTATACGTATAACTGATTCACTTTGCTAGAGAGTAGAAACTAACACAACATTGTGAAACACTGCTGCTGCTGCTGCTGCTAAGTCGCTTCGGTCGTGTCCGACTCTGTGCGACCCCAGAGACAGCAGCTCACCAGGCTCCTCTGTCCCTAGGATTCTCTGGGCAAGAATACTGGAGTGGGTTGCCATTTCCTTCTCCAATGCATGAAAGTGAAAAGTGAAAGTGAAGTTGCTCAGCCATGTCCGACTCTTAGCGACTCCATGGACTGCAGCCTACCAGGCTCCTCCACCCATGGATTTTCCAGGCAAGAGTACTGGAGTGGGTTGCCAATACTCTAATAAAAGTTGAGTTTTTTAAAATGTACAGTTATATTTGCTGATCACAAAATATATGCTCTGTGCTTCATTTGGCACACAGCATGCATTATCTTATTTAATTTTAACAACAGTAATGTGGGTCACCATTATTATCTTTACTATTTGTAGTTAAGGAAAAAGTAGAGTACTTGCTAAAAGGGCTTATAGTTTCGATTCCAGGTCATCTGCCTCTAGAGTCTGCATTTATAACCAGTTCTCTCCATTAGGATTACCTAAAAGTAAATATTAGAAACCCTTTTGGAACATAGCCCACTTAGCCTGTACTTTTACCCATAAAACTGGACCTGCCTATCCCAAATAACAATGTTTCTAGTCCAAGAAAAGCCCCTTGTTTGTCAAGCTGTCCTAGGAGGTGCCTTTTTAAATGTTCAGCAGAAAAAGCAGACATCTGTCACTTAAAAGCTTCATTTCTAAACGGTATAATTAAAATCAGAACAAGGGACTTATAGTACTTGTGCACAGTCACCCACAGCCATTAAATAGCGTGGAAGGGCTAGCTGCAAGTTCAACCAGAAAAACACACCTTACACAATGTTTATTTCATCATAGGAAACATTATCATTGGAGAGCAATAAAGACTCTTAAGTGACTTAAAACTGGGATTACCTGGCTTTGTTCTGTGTCCATGATTAGGTTGCATTGTTGAGACCATACAGTAGATCCTGAGAGAGTGGAAGAGATGGTCAATGGTAGAAACACAAAGACTTCCTCCCAGGTATAAAGGAGCCAGGTGAGCAGCACTAAATGAGAACCCCTGAGCATCTTGCATGGGGGCTTGAGATCACCCCAGCTCCTGCCAGGCAGCTCTCCTGAGGCTCAGAGGAGTTGGGTTGTTCCCCATGGAAGAAATGGATGAGATAAGCAAAGGATATGCAAAATTACAAGAAGGATATCCTTTCTGTCCTAGAGTCTAAGAGGAAAATTGTTAAAGCAAAAAGAGGGAAAATAAATACCTGGGTGCTAACAAAAAAGGGATGCAGTTGGCCCAAGACTTCAGCGGTGCCAAAAGGGTGAACTCAGAACACACTGCATCCTCTGATGAATTCCTGACTCTCATGGAAAAGAATGGTTCAGAGCTTACCAGTCTCTAGCAGTTAAGTCCCAGGTCAAAGCCATTTGCGTCAGTTGGTTCTCCAGCTCTTATCTGTCATAACTTATTCCTAAATACTGAAAGATTACCCTTGAAGCTTTCATGTTCTTTACGGATAAAGAAAGAGTCACAGCTGAGTCCTCACAAAAGTTGCCCACAAAATCCTTGAGTCATCTCTGTTTTTATTGTATCATTCGTATTTGTCTTCCTCTTGGAATGGATAGTATGAAATTTTCAGTTTGCAAAAGGATTGAATCAACAGTAAATGTTTTGAATCAGATTAAAACACAAATACTTTAAGAGCTATGTATTTATTCTGTCCTGCTGGCGTTTTTTTTTTTTCTTGTTTCTGAAGGGCAAGGCAAAGCCGTAGATGCTGTAGTGAATTCTTTGCAACAGTCAGGTATGCTAAGGGTTAATAGGGACAAATGTTTATTTTAAAAATCGGGGTGGGGGGGGTTCTTCCTCAGAGTTTGCCCCCTTCTCCTTGACACATCAAAAATGGGAAATTATCTATGAGACTGTTTTATTTGTCTGTGTTTTCCGGACGGCACATTTACATACTCAGGAAGGCAATCAATATAAGCAGGCCCAGGTCTTCCAGAAGTCCTTAATTACACGTCTAAGGATGCATATGTATTGACATGTAATACTTGTGTTTCTGCAGTGTCCCCCTCCTCAACCTTTTGAGTTGACATGTGCTGCTAAGACTCTTTGAAAGCAGTAAAATCAAGAGTATAACAGGCAAATGCACAATCAGTTGTTAAATGTGATGGCAAAATAAAAAAAATTTTAAAGCTTCAGTCAGTATGATCAGTTAAAAAAAAAAAAAAGACAGCCGGCAAACTGTCTATCATGTGATGAAATTTGACAGTAGGGATTATGGCTTTGATGGGCCAGAACAGCTAATAGAAGAAGCTGACATTTTTGAAACCCTGCTAATTAAGGGTTCCTTCCTTAATATTAAAATAAAGTCTTTGTCTGGGTTTTATGGTTGGAGAATCAGGTGTTTTCATTAATATATGCCAGTCAGTCTTAATAAGCTTGGAGGGCAGAGGAAGTTATTATTGAGTGACCTTCTACAAAATAAGCATGTTGCTAAGGGCTCTAACCCTGCCCCGATCAGACTGATGAATCTCATTTCCAATGCAAAAGCTTCACAAGAAATCCAAGTATTCTCTGTGCAATCACAGAAAATAATCCTTGTGTCTCTTGTAATGTCCAGAATTGCCACTTACTACACTACTACTGTACAATGAATATTACAATACATATTATTTTTCTAGCACAATTGTCTACATTTCTGAATTGCCCAGAATAGAAAAACTTATTGTGAAGACACTTGTATTGAAAAGTCAGCTCATTTTAATACTTTTCAAATAGTCATCTACTCCGTTCATGAATTATAATGCTCAGAATACATCTGACAATACTAGCTTTGAAAAAGAGCTATGTCTATATTATTACATATTCATTTTCAAATAGATTTCAAACAGATTTTAAACCATTCATTGAAATTCATTGAAATGATAAATTCACAGTTGGACTTTGATTGACTCTTAATCCAATTTTACTTTTGATAAGTTTTCGCCCCTCTCTTCCCACCCACCCCCAACCTTTCTCAACCAAGATGTAGTTTTTGTTCTTCTGTTGGATTTTAAAGCAAAACTGATGGGGTATGGTAAAACTGATGGAGTATGGTATTGAAGGTTTTGATGACTATATGGAAAACCTGTCACTGGACTGGCAAATTGAGTTAAAATCAGTAAAGCACCACACCACAGGTGATTTCTTGGGCTAGTTTCCAATGTACCAGTGCCTCTCATCTGAAAGTCATGTTTATTATAACTGGCTGTTGAGTCACAACCTAGAGCGAAACTTTGACAGAGTCTTGCAGTTACTGAGCTATCAGTAGATGATGTGAAAACGTGCATGGGACAGCTGTCATGTTGGGGTTTTGTGGCTGCCCAGCTTTAGCCTAGCTGATCCCATCTTGAGTCCTTTCTGCCCGTCCTGGAAACAGAAGCTGGGTAACGCCTCTGTTGCTAGATGCAAGATCATGTACAAAGAAAACAAACCTACTAAAGTCTCTTTGGAGAAGGCGAGAGCTAGATTAAAAATTGCAGTTTGTACCATGGGTTTTGTGCTCACCCATGGGAAACAAAAAACCATCCAAATGAGATGAGAATCTTAGACCCAGGGCTTCAATATGTGGGGCAAGAAGTTAATTTAAAGTGCGGCAGTTATCTCAGCCTACATCTATGGGAAAAAACAGTCTCTGAGACACAAGACCTGAGAAGAAAAACAAGAAAGGACTTTTCTTATAAGTGATTTATTGAAACTGTTCTTCAGTATTTTAAAAGTATGTAAAAGGTATTTTAAAATATTTAGGGACTACCCTCATGGTCCAGTGGTTAAGACTCCACATTCCCAATACAGGGCGCCCAGGTTTGATCCCTGGTCAAGGAATTAGATCTCACGGGCTGCAACTAACACTTGGCACAGCCCAATTAATAATCTATATATTTAATGAACACTAGCATAAATCCACCTCCTTAGGGTCAAAATAAATCACTTAAGAGTTTATTGAGACTTCCACCATCCTAGGTTTAACCCGCGAGTAATGTAGGACAATATCTCTGCCCCATAAGCTCCAGTGTAGTTAGAACCCTGTTGTGTCTCAGATTGCCCCCATTTTCTCAGCAAAGTCCCTGTCCCTTCTCATTCTATCCATGTGCAGTCAGCATGGGAGTTGTTTTCTCAAACACCTCAGGCTCCATCCACACCAACGCTACTATTCAAAATGTACAGAGAGCAAATGATTGATAAAGATTTGGTTGACCAAAGTCTTTTAAATTGTAGATTAAATCTAAAAGTTTGGTCCTTTTATTCTAAAGCCATCCCTGTATTTCTGGGGTTTTTTTTTTTCTTGCATCTCTCCTCTTTAATATCATCTTTGATATTCTGTACTTCTGCTGCTGCTCCTCCAGGAATTCTGTGGTTCTAGGGCAGCACCGTCCAATAGAAACAGATTGCAAACTATGTATGTAATTTTAAATTTTCTAGTATTTAGTAGCCACATTTTAAAAAGTAAACACAAACAAGTGGGATTAATTTTAATAGTAAATATTTTTATTTATTCCCATACACCCAAAATATCATTTTAATATATAATTAATGTTTTGCTTTATTTTACTTATTGTATCAAGTCTAAAATCTTCTCATTCAGACTAGCCCCTTCCAGCAACTAGTCATTCAATAGCCACAGGTGGCCATGATACTGGACAACACAGCTCTAGTGAATAGTTATGGTTTAAGTGCTGGTTTAATCTGACATAAAACGCCAAATTATGTGTATGTTATCATACCATTTGTTTGGTGAAACAGAGCATAGAATTGATCAAATTTTCAAAGCAGTCTACTCTTCCCACCACCCCCAGTCTCTCTGCTCCAGTGTCTTACAGTGCCACAGTTTAGCCTCTGGAACAACTCATGTCTCTTGACTCATTTCTCTACTTGCTAGTTCTATTTACATTCCCTATTCTAACAAGACTTACTCTCTGTCTGTTATTAAACAGTTGTGAATTTAACTTATTCCTTTAAAATAGCACTTAGAGAATGCTCAGAGTATTGACTTGTTTCATAGAAAAGAACCTCAAACACTACCACAGCTGATAGTTATAACAGCCAAAGTAAGATAGAAGTCCATTAGCCCTTTTTCTTATGGTAATTCACTAGGAATAAATTAGACACTAGACTCACAGTGCCCACATGGCATTCAGGAAGTTCCCAGGATGTGCTAAAACATATCAATAAGAAAGGTTCCAGGAGGGTCAGAAACTGCTCACAGCATGGAGAATTTTATTTTCCCTTGTTTTCTTCATTGGTTTATTAACAACAAAATTAATTTCTTGACATGGGCCAAGCATGCACTTTCTCCAGTAGCTAAAATATTTTGGTACAGCTTTTGATTTTCTTGGAAGAGATTTTTCAAGACCCTCACAGTGACAAGGAAGAGGAGAGTCATTTATGGAAACTCTGACATTCACATAATGCTTCAGTCTGAAAAAAGCAAGATGCTAGTTGAACATGATTCTTCTTTTGCTTTCTCTTAAATGTAAATTTCTCTTGAGGTGTATGACTGCATTAAATTTGTTAAACTTTTCTCAAACGATATTAATTTTTGTTTTTCTCTCAATGGCATCACTTAAACCTTGTGACTTAGCTCCTGTTGATGGTTGATGTAACTAATCTTCTATCACAGGATTTTTGTTCAGTTGCTCAGTCATGTCTGACTCTTTGGGACCCCATGGACTGCAGCACACCAGGCTTCTCTGTCCATCATCATCTCCTGGAGCTTGCTCAAACTCATGTCCATTGAGTCAGTGATGCCATCCAACCATCTCGTCCTCTGCTGTCCCCTTCTCCTCCTGCCCTCAAACTTTCCCAGCATCAGGGTCTTTTCCAGTGAGTTGGCTCTTCACATCGGGTGGCCAAAGTATTGGAGCTTCAGCATTAGTCCTTCCAATGAATATTCAGGGTTAACTATTTTTAGGATTGTCTGGCTTGACCTTCTTGCAGTACTAGAAACTCTGAAGAGTCTTTTCCAACACCACATATCGAAAGCATCAGTTCTTCAGTGCTCAGCCCTCTTTAGGGTCCAACTCTCACATCCATACATGACTACTGGAAAAACCATAGCTGTGACTATATGTACCTTTGTTGGCAAAGTATCATAGGATAACCCCTTTAAAAACTATTAGGAATGATTAATTATATTATTTGTGTGTGTTTTATTTGGAGAAGACAATGGCAACCCACCCCAGTATTCTTGCCTGGAGAACTCCATGGACAGAGGAGCCTGGCAGGCTACAGTCCATGGGGTTGCAAAGAACCAGACATGACTGAGTGACCAACACATGCTGTGTTTACTTTACAATTATTACTTGTGCATATTATTATTTGTGTGTTCTAGACAATCTTAAAGTTTTAGTCATATAAACCATATCATTTTAGTGCAACTAGAAAAAAATTAAATAACCCGTATAACTTTCAAAAAGCAAATGGAAAAGTCAACCCAGTGATTATTATTGCTTTCCTTATGCGTTTACCTTGTTTTGAAATAAAAGGGCAGTTCAGGCTCAGGGAAAAATTCAAATTTCCATTTCAATTTACAAGCATATTCTACTTTTTCTTTCTCCCATGACCAAAAAAAAAAAAGAAAGAAAGAAAAAGGTAGATAAAATTCACTCTGAGAATAACAAAAACAAACAAAAATTGAGATATATTGATACTGAAGTCTGGCCATGCATGTCATGCGTCTCAGTGTGTATCCAGATTTAAACGACAAATATTGAACCATGTAAAATTTGAGGATAATGGATTAACTATGCTAATATCAAGTATTTTATGTTGATTGCTCTCCTTACCACCAACATAATGAAGAAGCTTTGAAAGTGACATCTTACTATTCATTTGATCTTCAGAGAGGGGAGATTTGACTTCAGTCACTTTTAAGATGGTTAATGCTTCTTTCTTGGCATTATTTCACTTTTTACAATGATGTAACCTCCAATTACATCCTTTTTTCTTTCCAGCACTGTGATAGATAATATAAAGTTGGCCTTTTCTCCCCTACAGACATTTTGAAACTTCAAAACTATAGGAAACTTGTAAGACAAGGCTTTACAATTTCTTGATTTAGTCACTTTCACAAATCCCAGGACTCATGCATGTAATGTAATGTCTCCTCAGTATTACAGCATTCTCTAAGTTCTTTTACTTGGAGTCTCTTATTGAAAGGAAAAGGATATTGACCTATTAAAACTATTCCAAAATTAGTGCTTCCATAATGTGATGTGATGGAGAAATATCTGAACCACAATTACAAGAAAAAGTGAAATTCAGCATATAATTTATTTCTTCAACAGAAAAGAAAAAATAGGGGTGGGGAATACTTCAAAGTCCGGATCTATTCTGTACATAGAATATTTCTGCTGCTGCTGCTGCTGCTGCTAAGTTGCTTCAGTCATGCCCGACTCTGTGCAACCCCATAGACGGCAGCCCACCAGGCTCCTCCATCCCTGGGTTTCTCCAGGCAAGAACACTGGAGTGGGTTGCCATTTCCTTCTCCGATGCATGAAAGTGAAAAGTGAAAGGGAAGTCGCTCAGTCGTGTCAGACTCTTCACGACCCCATGGACTGCAGCCCACCAGGCTCCTCTGTCCATGGGAGTTTCCAGGCAAGAGTACTGGAGTGGGATGCCATTGCCTTCTAGAAGTACTTAAATACACGCAATTGGATTCCAAGTCTCTGGAATGACCCATCCAACACTTGAAAATGTAGCAATTGGTGTTGATTGTTGCCTGATCTACTCAGCTATCGGTAGTGATCGCCATGGAGGTGGACCTGTTCCAAGTAACATACATTTGAGTCTGTACCTGCCATTTGTTCTTTATTTCTTCTTTTGTTGCATTTCCTAAACAGCCTCCCTTTTCCCATTTCCTCTCTGAGAACTAAGTCCATTCAAAGTATCTTCTGACACTTGTTCATCAAAGTTCAGAACTGGTTATCCAGCATTCTCTTTGGATACTGTGGCTGCAAGATTCTCAGGTCAGGTACTCCAAGGGTTATAGAAAATACAATATAGAAACATAGAAAAAAAGAAAAGAGTTTGGCCTCACTGAGTCCCACAGGAGTTGAAATGTTTATTTCTGAAGATAAAATAAACACATGGTATGGTATCTTTTAGCTCAGATTCTTCTAAGGGAAGGCTCTGTTAACATATCTGTGAGCAGAGAGTGGATTCATTGCTTATTTGATGACACTGGAAGAATTTTTCATTCTGCCTCATCGTTCTGATATAGAATCTTTCTTTCTTCTTGTTCTACTAATTTATACACGTATTTCTGTAACAGACCCAATGCTTTTATGTGTTTTTCTTCAGATAAGTCAGCAAATACATAGAATGAGACGGAGCAGTAAAGAACATCAAGTTTCTGTCAAAACAGCTCATAAATATTCAGTAGAGTTTCTGCAACACGTAAGAAGTTAGGAAGATGGCATTAAGATACCAGTAAATCCTAAGAAGACCTATGCTAATCAAGCTATCACATCTTATTATATTTTATTCTCTTATCACTTTGTTATCTCTCAATAATATAAATGTAACCCCCTCCCCCCCAGAAAAGCCCTACAAATCCTAATTTGCTGAGGCGAGATAGAATTCCCGTCTTGTCCTGGGTCAGGATTTTCTAACCATGATCTCAGAGTCTCCTGGCGGTTAGGTTTCCAAACCACTTGCCACTAACACAGTCCTCTCTCAGGCATGACCTTCTATCCAAATACAGCAGGCGTCCTCTATGGAAACAGGCCTGGCTGCAAAAGAACTCCTGATAAAAAGGGCTTAACCAGTAGCACCCCTGAGTCCCCTCAGTAATCTTAATGCCCTCAAGAAATCTACCCAGAAAGAGTATCATCTTCCAAATGATCTAAGAAATTCCACCTTAAACGGCAGATTTGATGACCTTTTTTACATGCTAAAAATGAACTTTGTATGATTCCTAAGACTGGAATATATTGAAAGAAAGAAATCAGTTTGATCATCTGGCTTTATCAAAGCACCTATCCTCTCAAGTTATTCCAACATGAAGACGGCTGGCAGTATTGCTGCCTGCTCCTCGTTTGTGGCAAACCCTTTCAATCCAAGGAGTTATGAATTCACTGATTTGCACTGTTGGTACATTGCTGTAGTTAGAAAGTATTGGCTCACCCCAGGGGGCCAGGCAAAGGCTATTGACTTGCTCGCTTGATGTAGGAAAAAGACAAATTAGTCCCCTATCCTATCCACCAGCAGGGGCACAATGACCCGACCTGGAAAAGTCAACACAAACCACTGTATAATATATTTACATTTTTTTTTTTTCCAGGAAACTTCAGAGGTGCCAAATCAACTGTGTCTAGTGTGCAAACTGCATGCAAGCTAGTAGAATGTGGAATAAATTTGAGGAAGGCCAGCTGGTTTAGCTTGATTACACCCTTGTGTGTGATGGTGCTAGTGGCTATGGCTTATCCTGGAGGAACTTTGGTAGCTTTGAGTGGAGAAAGGCAGAGAGAAAGGAGTTGCAACAAAGCTGTTTCTGGCTATGACTGCTTATTACTCATCACCTATCTCCAGCCCCGTATACAATCTCAGCTGTCTTCTAACACACTAAGCAAACAGGGAGAGGAATTTTTCTTTTAGAGTCACTCCGCTAGGTGGACCAAGTGAGCAAATTCTCTTCTCGTGCTAGGGCAACAGTTTCATTTTGCATGGATCTGTGCCTTAAGTTGAATAAACAGAATATGTTTGCTCATTTTTTTATATTACCATATAAAATGACTGAATTTACTATAAAATGAAGAGGTTCTGACGTTTGTACCAACCAGAAGAACACAGTATTAGGGGAGGAAGTGCTATACCTTTCCATTATGTAGGTCAGAATATAGATCAAAGATAGGACTAATAACCAGTTTAAAGTGGAATTTCTCAATTTCTACTATTGGTGATTTGAAGAGATAGTTAAGAAATAATAATTTTTATGAAAGTTTGTGGAAAGTCAGATAAGAAACAAATGAACTAGCCAACTAACCACAGTTCTGTCATAGACAAGGGAAAAAATTATAAAAGATGACCTTATTATCTTTCAAAGTTCCTTGAAACCTGCTCTTTCTCACCACTTATAAAATCCTATTGTCATAAGTCAGAAAAAGAAAAACAAATATAGTATATTACAACAAAGCTAGTGGAGGTGATGGAGTTGCAGTTGAGCTATTCCAAATCCTGAAAGATGATGCTGTGAAAGTGCTGCACTCAATATGCCAGCAAATTTGGAAAACTCAGCAGTGGCCACAGGACTGGAAAAGGTCAGTTTTTATTCCAATCCCAAAGAAAGGCAATGCCANGAAAACTGGAGTGGATTGCCATGCCCTCCTCCAGGGGATCTCTCTGACCCAGGGGTCAAACCCATGTCTCCTGCACTGCAGGCAGATTCCTTACCACTGAGCCACCAGGGAAACCCCATATACATGCTACTATCTGTAAAATACACAGCTAGTGGGAAGCTACTGTAAAACACAGGGAGCCCAGCATGGCGCTCTGTAGTGACCTAGAGGGCGTGGGATGAAGGGAGTTGGAGGGACACTCAAGAGGGAGAGGAGATATACATAGTTATGTCTGATTCACATTGTTGTACAGCAGAAACCAACACATTGTAAAGCAACTATCCTCCAATAAATTTTTTTTAATGTAAAGAAAAAAAATCCTATCTTTAGCTCAACTCAGTTGGCCTCTACAGAAAAGTTATAGGTCTCAATATGTATGGCAAAAATTTGGAGGGAAATTCGGATGCTATATTGTAATTCACTTTAGAATAGAAAATGTTATAATAATAATACCAGAAATAATAAAAGGAACCAACCTAAATTTGTCCAAATCAAGCACAAATATAGCAAATTTTTAAAGCCTAAATGTCCATCTTTTACTCATTCAGCAAACATTTGTGATTGACCTACTATGTATAAGACACTAGTCCCAGTTGCCAGTGGGCAAAAATTTTGAAGAGTTGGTAACTGGAAATCTGGAGTACCTAACTATAGTAATATAGGATAGAAGCCCTGTTAATTTTTTTCTGCTTGAAGCACACAATGAAGTAACGTTTGCTCATGAAGTAAAAAAATTCCTAGTCTTAGTTTCTGCAATCTATTTTGAGGCACACAATTTAGTGGCAGGTCCATCTTACCAAGGCAATCTTCATAAGAGAGAGAAACAAGTCACACAAGGGTTTAGTTTAGCCTGCCCACTAAACACCTGGGTAAACTTGAATAAGCATTTCAACTTCTCCAAACTATGAAGTTTTCCCCTATTAAATAAGGGAGGTATCAGTAGATTTAGATGTCTTTCAGGTCTCTTCCAGCCCTAACATCTAATTAAGTGAAGTGAAAACACTATGCGAAATGTTGAAAGTGATAGACAAACGTGATGATAATGATGACTCAAGGCCTGTATATGAGCAGACTTCCGTCTACCCCCACGTCTACTTCAGTTTAGTACACCTGCTTTCGTGCCTTCTTTTGGCCCAAGAATCCGATGGAAGAGCATCCTTAGCCCAGGGAATTGCCAGTCTGCTTGCTCTCAGCCTCCTCCCTCCACGGCACCCAGTGTTCTCCCCTGAAGAAAAGTATTCTCTCCTAAATAAAAGGCTGCAAGACAGAGGAGCTCAGTTGTCCCCGCTCAGCTGCTTTGACTGCAGAGGTGCTACCAGAGAAGTGATAGGTTGAATCAAGCCGCCTTTAACCAATGACTGGCCTTTTCTATATTCGAATTCTTCTGTAAAATAGGAACCATCATACCAGTTCAACAGCTTATGAGAATTAGTGAAAGAAAGTATGAAAGGTACACGCATGTAGTGGTAGGTAGTTGCTAACATTGTTATTGCTGTAGTCGAGGCTCAGAGCACACTGTCTGTACCCTCTGCTGAATAGCGATGTTCCAAAGTGACCACGCAAACCCTGAACAGTTCCTCATCACAGTTGCACAGGAATATATGTGCCTGCCGTCCATTCTTATCCACCAAACAGCAGCAACAAGAGCAGGCATTTGGTAGTGCTTATTTCTCTCACACGGCCAATTTCTTCTGCGTGGTTTCATCAGATTTTTGAATTTAGGCTGTGAGGCAGGTAAAGTAAGTCTTGTTTCCATCCCAGAGCGCAGGCCACTGTGTTGTACCATTCCACAGTGGTGCCATCCGGGTGGAATACTGAGTGGTACTTCCCCTTCCCCAGAGTCCTGCAGAGCAGCAAGACTGCCACTTGCAGAATAGGAAACTGAAGCTCAGAGAGGTTAAGTGAGTTGTCTGAGGTCACACAGCAGAAGAGGAAACGATTCTGATCTCCAAGTCAATTTATAACTCCAGCTATTTTACGCTTTCCCCTATACTGTGTGGCCTTTATCACTGTACATTCATGAAGACTATGACAGGGTCAGACTTCTCTACCAAGATACCCCAAAGCATAATATAGGATGGAGGGACTGGCACTGAGAATGTGACCCTGTCACAGACCTCAAGGCTGAAGGAGAGTCTTCCCTGTGTCATAAGGTAACACTACTACCATTGTGACTCAGTCTGGCTCTGGACGTGCTATGCTTGGGACATCATTTTGTGGAAAGAAAGCAACTGCACGTCTAAGTAAACCACGCTGTGGAGACAGCGGGCTGTGCTTCCTCACCATATGACTGGCTCCCATGAATATTCAAGACCCAGCACCCCTAAAAAAAATCTATTACATCTCCCACCTGTGTTGGCATCTTATCACAATCTGGTCTATGCCAACAGGCACACTGCAGTATTAAAGAAGGAATCAGAGTTTGAGAAAAGTGACAGGAATAGTTATTAAAGTGCTGCGATTGGACTCCACGCAATATGACAGTGACTTCCTCGAACTCGCTAATCCCCAAACAAAATCACCATCAAGAAATATTAAAGCACACATTTTATTAGTTTCATTTAATTTCTTAATTGCTCGAAGTCAGTTTACCCATTTATTGCTGTGTGAAATGCTTAGAGGCAAGGCGCACATTAAAGGGATTATTTCCATGTAATCCCTCCCTCCCAGAGGGTAGGAACCGCTCACTTATGAATCCTGATTTATGCTCTGTAACAGTATCAAAATGGAGGGAATCGTTATTGTAAAATGATAGAGTCAGGAGTCGGGTAATATAGGAGAATGTAATTTAATAGCAAAGAGAAAGTACCTCATTTTCAGTAAAAGTTATACGCGCCTGTTTCAGGAATAGCTATTAACCAAACTGAATTTAGCCTCCCATTTTTCTGGCTCTACTTCTGTTAGTCGATAGATGTTGAAGATGTGTCGACTGTTAAGATTTTAATTAGATGGTGTCTGGGAGTTCGATGTGATCATTTTACCAGGGCTTCGAGTTCTGGGGATAATAATTGCTCTGAGCACTCCACTCTCTGTGACAATATGCCCACCACCAGCACAGTCTTCCTTTTTGGCAGAAAAAAGAGGGCAGGCACTCAGGGGGAATTTGGAAGGATGCTGCAAATGATCCAGGAAAGGCGAGTGAGGTAGGAAACGGTCTAGGTAAACATCCACCAAGAAACTAGCAACAGTCTGAACTTCTGGCAGTTTCTGTGCATCATTGCTGGCCTGAGACCATTAAACTCCAGAGGAATGGGAAAGCCATTAGTGACCCGGGAAAGAGCTTTTTCTTGTTCTGCTGCTAACACATCTCTCGCTGTCACAGTACCTATAACCAACTACATCATTTTAGGACCATTATTGCTATTCTTGGAAAGAAGTGAGAGTGATAGCATCAGAAGGGTACAGAGGTAAGCCAGCCCTTACCAGCAACTTCTGCCCGCCTCAGACAGCACATACCCCAGACAGCACTGCAGTAAGCGGTGTGCTTCCATTCCAGGCTGGCCCTCTTCCAATCTTTGATATTCATTCTCTGCCTTTCGGGTCAGCCTCCTACAAAGTTTATACAAAATAAAACTTTTTCTTTAAAGCCCTCAAGGAGATTTGTACCATGTATTTTATTAGACTGAAGGCAAAACACGCTGATAACATCAGGAAAAAAAAAAAAAAAAATGGCTGCTTCAGACCCCAGCTGACCTCTTTTGCATGGAAAATTCTCCATATGATTACAGGGCTAATGAGTAATATTTAATGAAAACATTAGGCCTTTGCATATATTTGTAAGCAGCACTTCTTCCATTTAAATTTACATAGAAATAAGCCAATGTGTATAACTATGCATCCTGGAACTCTGTGTATTTTAAGGAAAATCCTCTTTGGCTATCTCTGGCTGTTTCTATACAAAGCTCAAACTTTTCAATAAGAAAACAGTGGAATTCAGTCAGTCATCCGGTTGACACCACACATGCAAGTATTTGGTGGTGCGTGAGTAGAACAGCTGAACTCAGGCAGACTCATCTTCATTTCATAGAATGTTTTGGCTTTCTGCAAACAACAGTGTATGAGAAAAAAACTGGGCTAAACATGCTAAATAAACATGTGGGGGGGTAAAAAACAATAACAACAACAACTTTCCATTTCAAGAATCCTTAGGCACGTGAGGGTAAACACTCAGGACAAGAACTGTTTCTGGAGGCTTCACAGATTTCCTTTCCTGCTCAGAAGCTGAATCGCAGTGAGGGCTGGATTTGGAAATGCAAAGCCTGTGACGACTTTCTTCTCCACTCCTCCCCTTCCCCTCTAGGTGGAGCTGACAGGCAGCAGTGTCTTTGACTATGTCCACCCTGGGGACCACGTGGAGATGGCAGAGCAGCTGGGCATGAAGCTCCCGCCCGGGCGGGGTCTCCTCTCACAGGGTACCGCTGAAGATGGAGCCAGTTCAGCATCTTCCTCCTCCCAGTCGGAGACCCCCGAGCCAGGTGGGACTTGCAATCCCAACATGCGGGTTGGTGGGCAGGACCTTTGCCAATGATTGCACTCCAGTTGCCAGTGTGAAGAGACTACAAATAGGTCTGATGGTATTTAACAATTCCATGCAGCTTTCTGTCCTGGGCGGTAATTAAGTAAGGAAGAGATTTGAAAATAAGAAGACATTTTAATAAGTATAATCCAGAGATCTAATTTCAGGTGAACAAAATGCACAGAAGGTACCAGTTCCTTTAGATTCTTTTTCAAATTAATGGAGGGAAAAGGTTCAGATTCGGAAAGCCCCTCTGCCTTTCATTGTTACCATGGCTAAATGTAATGCATTTATTTATTATTCAGAAAAATCGATGGCAAAGACTTTTGAATATTAGCTTGTGGAGAATTAAAGGTATTAGGGGCTTGCAGAAATCTGTTTCTTTTTCTTTTTTTTTTTAAGCATCAGAAGGTACTTGAAAGATGTGAACAGATAAATTAAGGCTAAAAAGAAAACAGAAATGGCTACATTTTAAACTGCCTTTCCACCCTCAGTATTTAATTAGATCAATTGTATAGAGGAATGAACAGAGGTGACATTCCTCATTGGGATTCCTTCCAGGACTCTTATAGACTTTGCATTCAGAATGTTCCCATTTTCATTGTGTTGTACTGATGATAATTTAAGTATTAGGGGAAAATCCATTTATAAATTAAACAAAATGACTTGATATCCATCAGTCCCCTAGTTCATCAAGCTGTTCAAACACGGGGAAGATTGGCTGGTCGGCCTGGGTCTTCCGAGAGCGCTGGTAATTAGATCTGCGAAGGATTTATTCTTTGCTGATTGGGGCTTTAAATTAATTGAAGTTCCACATTTGTGGTTTTGTCCTTTTTGTACTTTTTTAGAGGAGATATTTCATATTCTTGTGTGGTGGAGTGCTTGGCCAAGCAGCAGTGGTTTAAATGTTAATTTTTCTCATGAGAAGTTTAAGATTTTTAATGAATCAAGGCCTGATTTGAAGTGCAAAGTTTTATTTGCTTACTTGGGAAATTATTTTTGCCCTCTAAAGATGTTTGTACTTTACTTGATATGTTGTTTTAAAACAGATTCACAAAACAAAAAGCATTTTGTGAAAGAGAAAAAGGAAAAAAGAAAAAAAAAAAAACCCTACCTTTGGATTAACCTTAAAATAACTCTACACATTTCCAAGAAAATAATTTGATCTGCTTAGAAATAATCACAGCATGTTTGCTCACACAGAAGGGAAAATATATGTTTACCTCTTTGGGAAATATTTTAAGTCCTTCTAGAATCAATGTGTGTTTCCCCATTTAAGTTAATTGAAGCTTCTAGGGCATTATTTTCCAGCTTTTGAGTGGGGATCATTCCTTCTCCAGTGAGTCTCATCCATGAGAAAAGAGTATTTAAGACTACTTCTTACCATTTAAAGATTAAAAATAATTTTGTTCCAGAGGTCAAGGGAGTCATATACTCTTGTACCGTACCTCACTGACGTCACTGTAGACAATGTCAGTGAGATCACTGGGCCTGCTTTTTAGTCTTTAGAATGTTCATATCTGGGTATATTTGAGAAGCAGTACATGAGAATAGTTTTCTACTCCATTCTGGAGTTGCACTGGGAAACCAGGGTTGACCATGACTCTTAAAACACTCAGTACATAAGAAATCAAGTTTATAAACCTTAGTATGAACAAAGACCTTGAAAAAGTGGGCTTCGTTTCCCTGAATCACAAAGCCTCAAGTTAAGAGTTTTCAACAGTCCTTTAATCCAACCTCCAACTTATGCAACCATCCTTTCCAGCAAAACCAACAGATGCTCTTCTAACCTCTGCTGAAACTCATTCCTAACAAGAATCTGTGGAACATACAAGGCTTCCCACTCCATTGGTGAGCAGCTCTGATAGAAATTTATTCCTAATATGGAGCCAACCTACTTTGGTGCAATTCTTATATCCTGCCCCCACGCATCCCAGGTCTGCCCTCTGGGACATTTCAGATTGACACCTTCCTCCCCTTCATAGCCTCTCAAATATACAAAGTCAGGTTCACCAAATTCTTCCTCCCTCCTTCCTACTCCTTTTCAAGTCAAACTGCCCTCATTCTGCAAGCACTGTTTAATGGCATGTTGCTAAGACCCTCACCATCCCAGCCATCCTCCTAGCTGTGCTTCCATTAGTTGGTGGCCCTCTAAAAACAGGGTTCTGAGAGCTGAGTGAAGCCTCTAGATGTATTGTGACCAGTACAAAGCAAAGGAACTGTCCCCTTTCTCAGTTTAGGCTACTGTACTGCTATTCAATCCAGGGTTGATGGAGGTCCTATTGGCAGCCAGATCCCACTGTTGATTCATATTGAACTTGATGTCTTCCCTCAACACATATTAAGGGTGACTTGTCCCTTAAAAGAGAAGGAAAACAAAAAAATCCACAGCCTATAAACCAATTCTACTAAGAAATCCAAAATTAGAGTCAAATCAAACCAGTTTAAGATTAAATATGAAAACTCTGATAAACCCCATGCCTGCTGACGCACTAGGATGTGCTTCAGTTTCACTTAGTTCAGTTCAGTCGCTCAGTCGTGTCCGACTCTTTGCAACCCCATGAATCGCAGCACGCCAGGCCTCCCTGTCCATCACCAACTCCCAGAGTTCACTCAGACTCACACCCATCGAGTCAGTGATGCCATCCAGCCATCTCATCCTCTGTGGTCCCCTTCTCCTCCTGCCCCCAATCCCTCCCAGCATCAGAGTCTTTTCCAATGAGTCAGCTCTTCGCATGAGGTGGCCAAAGGACTGGAGTTTCAGCTTTAGCATCATTCCTTCCAAAATCCCAGGGCCAATCTCCTTCAGTCTCACTTAATATCCTTTAATTCTGGCTATCAGAAAAATAACTAACTCCTTTAAAGTGACTCTGTCAGTTATCCTTAAAGTGTAACTGCAAATTTACCCAGGTTTCTTCCCCTCCCCACCCCCAGCCACCCTAACTGATATAATGGAAAACCCTGCTTTGCACATTCCTTAACAACTTGGGCTTGTTAGCAACAATCTCATAGGAACTGTCTCTTCCTTGCTGAAGAGTGTATTTCTCACCATTAGAGAATGTTAAACTGGCTTTGCTTTAAAATTCTCTAGTGTTGGTTATTTGCAATCTTTGGTTTAAAAAGGCAATTAGATAGACTGCTCAAATACTGAAAGGCGTGTAGGATGCTACCTTTAACTAAATATCTTCACTAGCGCAGATCATTGCTCCAGGGGAATTACTTTAAAAGTCCATGTCAGGCACTACATCCCAAAGCTGCTTATGTTTCTTAAAAGCTGAAAGAATTTTAACAAGATTTTCTAATTCTTAATAACACCAAAGAACATTTTTGAAGACTGTTGTTCACTACATCATAATCTTTTCAACTCTGATAAAACACTGATTCTTGCTTAAATAGTAGTGTAATTTGGTTGGAAAATGGATATCAATATGTGGTGATTATGAAAATGAAGGGACTAGTAGGTATGGAATTTTTCAGGAGCCCTGATGTGTTCAGTGTAGCATTACTAAGTGACTGAAATCTAAATAACATTTGGCATTATAATAAAAAGGAAATAAGTGACTAAACCAGCCTAAGAGGCAGTGATCCTGTGCCATAATAGGAATTCTATTTCTTTGAACTGCCAGTCCTGTGATTGTCTTGTCTTAAAGTAGTCTCAAGATAATGAGGGGAAAAAAAAAATCTGTTGATGGGACAGCAAACCCAAATAAATATTTTATATGTATGCACATTCATTAATAGTTTAATAAATATGATATTTCTTTTAGAGAAATTTTAAGGCAGGCAGAAGAGAAATAAACAAGTGTCTACTTTAAAAAGTTCTAGGGTGCCTCTTTAAGGCTTCATCCAAGCATTCCCGAAGGGCTTGCTCTGTCCTGTCCACGGCCTTTCCTCTGCTCCTGTGGAGTTTGGGGTAGTGGGGTGGCCGGGGGGGAGGGGGAGGGGGCTGGGAAGAACTTCTGGAACATGAGGCTTACATGGCTCAGCTTGCTTTTGTAGTTCTGTTTGTATCTTTTCATCTCTCTTAACAATTAGCTATACTCTTGGCATTATGAACCTTATCCTTTTTTTAAAAAAATAAATTTCAGTGTCACATATTTTATATGCTTAGTAAACAGAAAAGCAGCTCTTTCAAGAAATCCTGGAGGTACTTGAAAAATCTCCCTGTTTGGAAAGCAAAGAGTTTCTGTTCCTTAGGTCGGGCCATCAGATTGCTGTGTTTTACTCCCTCCTTTTTCTTATTAAAATACCTTGATATTTTTCTGGTCATAAAATTCGTGCCCATTGTGAAAAAGTTCCGAGAATGCAGACAACAAAGAATAAAGACCTACCTACCCCTGCCCCAAAACAACCACTGTTCTTGTACACTGAATATCCTTCTAGATTTTGTTGCTGTAAAGATGTAGACATATATAGTTATGTAGTGGGATTTCCTCTGTTTGACTAAAATAAAACTAAAACATACATGCCTCTATAGCCTGCTTTCTCTCACTTAACCTCACAGGCCACTTTCCCTGTCATGTTCCTCACTTTAACATAGAATTTCCCTTCTGTCTCCAGTCGTTTGTTGCCTTCTAACTAACAGTCAACTCCTAGCCGTAGGACCACTGTCAGGAGTAACATACCTGGGTCATGCTTGGGAGGGAATTCAGCCAGGACCAGAGATTTCGCTGCCCATTGAATGGGTGCAAGCTCACAGAGGGAGAAATCAATACTGTACCCAAGTTTAGACAAGTTAGCAAAATGTTTGAGACAGTGCTCTCAGTGAAAAGACGAACTACAGCAACATGGCTAACCACCGGTTGTCTGCAGGGAAAGTTGACTGTGTCCTGTCTATAGTTTCAGCACATCTAGGCTGTTACAGGAGGTTAAGATAATGACGGTTAGCACTATGATCTTGATGCTGCTAGGCCCAGTCTACAACGTCCTGAGTATTTTAAAGGCAAGCAAAACAGAAGCAGTTGCGCGCCTACCTGAATAGAAATAATCTGTATTTTCTACATATGCCCCTGCACTATGGGAAATTCGATCAGCTCCCATATCTGCAGAAACTCAATTCCTCTGCATTCATTAGACAATTTTCATAATACATGCTGTAATTAAAAGAAAAAAATGATTAGGAATAACAATACAGAATGTAGAAATGTATCGGAGGATCAAAGCAATAATGTATTTCCAAAGCTGTGTGGATAATGTAAGTATAGTTTTATGGGTGCACTATATTCCATCTAGTACAGTGTTGGGGTGAGAAGGGATGGTTCTCTGATTTTCTTTTTTTTTTGTATTGGTTTAAGTTTCCTATCAATGAACTGAATTTAGAAGGCAGGCAAGGGAAACCATCTAACTAACCCCACATCCAACCTCAGTCCCCAGACAGTGGGACTGTATCTACAGCACTTTCTGCTGTACTGCAAATGTCAAACAGAAGGTGTAATGGATTTAATATTAGCGCTGGCCAAGGTGCTGAGGGAGCTGTTAATAATGTCACTCCAGTTATTGATCTGAAGCCTTTAAAAATCAAAGAAAAGTGAGAGATTCCCTACTGGGGAAAGGCACACAGTGACTGGTTTTTATTGCCAATATATTTCTACATATAGAGTGGCAACCTTCTGGAATTATGTTATCACCATTCATCTCTGTGAGATTTTTGGAGTCATTATATGGTAAGATAATATCATGGAGACTACTCTGCATGCTAATGCTAAAAGATCAGGCCAAGTTCTTTTAGACATAAATAGAGCTTGATAATTTGTGTGGTAACTACAGTAGTCATGTCAAATGATAGGAGGTTTATTAGCACTAGATTTATTTGTGATGACAATGTTGGATCCACAGGAAGTGTAAAATGTGAACTATGTTGTCGTGAGGATGAGCTGTCCTCTCCTTTGGCCTTTCTAAAGCTCCAGCTACAAACCATGCAAGGACTCGCTTGAGACAGAAATGAATTCTGTCCTTACAATTAGTCTACCTTTTTCAGGAAACTGCTAATCCTTCAATCTGAATGGCAGTTTGTATGCAATGAAATCCCTGCTTTCCATAGTCCCCAACTAATAAATGAAATTAAAATGTATAATTTATGTTGAATGTTTATCAAACTGTAAACACACATTTAATGCCTTTCCATATTCATACAGTATAAGCAAAAATAAATCCACCAGACAATGTACTACGGTTATCTCTGATGGATTGAATATGAAATGCATCTCTACTGTAGCTGTAACAAAGATCAAGACAAGTTCATGATTACCTCCGAACTGGCCTGACTCCTATTAATACCCGTGTGCACATGTTTGTGTCAAATCTAATAGTCAGAAAGCAGTCTAACAGAAAGGAATTCGTTCCATAAAGCAAAGTGATCATCCTGTACTGATAAACTCAGCTTTTATCCAAAAATTATGTAGGCAAATGATGCATTTTCCTTAGCAATGCCAGCCTTATTTTGAAATGAAATAGAAACTATCTTTTGCCATTCCTGAGTGAAGATGATGCATACTCTCCAAAAAAGAGCCAGTACTGTCAAAGGGATTGCCCTGCCAAACTCAGAGTTCTTCTTTTGCCTCAAGAAAAGATGTAGTACCATCTTTTCCTGCAGGAAGTAGGCTTTTCTTAGATGTCGCCTCTATCCCCAGATGAACTATACAACTGCCACAGAAGAGAATACCTTTCTCCAGTGCTTTCTGGTATGCAAGGCCTACGAACACTTAGAACCTTAATTTGCTTTTGCTCCCACTTCTGTGTACTTGTCTGTGTATGATGAGAATATTTGCAAAGCAACCGTATATGTACTTCTAGGATATTGCCTAAGGGAGCTAAAGAAAATAAGGGAAATTTCCCTCCCTCCCACCAGGGTATGCTGGCCCAGCATCCCTTCCAGGCCAGCTCCCAGAATGCACAGCTGCAGCACAGGGCATCCTTGGGGTCTTGACATTCCAACCTGTGAAAAATCTATGTTGGTGACTCACATACCTACAGAAGGACAGCCTCTCTTTTGTTTCCAGAAAAGATGCTAGATGTTAGCCTAGTTGTATATGCCATCCTGAAACAAACATTCTCTTCCAAAATTTAGATCACAGTGGTAGCAACTCAAAAAACTGCGTTAATCTAAATTAATATAATGCTATTTACAGGGCAGCAAATGGTTTGTTCAATAATAGTCATGTAGGCCTCTTATCAAAATACACAATAGATTCACTCAGCCTATATGTACCGTATTTTCTTAAACCTTCTATTGAAGGTTCAGAAAATCAATTTTTTAAACCCATTATTTTTAACAGTTGTTTTATATTGCTTGCAAGGTCATAATTTTGACTTCCCTTTCCCTATGGTGATAAGGGGTACATTTCAGCGTTTCTAAAATGAAAGCCAAGACAAGTTGTTAATGGATGATCTTTCTTCCCCATTAAAAAAAAAAATGTGGCTGTTTTTTATCATTGGATATTAACAAATTAAAGATTCTAATTCTATAACTCTTGCCTTGAACAAAGCACAAGTTATTTGCTTTTAATGCATACAACTGCATAGAAATTTCACCCCTGTCCAAATGATACCATTCTGAATTCTTCATCTCAACAAACAGCAGACTTAGGAAGGATCAGTTACCTGGCATTGACTGAGCTTTGCAGGGTGCACAGATCAGAAGAGGCAGAACTGGCTGGAAACCATTTCCACCCCTAGTGAGCAATTTACTCATGATTGCTTGGGGAAAATACTGGAAATATTGCTTCTGTGTAAAGTTTGCAACTTCCAGTTGTCAGCTCTTTGCCAAGCAGTTATTCTCAAGGACAGTTTTAGAAGCAAAGCCTACTCAGGCCACAGTGACAATGGCTAGCATTCATATCCTGCTTGGTATACGCAGAACACAGAAACCCCTAATTACAGGAGTTAATTCACACCTTAATCCCTCTGAGCAGGTCAGTGTGTTATCCTTATTTTATAGATGGGGGAAAGTGATGGAAATTCTAAATGGCTTGCTCCAAACCACACAGTTTAGTTTAGCAGCCAAAATGAGCAGAAAGCGTATAGTATCAGGGTTGCACAGGTAAGAAGCCTAGGAACGAGATAGAAAAAGGAGATAAGACCCTAGGAGGTACAGAAAATGAAAGTGAAAATGAAGTCGCTCAGTCGTGTCCAACTCTTTGAAACCCCGTGGGCTGTAGCCCACCAGGCTCCTCTGTCCATGGGATTCTCCGGGCAAGAATACTGGAGTAGGTTGCCATTTCCTTCTCCAGGGGATCTTCCCAAGCCAGGGATCAAACCCAGGTCTCCCACATTGGGGGCAGATGCTTTAACCTCTGAGCCACCAGGGAAAGCACAGAACTAGAGGAATTTTCTCCAAGGAACTTCTAAAGTCCAGAGAGTAACCTAACAATCCCCTTATGCACATATCATTGGGCTAAAACATCATTTGTTTTCAAATATAGTGTCTAACTGAGGATTAAAAACACCCATCTAATCCTTTCCTCTTCCTTCATCCCTACATTGAAACTCCTTTTGCCACAATGAACAGTAGCATCCGAATCAATTATGGGCAAAACTCAGCCCTGCATCTCTTGGTTCACCTTAGCTACATGTCTCCTTAACCAGGAGCATAGCCTAAATTGTCTCTGTGTATGATCCCTGCTCTGCCTTAAGACAATGCAGGGCCAGGAGCTATGCAGCATCTTCCTTTCAGAACCAGTTCCCGAAGGCAAGCAGGAGATGGAAAAGAGCAAGAAGACCAATGGGGTCCATTGGAGGTCAGCAGAGCTTCCTCAAGGTACCTTCTCATGAAACAGTCGGTTTCCTGGGACCTATGGGAAACATCAACCCATCCATTAGTTAACAAACCAGCCTGAGAGAGGAAGAGCTTGTGTGTTTTCTCTAGTTGTTACTCACCAGAGTAAATTCAAGACCCACCTGCTAATCGGGATTGTGGTAGATTATTCCATAACCGCTCACTGCGTGTTTGTCATGTGTCAGACATTAGACAAAGCACTAAAGAAACAAGATGAAGTTCCCTGCCTTCCAGGAGCTGACCATCACATGAAGAGCACAGATCATTAATACAACGCAGGAGGGTGATGATGATGACAATCAGAGCAAGGTGGTGTGTGATAGGGTGGCGTTGTATTATAAGCTACTGCTGTTGGCTGTCTTTTCAGAACTATTTGGGTTTTAAACTTAACCCTGAAATTAACAGCCCAGAAACAATGCTTCCTTGAGAGCAAGGTGCTTTGACGTGCCCAGAGGTATACAGACCCTGACTCTCAGGAACTTTGATGCAGACTGTTAAGGGCTTTTTCCCTCTTTGTTTGTTTAATTAGCCTTTTTTAAAGCCTGCTATAATTCCTATCTACTGATCTTTCTGTCTCTATAGGAGTGTTCTGAAGGGAAAGTGAATCCAAACTGCCTCCCTTCCACTTATACTGTGCTGATTTCTAAACTGATTTCCACTTATACTATGCTGATAACTAAAATTCAGGAAATGCTGGCTTTGGAAAATTAAACTGACTCTTTTACCTTCTACTCAAGGTAAAACTTGTTGCAAATATTCTAATTACGTTAATGATGATATTAGTAGCTTGTATAATGTTTACCTACATATTCCCACTACATGAGTGGCCACGTTTTAAGAAATTTATTTCTCAAAATATCCCTAATTAGAGAAGGTAAATGGCTCTCCAAAATTAGAAAAGGTAAATGGCTACCCTACACCAGAGTAGACTGTGGCCCTGGGATCTGAACTCGGGCCATGTGATTTGAGTACTCTGCTAGGTGCTTACCGAGAACACAAGTGGTAGAAGACGCGACACGTGCCCTTAGGTAACTGATCATTGTCGGTAGAAGAAAGAAGATGACAAGAGAAGAAAGAAGGATGACCCTGCTTCTGTCCTCAATGAAGACATAAAATCGGCAAGTTGTGTAAGAATTCAGGGAAAAGCTAAATGACTGTGGGTGGCTTTGATAAGGAGGTCAGACCTCCATGGAAACCAACCCAAGAGCCAAGGGGTAGAGATGATCTTCCAGGAGCCTCATCTCAAGGAACAAAGTGGGAGTAAGGATACTGCATTTAGGAGGCTGGAAGGAGCCCTGTCTTCCTCCTGGAGGCAAAGATACATGTTTTTCTATAATGTAGCCAGAGCTTGGAGCAGCCAGTATACCAGGGAAAAGCATCTGAGATGGGCATTATACATTCTGAGTATAACTCATCCAGCAGAGCAGTGACCCAATGAAAATATTATTTCAAAACTTATAAATACAAAAATAAAGTTTGGATCCAGAAGACTCCTCCCTTGAGGGTCATGTTATACAATACCTATGCCCTCTGAATCCCTGCACAGCGTAGCTACTAATATTCATTGAATGGTTGCCAAGTATCAAGCACTCTGCTCAGACCATAATATGCACTACCTCATTCATTCCTCACAAGGTACTATGAAGAAGGCACCATTATTGTTCCCATTTTACAGATGAAAGAACGGAGAAGAACATTTTTAATTTGGAAAAGACATACAGTTAGCAGCTGGATAGCCTAGGCTTTGAAACGAAGCAGCTCGGGACACTCTCCAGCCTTCCTAGGCAGCTCTGTTAGTTTTCCTGATGTTATGCTGATTCCTGTCGACTGGTAACTTACATTTACTGGACTTATTCCCTAAGCCTTTATTTTTGCAAGAATAAGAAGGATGTGTTGAACAGGGCAGACTTAAAGTAAAGGAAACCATCCAAGGGGCCATTTCTTTAATCCAGAAGTGAGTGAGTAGACCTTGAGAAGAATTATTGCAAAGGAAGAAGCGACCATTTAAAACTAAGAGAGAAGACAGAAAAAGGTAGAAATACACCTTGTGGTCAGTCTTCAGCCAGGAGCGAATGGTTAATAGTCTAGAAATTATACAAGTCTCAAGCTTTCACATGATTAGGATTAATGACACCATCTGTCCACTCTCATTTGTTGTATCAATTGGTAATAAAATCTGAAAATATTCAAAAATTACAAAATTACATATGCTATTTATCATCACACATTAAGATGCAAATTTCCTTAGGGTTCAAAGCTGTTCCTTTTTATAGTTTATGAAAATATATCGTGTGCCTTTGGTAAAAAAAAAAGTCTGCTGCTCAGTGCCTCTCACTTGTCAGGGGTGTCCTCTCCAAATAAAACCATGAGTAAAGCATAAGGTGAAATTGGTGACACAAAAAATTAAAACTCTGTACTTTCCTGTGTCCTATCATCTCTTGGTTGACACCGCAAGAGTATTGAAATTATCTGTTAACTCCCTTCCCCAATTACTGCTAGTCAAAATGAAATAGAAGTTGATTGAATTGATAATATAAAAATGAGTTTAAACTGTAACCAGTATTTAGGGCAATACTTTCCATTTCACAGAAGTAATACAAAAGTGTAAAAATAACAAAAGTGCAATCATCTAAGTATGTAAAACATTCACTCATTTCCTCAATCATCCCCTCATTATTTATTGCATGTCCATTGAGCAAGCTCAATCCTAGAGCCTGAGATATGATAGCTACTAAAAAGGTCCTTGTTCTCACAGAACATACAGTCACATAAACCACCTGGCCAAAAGGATTTCAGTTGAGAAAAGTCAGTTGAAAGATTCAGGTCTCCACTTCATAACCAATAGGTAAATCTTTACATCAGGTGGTAAGGGACCCGTTGGGCTGTCTCTATTTTTAAAATACAGAGCTGACACAGATTCTAAGCCAGTACTTCCAAAAATGCGTTCTTTATCATAACTACCCTATGAGATGTTCCCCATGACCCCTGATAAAAGAGCAGAGGAAAAGAGCTTCACAGCACATAGTCTCATTGACGACTAACAATGAACGTTAACTTAGTGAAGATTTGAAATGTGTGTGATCAATAAGTCTTTTTTTTTTTTTTTTTCGGTTTGAACTAGCCTTTCCTCATTTATTCAACTATGGAAAACATTTTTTTTAGAAAGAAACTCCTACAGACACCCCAGAAACACATCATGATGGCCTCGATCTTTTTTCTGATCCCCAGAAGGAAACTCCTCCCATCCACACCAATCTCTTCCAGGCAGGATCACAGTGTGGCTTCTCAGCTCAGAGGTTCAACTACCCATTGCCTCTGGTCACTCTCCCAAATGGCGCTCCTCAGTCTTCAGGGCACCCTTCAAGCTTTCCTAAAAGGGAGCTCCTAGATGAATCTAGTAATTAACTGGAAAGACAAGACCTGCCAGCTCCGAGTTTCACAGTTTTAGAACAGCCCCGGGCTTTGATTGGCAGGTCTTGGCATTCCTCTTTCACCCTGTCTTCCCTATTCATCATTTAATAAGCAGAGCAAAAGCCCAAATCTCTGGTTTCCCACTCACCAAAGCAATACACCAACAGATTCTGATGTAAGGGTGCAGTTATGGCTGCCCAGAGTTCTGCTCACTGCTCCCCTCCTAACCTTAGCCAACTACCATTGGTGTGGAAACAAGAACAAGAATGTGGATTCAAGAAAAAGCATGTTAGGGTGGTGGGACAGGAGAACCAGTGTGGTGGTGGTAATCGGTCCCTACACTGCTTTCTCTGATTTGTAGTAGCTGCACTGCCCATATTATAGATTTTAAAAATCTACTGTCTGGTTAACTTGCTGGTTACTCAAATAACTGAGAGCTGATAATATACGAAGGTAACAGCCCTAACCCAAACTGCAGGATATTCTCTTTATACTATTTCTGTAGCAGCCGCAAATATAGAAAAGTGCCCAGGGTCCTCCTGGCTCTGTCACTTGTGAGAAATTTGACCTGGATCAAGTTAATTAACTTACATGTGCCTCAGTTTCCCACTGTAAAACGTTGGCCCCTCTAGTACAAGTTTGGAGAATAACGTAGGAATAATCAGCTGTTGGTTTTAACATCATACGAATTAACATTAACATTCCTTATGGGGTCGTTAGCATATTTTAAATGCTTAGAACAATAGCAGGCACCACGTAAGTGTTCTGAGTGTTGTCATTATTATTCATTTTGTTGAGCCAAGCAGTCTCTTATTACCAAAGTTATTCCTTATGGAAAGGCTGGCCAGGGCTGAGGTGACACAGTTGACTCCTGCACCAACTTGCAAGGCTTGAATTTGGGCTTCATTGTCACAGAGGAAACTGTTCCTGTTTCCTTTCTTAAAGAGCCCAGATTCTGCATGGATCACGGTACCCAAAGGTATGCTTCCAAAAAAAAACACCTGAAATGGAGTCCTTCTGGAAAGAATTCATTTAAGGGGGAAAGGACTCTCTTGGAAATATATAATTTATCTTCCTCCAGCCTCTCTAATGAACAGATTGTGCTTTACAGATTCACCTTTTTTTGTATACTCAGTTCTCTTAAAGCATGACAGAGGTGTGTAATTCTGTTCTCAGAGGTCCATCCCACTTTGGACTCAGCATTGAGATAGGCCTGCAGACTTCCCCTTTCCTAAGGCTAACATGGAAACAGCCCAAGCCCATCTTAGACAGGAGCTCAGTGTTGCTCTCCAAGGATTTGCCAGCCTGGTCTACTAAAACATGTTCTGCTTACGACCCAAAGATTTAGCTGCTACACAGCCTATATGATGAGCTTGACTGATATCTTTCCCTTTTATCAGTCTGGGTCATTGCGACACGGCCATAGCCACAGCAGGGGTTCTGCTTCACAGAAAGACTAAGTGACACCAAATGGGCTATTCAGTCTCTACAACATACGGCTCCTTTTACTACCAAATCAGCCTTCATACACCCTCTGGTCTGTGCTGAAGAATGGGGTGGAAGTACCCGCCTATTAGTCTGAACTTTAAATGAATCAATTTATTTTGTGTAGGAGGGCTTCAGCTCATCACTAATCTCGAGAGCGGAAACGAGTGTAGATCTGGGGGAATGCTCTTGTAAAAGCACAAGAGATGCCCAGATGGCCTAGCCAGAGGTCCTATATATGGACTTAAATAAATAAATTAAGAAACTCATTTCACATAGGCCACCAAGCAGTTATGAGATGTTAATGACTTTTAGTCACTGCCAACCTGGACAAAATTCAAGCCAATGACCTATGGGTGAAAGGCTCTATATATCCCATTACCAGTCCCCTGAGCCATCCCATCGCCCCTGACAAGGTATTTTATCATACCCAGTACAGAGCAGTATGGCAGTCCAAATTCCTATACCATCAGAAAACCACCTTCAGCTATCTAAAATAAAAGAATATTTTCAGAATAAAAAAGAGGCAGAAGACCTAGTTCCTCAAATAAAGGAACAATTACAATTAAAAAAAAAAGCCTTTTGGAAAAGGGTACACATGGGTATACATACATACATATACATAGCATTTAGACATTTTTTAAATTCCAATATTTTTTCATCCTATTTACTCCAGTGCACATTTGATTCTGCCTCTGGATATTTAGTAACTGGCATATCTTGGAGTTCCCATTAAAAAAGGCATTAGTTTTAGTTTACCATTTGTATAAAACTGATTCGTTAAATCCTTGATGCTTTCTTTCCTAGCTTGTTTTTAAGTGTCATAAATAAATGACTTAAATGTCCCACAAGACAAATGTTCTTTAATCATCTAATGCACTCATTTATCCTAAGTCTTAACCTTAGTCCTAAATTAAGTCTGTTGCAAAAACATAACTTCATCTAAAACTACCCATCAATCCTATGTGGTTTTGATAAGCACATTTAAAAAACATAAACAATCAGACAGTTGTCAATCTGAGTGAAGCCCAGTCCCATTTAAGAGTTATTCACCAAGAGCCATATTTCATGCCCATACTACCAGTGGAATTACAAAGGAGAACAGCGGCTTTTCGAGTCTTTGCAGAGAGTTCACGTTGTGAAATGGTTTACAAGAGTAAAAAAAGAAACAAAGACTAGACAAGAGAGAGGATCCTCATTCCACATCAGATACGTTCTGTTTGTTTGGGGAAACTATTAATACCCTGACAATGTTGCAAATGCATTAAACTTTCATGATCACATATTTAGTAAATTGCATGTCATGCCTTTGATTAATTTTCATTTGCTTATGGTCCTAAAACTCTGTGTCAAAGAATCTGGCTGCTCAGAGCTTGTACATGAGTAATGATCACCGAAAGGTTTGGTGCAAGGAGAAACGAAGTGCAAGTTTAATGGAATAAACACTCGACTAAATGGAGTACTTACTACTTCATAACTAGGAATTCATATAGTTTGGTGAAATCTTAGCTTTGACAGATTCCCAATTTAATTCTGAATTAATTTGAATGTCCTGCATTTACCAGTGGCACCCTTTTGCAGCAGGGCAAAGATAACCTTCTCATTTTTCCACTGGCTTCCTTGGGTTCTGCACAGTTACTACTACAGAGCGAGCCCCTTAAGGTTGTTGGAGGCACCCCCCTCCCCCATCTCCTGACCAGGTGTTTAAAATTTTTTAAAAGTAGATAAGAGCACTCAACAAATAGCCAGATTGAGAATAAACTCAAAAATTATCACCAAGGCCCTTCCTCTGCCACAATTTGTCAAATCTGCTGATAGGAAACAAATTCTATTCATAAAGATTTTATTTTGGGGGGGGCAACTCTCGTGATTTGGTAGCAATTCAATTATAGTTTTGTGAGATAGTGAGCCCGGAGAGGGAATCCGGACTGACAAGAAATATGACAAGACAGTTACAGAGTGTTTATGCAATTAAACTTTCCCTGACAATACCTGCAGAATGATGAATGCGTGGGCGGAGGTGTGTGAGCGCAGGCAATGCCCCACAAGTATTGCCCATTTTTCATTATTATACAACTGTTCAGATCTTTCAAGAACAGCCTGAAGTGAGGTGGAAAAGAGAGTACTGTTCTCTAGCATGTTAACCAAATGCCTCTTATTTTTTTTATTCCTTCCCTCCGACGGGTCTTGATGTGCCAGATGATAAAAGAACATCTATTTTAGAAAAATGTTTCAAAAAGATGAAGATTTACCCTGAGCTTGACATATATTAATTTTGGATACCAAAAGAGGTTTTTATTCTTTTTTCTATCTGCAACTTTATATCACTTCCCAACTGATAGAACGGTGCATAATTAAACTGTTGGGTTATTCATTTTATGCAAGCAGGTGCAAAGGGCACTATAAAAGTAGGATTTTACCGATGGTAGATTAAGAAAGAAAGGAGAAACTTAAAAGCCTTTTGTTGAGAAACACAAAAGCTTACAGACGAGATTAATTTGGTTGGGCAACGTCTGTATTATAGTGCCTGGGTCTTTCAAGGATATGTGAAATCAGGAAAGTTACAGGATTTCAAGAACCTCTCAAAGACTATGTGCAGTTTTTCAGCTTCTTAACAACCCTTACTTGGGATCCTTATGTGAGACCATCAGCTTGGGGTGTGATTTTTATTTTTTTTAAACAAGTATTAAAGTACACAGATTTCTTTAAAAGAGCTTTGATTTAACTTGTATAGACTCCACCGTGGCAAAATCAGCAGTGCCCAGAAATAAGAACTGAACTGATGGTAAGGTGAATTCCTTTCAGACCCCAAGCTTGGAGGACTCATTGTGTAGAAATGAGGGAAAGATAGTTTCAGCCTGTGGCTCCCAAGGTGCAGAGGGCTCAAGTGAAAACCACGCCTTCCCTTAACATTTACACGTCTATTTAAATGAATGAGAGTTTGCAAGGGGAAAGAAATGAAATCTGTCTTAGAGCTATTCATTCATTCATTTTGACTTCTGGTAAGCTGTTATTGGTATCAGTTTTTTGGTTTTTGTTGTTTACTAGTTGATGCTCCTTTTTACATTCATCTCTCCTTTGAGGACATTTAAAACCTTAAACTTCTGCACGGAAGTATTCAGTTGTTATGACCTGCCCCCATTACCACTTCCTAGAGTTGAATCTAGACCCAAAGGCAGAGAGCTATAGGTACATGTCTGCCTCCATGACTGTGTTCCTGTATTGACTCTGGTTTAACAGGGAGTTTCCACATGCCCACATGGAGATTACTGTAAATCAGACTTACATCTAGAGACTGTTTACGTGATCCCATCAATTTGGTAAGCTCAGTGAAATAACTAGTCTTTTCTGTATCAGCAAAAATCAGTTAATCTTATTTATATTAGAAGCGAGTTGACCATACATTTCTGTCAGACTCAGAAATCTCATATAAACCATGGTTTAAATACAAGAGTTCTTTACAGTCCTCTCTCTTACCAAAAGGCTGCACTCTCTTATGTCCCTCCCTCCACACCAAAAAAGACCAATTTTGTCAGATGTGATTTTTAACATGCACTAAAATTGATAGTTAAAAAAATATATTGTTTGCACATTACGTAGGTGTTAAAATTACATGGTAGTGTTCCTTTATTTTCAAAAACCAAACCTAATCCTGTTAATTCAAAGTGAATAACAAACAGGACTAAGACTTTTTCCCAAGTTGTTACATTTATTCAACCTGCTTGTGTTTTGTTCTTCATCGTAATTATTTCCAAGTCAAATGTGCACTGATTTCCTTGCGGACCTGCGTACCTCTGACTAACTTAAAGAATTGAGCTGGGATAATTCACACAATTCCTCGGGGGTCATGTTCACTGTTTTTTTTCAAGGACATTTTTATTACAAAGCTGATGAAATTTGCATATTAATTCATTTCTTTCAATTTTTTAAGATTAAATGTTGTCAACATGTATCAGTGCGAGGCTCTGACAGTGCTGATGAAATGGGTCAGTCAAGCTTGAACATTTGGAGTAAGGCAGCCATCTGCAACCCCCTCGCCCCTTGTGGGATTCTGTGCTACCACTGAAACCTGGTTTTAAAAAAGTTTTATTCAGTGCAGGATATTAAAACATTATCTAAGAAATGATAGGTGTTAGTCTTTCCATTTACTCAGAAAGTGAATTTGACACCAAAATGGATCTAAGGAGAGCCTTGCTGACTTGGAGTCAGTGTTCTATCAGTCTTCATTAAACCATGGTCACAAAAGTCCCCTCCTTCCCCCCCACCCCCCCACC
>SJYA01002821.1:2818527-2831852 GCA_006410615.1 Neotragus moschatus
CCCCCCCCCCCCCCACACACACACAGTTTCAAATTTGGTGAAAGGAGTTTAGGAGAGAAGTTGAGTTTCATGTTTCCTCTCCTGGTAAGATTTCACAGTTAGTGGGGCTTTTGCCAGTCATGCTCATGGCAAGAAGTGAGGATGGGGAGAGCCAATGGGATGGTTCATAGGACCCAGTGTCCTCCCCAGAGGTAGACCTGCCCTCCATTTTACACACGGCTAATACACATGAAATGGTAATCCACTCCAGCACTCTTGCCTGGAAAACCCCATGGACGGAGGAGCCTGATAGGCTACAGTCCACGGGGTCGCAAAGAGTCGGACACGACTGAGCGACTTCACTAATCCACTGATACACGTGAGCAGTCCTCGGTCACATCCAAAGCCTTCACGAAATGGTACCAGTGTTTACATGGAGAACTTCACCTCTGTCTATATCCAGTTTAAACATTAAGCTGTATTGCTTTATCCAATTTCCTTACAGTCAAAATACATACTTCCATCAGACACTCTCAAAGAGCAAGACCACCTAAGTGAGCAAGCCCTTTCAGTGTTATATTGCCTTTCCAGATCACTGATTTCTCTGTGTCTTCGTTTTCTGAAGAAGTCTCTTTGTGATATACATAAGGCCTTTAACAGATTCCGAAGGCCTTGCAAAGAAAAAAAGTTTCTGGCTGCTGGGTTAAAGTAGCAAGAACCCTCCCACCACCAAGCTTCACTGGCCGTACAACTGATGGAAGAACCTGCCCAACACAAAAGGCCACTTCTGATACCTGGAGGTTCTTCAGGGAAGACCTCCCAGAACTGCATGATCTGACTTTAGGGAACTTCTGTAGTAGCGCAGGGTAATTTTTTTTAAAGCACTTACGGTAATTTTTTTTTAAGCACTTTCTTTGAATTAGTAATTAAATCTGGCCATATACTAACCAAATTAGAGACTCAGATTTTCAAGGTTCTTACCCTTCAGCAACATGTGTCCACTGGTTAATTCCTAGTCATAGAATTGTCTGATATATGTACAACACCATTAACTAGAAAAGTTTGTTTCCCAAACTGGGAAAAAAAAATAGATACACTGCACAGTAAGAAGGAACAACAGAAAGAGAAGGTAGCCTCCGAAATGGTTTTATCTTGATTTTGAATTAAACTCCTAAACTCATATTGGATTGAAAAATCAAAATCAGACTTCACATTGTCAAGTTGGAAAATGTCAGATATGAAATATTTAAACTGTGGAATACGGTCTTCGACTTTGGGTTATAAAACTTTAATTTTGTGAGTTGGTAGCACTCCAATAGTTCAATATTTTTAATTCTACAAATCCATGTTTATTAACTTTCCAGGTTTAAACAGTATCACCAAGTCTATTGAAACTAAATTATTCTGACTTGTGAGAGCTACAGGGTAGGTATAATTTGTTTTCTATTTCTACATAAGTGACAAAGACAAAAGAAAGAACAAATAAAAGGAATCGATTGCCACACAATCCCTTTTTACACTTTCAAAATGACCTAAAATCCTAGCTGATGATTAAAGCAAAGATTCAAGCCTGGAGTTTTAATTGTGGAGTTTTCAGGCATAAGTCAGGTAGCACTTAGCACAGGGCTATCCCTGTGTTTTTTGTTTGTTTGTTTGTTTGTTTTTTAATAAAACAGCTTCCATGATATTACTGCTAGGGAGTTAACTGTATTCTTCTCAAAGAAGAAACGCTGCTTTTTTTGTTTTTCTTTATTTAGGAAATATGAGCTGCAACTGCTTACAACAGTTTTTAAAACCTCTACCTCGATTTCATGAAACCAAAATCATCAGTTGCTAAGAGCAGTGATAACTTTTCATCTTCTTCCAATTATAGTCTTTTCTTGTAACTCAAGTGCTTCTTCCCTCTTCCTGGAGATTATCTAACATGTCACTATTAATCTGATCATATATTTACTGTTTGTTCAACACCTACTATGTGCTAAGTAAATGAAGTCCTTGAATGAGACAGTTATGGTATCACAGAAGGGACCCTATAGCAGGCGTCAGCATCCCACAAGCCACTCCCGGTTCTGTCTCTATCAGCTGGCTTATCTTAAGCATGGATTTTGAGCCACCTTCCTCACTCACAAAATGAAACTGACATTTACTCACAGGATTGTTGAGGGAATTACAAGCATAATAAATATGAAAATGCTTTAAAAAAAAAATCTAGTGTTTTACACAGCTTGATAGATAGTGCACCACAAGTCTTCAGGGTTCATCTTGTGACTTTTCTGCTTTCGTAGGCAAACAATGGTGTCTTGAATTTTTACACTCTAATGCCATATCCATAGCAGCTGCTGTTGACTTCAGCATCCAAGTTAGATTATCCCACACAGTTTTTGATGGAATTCATCCCTAACTTAATCTGTTTGTAATTTAGTTTGCTGCCAGGGAAGGAAAGTACATTTGCTGTAAACCCCAACTCCGGGTTGCTGGCTGGAAAATTCAGTGTGTTTTGTTTATTGCTTTTGTTTCATATATAATGTATATTACTTCAGGATGATTTGTTCAGGGAAGACAACTTGAGGAGTTACCCTTGTACCTAGAATCTGCTGAAGGTGTGCCGTAAAAGCATTACTTACTTCTGAGTTACCCAAATCAACTTGGAATAATGAGTTATTCTCCAGGGGCTATTTTCTCTGCAAATTTATGCGTTTACAGTTCATGTTTCTTTTTTAATGATACATCCAGCGATAGGTCTTTTTGGGGCTTTACAAAAGCCTAGCATTTCCTCCATTTCGTGTTTATGAAGCCAGCTACAGCTCTTCCGACTTGAAGTGCTCCAACTTTACAATGCGGGAGGAATGAAGACTTGCATCACCAGTCTTGTATATCCTGATACCTGGTCACATGACAAACTTTCCTGAGCAACTCTGTCATCTCAGTGAAGCTGCTTCCCCTGTCTATCAGACAAGTCCTGTTCACCTGCCCAGGATTCATCACCAGTACCCCCCACCCGCCCCCAGCAGCTTTGAACCACAACCAGAACTTACAACAACAGATCATCCAGGAGGGTGGGTGAACTTTTGTTCGTGACTGGAGTGAACTCCAGTTTGGATAAACAGGCTTTGAATTATTTATTTCACAAATCAGAAAAGCTTATCTTCTTCTTTTGATATATTATGAGGGACGAGGGCAAGTTGGAGGCAGTGTATCTATGGCATCAATACAAATAAAAGTTCAGTGTTTAATAATATGTGAAATTAGCAACTAACGCTTTCTCCAAAAATAATTCAGATCAGACTGAACCTGAATCAGTCTCTCAAGTNAGCTTATCTTCTTCTTTTGATATATTATGAGGGACGAGGGCAAGTTGGAGGCAGTGTATCTATGGCATCAATACAAATAAAAGTTCAGTGTTTAATAATATGTGAAATTAGCAACTAACGCTTTCTCGAAAAATAATTCAGATCAGACTGAACCTGAATCAGTCTCTCAAGTGGTAACAGGAAAGTACAGTTGACTGACACCCAAAATGATGACAGAGGAATATATGTCTTAAAGGTATAACTTCTCCGCTGATTTACTGAAGTTTCATTAACAATCACATGAGTGACATGTCGTGTGTATCAAAACACAGAGCAATGTTTTTCCCTTGATAATATATACTGATTTCTTTAATATGTAGATCTCTTAATGCTGGTGGCACTTGGATGAGAGATTGTTAAACTTGTTACACAGGAATCGTTCAGTCCCTCAGCTTTGCGTCGGCAGGGTGATCAGACATACTGGCATGTCACCTCAGTGTGTTTCCTCTCACTGGGCACCATTACGGTAACGGCTGTGAGATCTTAATATTCCAGAAGAACATTCCGTGCTTAACACTTAAGAGGGAGGTCTTCTTTCTACTGTACTTTGAATGGAGACTCATTTTGCGATTTGCCCATCTGCCTTTCTGCCAAGCCTGGGCTTGAGCTGCCCTCAAGGAGCCGGGGTCCTAGTGGGGCACTGAGACAGTAATGGCAGGTGACACAGGCCGTCACTTGGTCACCATCAAAGGACCAGAAAGGACAATATGCGGTGCCAAGGTACATACCAGGGGTGACCTCCAGAATTTCCAGAAGAGAAGCAAATATTAAACGACTGTATTCCCTTCGATTAGGAAATAGGAGCACCGAAGGAAGCAAGCTGTGGCTTTTGTCCGGACACTGGGCAGTTTCTGTGCCCTTTAGGAGAAGAAGGTAGCATCTTGGTGATTGCATTCGCTGAAGCTTAACTTGCTTCAAGAGACAAAACTCATTAGAGGTTACTGCCTCTCCAGCCCTTAGAGGGGACTCACAGGGCCCTATGGAAATATCTTCCCCAAAGGAGATAAATCACATTTTTAGAACTTAAACATATATGTTTTCTCATATTTTATGTGTCCACATCTATCTTGCTTTTCACTTATTCTGAATGGGTGCTACCCTACCCTAAATGTTAGCTTTAAAATCTTAATTCCCTCCCTGACACCGATTTCACAATGGAAATAAATATTCTAGTATAATTACCTGTTTAAAATCATCCTGTCTGGAAAAAAAAAGAGACATTTATAAGACTATCCATTGGAACATTTTTGCTATTGCAAAAAATTATCTATAATTAATTTATGATGGAGACTTAGCTAAATGCATGAAATTATACCCATAGACTAAAATACTATGCCGCCATTAGAAAGAGTGTGGAATATATACATACTCAAATGTGGAGGAGGTTCCAAGCTATTAAGCAGAAAAAAAGAAAAAGCAAGAGGCAGAACAGTATACGCAGGCTGTTGTCATTTGTGTGCCAAGAGAGTAAGTGCAGACACAAGTTACTGGCAAACGCATAAAACACCTTTGCAGGGATGTCCGAGAAACTGAGGACACATAAGAAACTGTCTCTGGGAGAAATTCAATGAAATTTGGGGTCAGAGTTTGGAGGAAGCTTTGTTTTCTCTATACTCTAACCTTTTGTACCGCTTGAACTTTTTTGCCATTTTTTAAAATTGAAATATAGTTAATTTGCAATATTGTGATAGTTTCAGGTATACAGCAAAGTGACTCAGTTATGCATATTATACACACACACACACGTGTGTGGATTCTTTGCAAATTCTTTTCCAGTATAGGTTATTACAAGATACTCAGTAGAGGCCCCTATGCTATATACTTGTTGCTTGTGTGTGTGTGTGTGTGTTGCTTACCTATTTTATATACATTCATGTGTGTATGTTAATCCCAAGCCCCCAATTTATCTCCCTCGACCTCAGCTATCCTCTTCAGTAACCATAAACTTGTTTTCTATGTATGAGTCTGTTTCTGTTTTATAAGTTCATTTGTATAATTTTTAGCTGAGTTCTTTCGAAACCACATGCCTGCCTTAACTTTTAATGTTTTTCATGGTTGGAAAATAATCATTTAAAAGCTGAGATAATAACTTATTTTAAAAGTAACTATCAGTTAAAATCAAGTAATCAAGTAACAGGAAAATAACCTTTTTAAAGTATGCTTTTACACCTAATTTAAACAACCCTGATTATTGTAACTTTTCCAAAACCATAGTGCGCTCTCTGAGTAAGTTCTGGGAGCTCAGGGAAAATTATTTGCACTGAATCACCAAGCAGTTAGCTCCTCCAGCCGTGCAGACAGAAACGGCACCTGGAAAGTAGCCGCGGTCACGGAAAAGGAGGAAGTGAAAGAGGATCCCGCCCCGTGACCTCTGGCAACAGCCAGTGTTCAGTGTGAAACGGGCACTAATAGCACGTTCAGTGCTGAAACCCTCTGCCTGAGCTAGAGTAATTGGGACGGTAAGTCAGATTGGGATTTTTCTCTGAGGTTTCACAGCTTATGAAGTCAGCAGAACAGGGTTATTAAATCATAGCCTCGTACCAAGTCAAAGGGATTTTTCTAAATGTAGAAGACAGGGAAAATGCAAGCACCAGCTGAGCGGTCCTATGGGTGAGGCGATGAGCCCATCCCCAGCACAGCTAATGACCTGTTTTCGGGGCACAGCTCATATATTCCAAATAACAGGGGGGAAAGAATTCCAAATAGCTTAACATCATTAAACCCAAAATGCTACTGGAGCCTTCCTCGGTGGCCTCATAAAATACCTTATCCAAGTGGAGAATGGATATGCTTGCTGTAAATCATGGAAAGTTTATGCCACCCCAGATGAAAACTTCACACTAACTTGTTCACTCTGGGGAAGGTTCACAGGTTTGCTTTGTTTGGGGGGTTGGCTTGGTTTTTTTTTCTTTTTTTTTTTTTAAGCAATAATAGTCTTTGTAGGATGGCTGCCGTGTCAGCATTTATCTTGAAACTCGTGGATATGAGTTCTGACTGGAGTCACCTTTCTGACAAGTGTTATTGCGACTGTGTTTTATATCCCTGTTCAGAATGGTTTCTAATGATAATGCCCTGTCTACCTCGCTGCTTCACACTAAATTATAGATGCCACGATGACAGGGCAAACTGCATCCGAGCACAGAGCTCGACTCCTTCCCTGTGATGTCAGTGCCTCCACCCTTCTGTGCCTGGAATTAAAAATGGGGAAGCCACGATATGCAAAACATTTGTGCTTAAAAATAATGTTCTGTCAGTTATTAAACAAGTGATATTTCATTTAATCAGCTCAAGGGATTATTTTAAATGAAAAGGCAGTGAGGATGATTTTATTAACACATTCCTGCCCTAGAGTCCTACTGTAATAATTCTTTACCTGCCTAAATTAAAAAGTTATCATTCAGTCTGTCTACGGGAAGAAGTTCTGGGTGATTGGATTTTATTAGTTCTTTGATTTTCAGTGCCTCACAAATGGAGGTAAAGGCTGAAAAGCTTATCCTATAGCAGTGAGAATGTTTTACCTACTTAATAAATCACCCCTTCTCCAGACGGTGATTGTTCCAGGACTTATAAAGCAAGTGTGTTTCTGAATACAGTATTTTATCGAAATAGGGTCCGTCTGACCAATCCACTTATATATTTGAACCTCCCTGCAATTCATTCCATTGCTCTTGCTACTATCATGTGCGATTTAGCTACTATCCAAAATATATTTCTAAATGTAGTTTAATTGTCAATTACATATAAAGCTTTATGCGAGGATCTGGAGAAAGAGATAAATAAAATCGCATTTCTGGCCATAATGGGGCTGCTAGGCGAGGCACCCCTCTAAACAAAGAATACAAGGGAGTCAATGAAACAAAGGCTGGAAGAGAAAAAGACACTCCAAAGTTCAAATACCTACCCTGCCCCATGTAACAAGCATAACCCTTGAACACCTTTTGTGAATAAGGTGTTTTATAGTTTATCAAGTATTTTCAAATACAAATTATGTTTGCTCATTTACTCCCAAAACAATCCTATGAGGTTAGGCATATTATTATTTCCATTTTACAAGTGAGAAAACTGTAAACAGAGATAATTCTAATCTTGTATCTCATGATTTCAACCTGAACTTCAAAGTCTTTTCTAATTATTATACCCAAGATTGCTGACCTGAGGATCTGTTTAGTCATCCGGTGCCAAGAGGAACCCTGTGTACAAGACAGTGTGTATGGATATAAGTGCATCATTCTTGGGAAAGAGTTTCCTCAAATTCTCAGAGTAGGCTATGATTCCAAAAGAGAGTGAGAATCGCTGCTTCATTAGAATCTTTTATCAGTTCTTCTCTCTGGCTTTTCATGCATGGCACTAGATTGGTTTTTTCTTGGAGAACAGGGGAGATACCATGAGATCCAGTTTGCCTCGTATTTAGACACAGCTCCCCTGCCAGCTGCCTTTTGTCTCGATTTCTACGTAGAGGGCGTGCAGCAGTTCCTTCAACACGTGTCCATTCAGTTATTGCTTCATCCATGTGAGCACCTGTTGGTACTCACAGTGCTCCTATCCCAGAGGGACAGGGTATAGGTCACTAATTTGTTCTTTCAACCCAAATTCTGTGTGCATAGATCTCTACCAGATACTTTGAGGGACATAAAAATGAAGAAGAAATGGAACCTACCCTCAAGGATCTTAAAATATAGAAAGAGAAAGAAAGTGCAAGTGTTAGTCATTCAGTCACGTCTGACTCTGTGACCCCATGGACTGTACCCTACCAGGCTCCTCTGTCTATGGAATTCTCCAGGCAAGAATACTGGAATGAGTTGCCATTTCCTTCTCCAGGGGATCTTCCTGACCCAGAGATCGAATCTGGGTCTCCTGCATTGCAGGAGGATTCTTTACCATCTGAGCCCCCATGGAAGCCCAGAAAGAAAAGGAAATTGGAAGCAACTGTGAAAAATCAACACTAAATTATGGTGCAGTAGAAAGAACATAGGTTTATCAAAGGTGCAGCCTTCTACAGGGGATGCAAAAATAAACAGAGGAGAACTTTCTGGAAGAGTACTTAAAAGGNATCTGAGCCCCCATGGAAGCCCAGAAAGAAAAGGAAATTGGAAGCAACTGTGAAAAATCAACACTAAATTATGGTGCAGTAGAAAGAACATAGGTTTATCAAAGGTGCAGCCTTCTACAGGGGATGCAAAAATAAACAGAGGAGAACTTTCTGGAAGAGTACTTAAAAGGAGTATTTCCCATTCCTTCCAGAGGTAGGTCTCTAGAGGATGTTAATTGTCATGCTCCTTCAAATTCTTCTCAGACATGCAAGTGGTACTTTGGTCATCTGGTCTCTATTCCCACCCAATATCAGTATTTATCCTTATCCCTTGGGCAGAATTATCTTGGCTATATAAAGAAGGAGGGAATTCAGCCAAAAATGCATTTGGTGGGAGAGTGGCTTTCTGTTGCATTTGGAACATACTCCTATCATTTTCACTCATTTTCAGTCCTTTTGATGGATTTCTCCAGTTGGAAAGAACTCAAAACCAATTTCAGTGCAGATGCAAATAATCCTAACAAATTATTCTATAAATACACCACAAATAGCAATACTTTTTGAGGTTAATTGCTCTTACTTATCAAATAAGGAAACTGAAACACAGAAGCTGTGTCCATATGAAGAGAGTGGATTGAGTCTGAATCCAGAGATCTGTTTGGTTCTGGTGAACACGACTATGCTGCCTCAAAGCTGGGAGAACCCTAACTTTCACTGGGCTAGCTCATGCTAACCAGGGACTGGTGCTGGAGAAGGCTCCTGAGAGTCCCCCGGACAACAAGGAAATCAATCCAGTCAATCCTAAAGAAAATCCACCTTGAATAGTCATTGGAAGGACTGATGCTGAAGCTCCAATACTTTGGCCACCTGATGCAACTCACTGGAAAAGACCCTGATGCTGGGAAAGATTGAGGGCAGGAGAAGAAGGAGATGACACAGGATGAGATAGTTGGATAGCATCACCAACTCAATGGACATGAATTTGAGCAAACACCAGGATACGGTGAAGGATAGAGAAGCCTGGTGTGCTGCGTTTCATGGGGTCACAAAGAGTTGAACATGACTTGGCAACTGAACAACACAGGGACTCATATCATTATTTTTTGTTTTCGGAGGAGCTGGAATAATATACTTAAATTCAGATAAATGTTTACAAACTAATGACCTAGGCACACTTTTATAATTCTTGCAGTCTGATGGATACATGTATATGTATAGCTGAATCCCTTCACTGTTCATCTGAAACTGTCACAACATTGTTAATCAGCTATGCTGCTGCTGCTAAGTCGCTTCAGTCGTGTCCAACTCTGTGCAACCCCATAGACAGCAGCCCACCAGGCTCCCCGTCCCTGGGATTCTCCAGGCAAGAACACTGGAGTGGGTTGCCATTTCCTTCTCCAATGCATGAAAGTGAAAAGTGAAAGGGAAGACGCTCAGTCATGTCCGACTCTTAGCGACCCCATGGACTGCAGCCTACCAGGCTCCTCTGTCCATGGGATTTGCTATACCCCAATACAAAAGTTAGAAAAGCCAAAAGACTATAAGGGACTAGTATTTTTTTTTTAAAGTAATCTGTCACTTACCAAATCCTGTTCTAGACATGTGTGCAGGAAGTAAAGGAGGGCATGTGGGGGCGTGGGGGACAGAGACTTCACCTTGACTGTCATCAGCAGAGGAGAAATGAGAGTGGCCCCAGCTTTCTGAAGGGCCAACTAGTCAAGTTACACCTCTTGCAAACCAGGATTAAGAAAATGGGAGATGGAAGTCCTTGTAACCTGTCTCCTTTCACTGAAAACGTTGCCACAAATTGACAATCCTGTGTACACAATATTGACCCCAACATTTCCACTTATACCAGAAGACGTAAGTCATATTATATGGCCTCATCTATGTCGAGCTTCCTGACTAAATTAAGACATTTGGTTTTATACAGTAGATAATAAAATATAAACATCATCCCAAGACAGTTTATTTTCTTTGGAAATTGCATCAGATAGAGGAAGGAGGGCTCAGGACTGGAATAGAAGAATTCCTGCACTATTTAATGTAGAGCGTGCAAAAAAGATGGTAAAAGAGGCATGGTTTTAATGAAGAGTATTATGACATTAAAAATTCTCCTAGCCTTAGTTCTTCTACGATCAGGGGAGTGACTTTCTAGGTTGAGATGTTCTAACCGGTAAATATCCACTAGTATTCTGTGGGAGGCACTAGAATACAATAATAATATTAACAGTGGTAGTAATAGCAGCCAGTAGCCCATGAGAACGACCTATAAGTTAGGCAATGTACACGTATTCTCTCATTTAATTCTCACCAAACCCTTTGAGGTTATGAACCCCATTTTACAAAAGAGTGAAAAAAAACTCAAAGTTTAAGTACCTTATCCCACAGTTATACACCAATAAGCAGTGGGGCTCAGATGTGACCCCAGAGCCCAAGTTCAAATCCACCACCCTGTATCAAGGGCAAGACACATTTGACTTTAAGTCTTGTCTTGGAGCTGGATAACTTTGGACAAGTTATTTTACTTTCCTTTTTTTAATTGAAGTACAGTTGATTTACAGCGTCAGTTTCAGGTGGACAGCAAAGTGATTCACACACACATGCACACACAGACAGAGGCAGATACAGAGACATTCGTTTTCAATTTCTTTCCCCTCATAGGTTATTACCGAACATTGAGCATAGCTCCCCATGCTATACAGTAGATTCCTGTTGGTTAACGATTTTATATATAATAATGTGCGTATGTTAATCCCAAACTTCTATTTTACTTTCTTAGCTTCAGTATCTGTAAAATTGCTATAATAATGCCACTTCAAAGGATCATGTGAGGATGAAAGAAAACTCTGTCGAAAAACACAATGTAAATGCCCATATTATAGCCCATTACTTTACACATAAAAGTTCAACAAAATCTACTGGGTTTTTAGAGGGAAAAAAAGGGAGACTTGTGATAACAAATTGAAGTGACCATTTAGATGGCTAGTATAAGTTTTGAAAGTAAGTGTTTATATGTAAAAATTATAATTTGTATACATATAATTTTGTCTCTGCAGATTACTTCACTTTGAGTTGTTCTCATTCCAACTATTAATAGAACTTTAGTTGAAAATTAATCGAAAAGCTAACATGGGATTAACTGAGCCGATCACTCTCAGAACCTGGAAATTGGAGGTGCAGCTCTGCTTGTGGTTAAGACATCATTTTACTTTTCCACTACAATGGATTGTGTTTTTTAAAAAAATCTCAAATATAAAAATAAAAAGTAGTTCATGCATAAAGCATGATGCCCTGAAGCATATTAGATCTGTTTATCTCTTTGTTTAAAATGAATGCTACTTGGTGTAGTTTACATAACATGGCAGGGATCAGCCTGATAAAGTGTTTATATCACCTGGGGAACATGCCGGCTCATTTCCTCAATACCTTTCCACATGACTAGCTTGCCAGCAAGTATAATAGCAAACAAAGTTTTAATAGGTCAAGAGCAGAGTAACTGCTCACATTAACAGGAGGGAGAGAGGGGCCTGACGAGTGCCAAGGCTAATAACTGACACTTGCAGCATGCGTTTCTGAATGCTGCTTAATGGGGAGTTTAGAAGGAAAAGCTTGCATAAAAGCCTGAGATTACTCACAAGCTTTGGGGAGAAGAAAGAGGGGAAGTGCAGCAGCATCTCTATGCGTGCACACTTGAAAATGCGGCCGCACTTTAAGGCAGGTGGCTTGTAAACCGCTTCTCCATCGCTGGCAGCTTTAGCAGCTCACAATTAACTCCATTATTAAAGCTTAAGGACTGACCGCATCACTGCCATTTTCTTTGAAGCTGTCCGAACGAAGAGAGGCTCTCGTTTTTATTTGCTTGTTGTCTAAGTGAAGCTGCTACTTAGAGGCTGTTTTTGTCATATCACATCAGTTTTGCTGAAAGCTGCAGCAAGACAGATAAACACATGGATCCATCTTGGAACCTTTTTATTTTTGCCAACCAGGAGGGGATAAAAAGTGGAATATCTTTTTTTTTTTCTTTGCATCTTTGTCTTCCTTGAGCAGTGTGATAATTTATGAAGTTAATAACATCTATAGAGTGCATAGGTCCCCTTTTACCCCCAGAAACACTCACAAGAACAAGTTTCACTGAAGTTTTAGGAGCGTTCAGATGAATAGTTGTGTAGCTAACCCTGACTTTGGCAGCCCATAAATGACAGAGTATGCTCAAAAATGCATTTCTCCTTTCCACGTTACCAAGAGGGAGGCAAAATCTGCCACTATATTTAAACAGAAGAATAGACAGAATTCCTTTTGTTGTCGAGTCCATGTCTTTTGTGAGCATGCTATAACTGAAGGCCCTTTAATAACACAGGGTGTGGAGAAGCTGTGTAGAAAAAAAACTGGGACTTCGTGTGGCATGTTCCTTGGGTCTTACCCACTGTAGCAAATAGGAAACTTTGTCAATATGTATCCAGGCTCCGGAGGGATACAGATCAGTAACTGAATCATAGGTAAATAGATAGATTAGATATGGCAGTGGCGGGAAACGCACGCTGAAAAACAAATCCACAAGAACAATTTTACAGAGCCTGCCTTCTATTTTCATAAGGAAACTAAGCCAAATAATCTGACAAGGGCGGAAATCAAATCATCTGTCAAGTTCCTCTACCTTTCATTTATCACATAGTTTAATACCATAATGAAAAATAGCAAATGAAAAATGAAGTGAATGACCAATGAAAAATGCATTCTCTGAGGATACACTAATGTGTTATTAGCCTAAATCCTCCACCCCGTACACATATCACTGCTAGGGCAGGCCCTGTGGTCACACCACCTTCTTCATTCAAGTATGACAAACCCTGGGATGACATTAGCGTCGTGACTGGGAGAGCCCTCAGTACATAAAAGCGGCCCTCTATCCATTAGTCCTCTCGGGTTCCTACCCTTTTTTTTTTAATCCTTTCTTTACATCAGAA
>SJYA01002821.1:2832021-2938522 GCA_006410615.1 Neotragus moschatus
TAGCTAACCCTGACTTTGGCAGCCCATAAATGACAGAGTATGCTCAAAAATGCATTTATCCTTTCCACGTTACCAAGAGGGAGGCAAAATCTGCCACTATATTTAAACAGAAGAATAGACAGAATTCCTTTTGTTGTCGAGTCCATGTCTTTTGTGAGCATGCTATAACTGAAGGCCCTTTAATAACACAGGGTGTGGAGAAGCTGTGTAGAAAAAAAACTGGGACTTCGTGTGGCATGTTCCTTGGGTCTTACCCACTGTAGCAAATAGGAAACTTTGTCAATATGTATCCAGGCTCCGGAGGGATACAGATCAGTAACTGAATCATAGGTAAATAGATAGATTAGATATGGCAGTGGCGGGAAACGCACGCTGAAAAACAAATCCACAAGAACAATTTTACAGAGCCTGCCTTCTATTTTCATAAGGAAACTAAGCCAAATAATCTGACAAGGGCGGAAATCAAATCATCTGTCAAGTTCCTCTACCTTTCATTTATCACATAGTTTAATACCATAATGAAAAATAGCAAATGAAAAATGAAGTGAATGACCAATGAAAAATGCATTCTCTGAGGATACACTAATGTGTTATTAGCCTAAATCCTCCACCCCGTACACATATCACTGCTAGGGCAGGCCCTGTGGTCACACCACCTTCTTCATTCAAGTATGACAAACCCTGGGATGACATTAGCGTCGTGACTGGGAGAGCCCTCAGTACATAAAAGCGGCCCTCTATCCATTAGTCCTCTCGGGTTCCTACCCTTTTTTTTTTAATCCTTTCTTTACATCAGAATCTGAGCTAGGACAGGGTGGCTGGAGGTGAGCAGAGGCCCAGTAATTCCAAATTCTGCAAAGTAACAGTGGGAAGATGAACTGTTCGCTACATGCCAAAGACATAATCCCCGTGTAAGGTAGTGTGGACCCCATTTTCACAACTCAGGAAGCTGAAAATCAGAGCAGTTAATTTGTCCAATGCCTAAAAGTGGTAGAAGGAGAATCTGGATCCAGGCTTGTTTGATAACAAACCCTGTGTCTTTCCCACTGATCATGCTACTCCTCATAATCCAAGAAGATGGAACTGTCTCACCGAGAAGGTGCTAGGGTACCCACATGGGGGTACACAGAATGACAAGGGACCTGGTCAATGGCCTTCAATATAAAATCCAGACAATAGTGGCTAATATGAATATTTACTGAGTACTTACAACATGCCCAGCATTTTTCAAAGTACAACATTAACACGTTTGATCCTCACGATAACTCTAGGAGTGAGGACTATTCTGAGTGCCTTTTCTGGCTGTTGGACCTGAGGCTCAGAGAAGTCAAGGAAGTCACCCTAGTAAACATAAAGCTAGGAATCTACATGAGCCGCCGGCTCCAGAGTCTGCTCCCTGACCACCACCTTGGTCCTTCCAGCCTAAGGACCAGGAGGGAAGTGAGAACTCGCCTGGGGCGAAAAGGATATATGGCCACCTGATGGTTTATTAGAAGAAAAGGTTATCAAGAAGAAAATAGTTCTAGCAACAGCAATGAAATCACTCCATTGAAATAATACCACCCACTAAAATAAAATACCATTTATCTTCAATCCTCCTGTCCAAACAGTGCCAGCTTGGGGAAGAGATAACATTTATTTTACACACTTGGTACAGTCGAGCATATTGTGGGTACTCAAATCAGTCTCTTGCTCCTAAGCCCAGATGATTAATAAGGCAGAATATATTTCTTTCTAAAGAAGCAGAGGAGTTGATTCTGATTTAGACAGTATGTGCTGTTGAGCCGCAAACCAGAATTGACCTCAGCATAATTAGGTTGGACACGGCGGAGTGAGGACTTGAACACAAATCGTTCTATTTTGACAAGCAGGATTCAAGAGCAGCTGCTTGCTTGCTTTCTCTCTCTCTCTCTCTTTTTTTTTTTTTCTCAAAAGAAGGATGGTGATTATTTAATATTTGTTGAGTGCCAACAGTGTCCTCAGCGCTGCGCAAGGCCTAAGAACTGGATGTTGGAAACTGCCTGAAGGGAAACGTTAGCAAATTAAAATCCATAGACTCAGTATGAAGGCAGCTAAGGAATACCTGATTAGAAGAAGACTCCACGCCCATCCCAGAACGACAAAAAAGGAAGCAATAAGGCGAGGAAGGAAAACCTGTATTGTTCAGGTGGCAGGGATGCTGTGGGGTGGAAAAGTCGACTTTAAGAGGCAGATCGCCCACCTAAGTGAAGCTGATAGAAAGAACAGGAACTTCGGCAGGCGAGGTGGAGGGCAAAAGAAGGAAGAATAAAGTCAAAGAACAAAGACATCAAGGCAAATCATCAGCCTCTCTACATGTCCTACAAGGGAAGCAGCCCAGGAGGAAAGGCAGCCGCAGGTGGGGGTGTTGGGAGCGGCTCGGGCACATGCAGAGCACAGCTAAATGCCTGCCTGAGTGGCGGGGAGCACGTTGGGGACATCTCTCGCCCACGCGTAGTGAGGGAAAGGGCATTTTGGGTGGTGAGGGTGGAGCTATGCCCCGGGGACAAGGATATCAAAGAAAGCTAGGGTGGAAATTACATTTCATTATCTCCCCAGGGGCTGATGCCCTCACTTGACAAGTCCTAGAGCAGCCAAAAAAGGAAGCTGACCGCCACCATCCCCATGGCAGCAGCTCCTACAGCTCGAAGCAGGCAGGTGTCTCCAAGGACACCTAGCTCAGGGCTCACCTCTCAGCGAGCAAGCACGGTGGCATTCTGGAAAGAAACACTGCAATAGTGGAATCAGAGCAAATTGGAGAAGACTTAGAAGCTATGGAGTCCTTTGAAGGAGTCCCCAAAACCATGGATAAAAGAGAACTGGTGGGTGTAATGCATTCTGACTTTCAAAGGACTTTAAGAAAGAGAGAAAAGGGAGAAAAAAAAAAATAATCCTTGCAAGAGGCTATTAAGCAAAATTGGTAACCATGGGGCAAGTGTTAAAATTCTGTTACATCTTAAAACTAGTTAAGAGATGGAAAGCAATGAGTGGGAATAAAAGGCCATTTCTTTCTGTAGAAAGAGGTTAATTGTGGGGAGCCCAGGGGAGAATGCTGATACCAGCTTTCTTCAGTCTTAATAACAACCTGGAAGAGGAAGATGAAAAGCAAGATGGCAAAACTTGTTGATGAAAAGGAATTATTTACGGGCATTTGAGTCATGGAAGAATCTGAGAGAGTCTAGAAAACACAGCACATGGCAGTGGGGGTGGATGGGGGAGGGACAGGAAAATTTTAAATATCCCAGCAAGTAAAAGTTCAGTAAAGCAGGTAGAGGGCAATCCACCCCAGAAAGGAGAAGGAAAAGCCTAGATCACCTGAACAGTTCTCTACAGAGCTAGGCAGCCGGGATGTGGTTGTCTGGAGTATGGTTCTTTTGTGGGATTAACAGACGGGGCATTGGTTATTGTGGAGACTAGTTTATCATCTGTCACTACTAAACCTGAGCTCCCTGGTTTTTCATTTTCTCTAGTTGTAAAATAAGGACAATAAAGGTGGCCTCATCTGTAGGAATATGGGGGGAGGGGGTAAGACCTGATTTGGATGAAAAATTCCCAAGTGGCACAGTGTTACCCCATGTATTTATTGATTGAATTAGTAGACAGGCCTCCAAAATGCCCAAATGGCTTTTGTATTCCATTCTACTGCCTGCCTTTGGCACATACTTGAAGCTCTTTTCTGATCACAAAAATGCTTTATTTCTACAGATTGGCACCGAAGCATACCCTGCATGTGTGTCAGGCACTGTCCCCAGGAGAAAGGTTCATGAATAGGAAGTTAATCAGCTTCTTATAAGATAAATTCTAGCTATTTCAAATATAAAGGAAATACTGTCCCACCCCGAAGTCCAGTGAATAATATCTAAGGGAGCCAGGAAGTGAATTCACACTCTGTTACTTCTCACCCTACTCTTCCGATCCAGGCCACCTGGAGAGCAGAGCCCACCCTCTGAAAAAATAGGAGGGCAAGAGTTGAGGGTGCCTTTGCAACTGAATTGGGTGGTGTCAGAGAGGAACAGCAGAAGTAAAGGGAAGAGGAACTGATACGGTAACATCTGCAAAATACCTTCCAGTTTAAGAAGAGCTTTCATGTCCTTTGGTTTGTTGAATTCTCATAAGGACCTTGTTGTGGGAGTCCCACATCTCACCATTTTATAGATAAGAAAACCAAAACCGAGGCATGGAAAAGTTCGTGATAGCTAATGCACGAAAGAGCTTGGCTCTTCTCATGACACAAACCCATTCTCTTACCAAATAAGAAAAGGAAGAAATGGAGCCTGCCATTCTTCCATACTTAAATAACCTCATGGGCATGGGGATGCTTAATGCTTGTCATCCCTGGAAATTTTGTGGACCCTTCTCGTCCAAGGCCTGCACACACACAGGAGCAGAGGAACGTGGAGAGCTACAGTCCATGGGGTCGCCAAGAGTCAGACTGATGGAGCGACTGACACACACTCACAAGCCCACAAACATACACTTACATACACACTCACACACACCAGCCCAGCGAGCACTTAAGGTAAATGGAAATGGCCACTGGGACACTCTCAGGGGTTAGCCAGAGCAAACCACTGGAGACATGTTTACATGTTCAACATTACCTTTAGGAGGTCTGTGAAGATTGGGATTTCTGTTTGCACTCATGTTAGTGATTTTCTTGGCAAACTTAATCTCTGCTAATGGCATAGGAAGTTAAAAACACAATGAGACTTAATTGAACAACTTTCAGACTTTGGCGGCAACAGCAGAATTTCCTAGCAGAACTCACCAATTCCAGTCTCTGATGAACAGATGAATCAGAGTACAGGAACATCAGTAGTTCTCATATTTCAGATCAGAGTGGAACCAAGGTGGAGGGTGAACAGTCTGGGATGGAAAAAGTTTGTGATCAGGCAGACATCTGAGGAGCCACTGTTGGGCTTGAGATCTCATTTACATCATTTCAAGTAAATAGGGTTTAATTTGTGGATTACATAGCTTCTCAATCACTAGACTTATAGAGTCTCAGGAAAGCATGTGTGTTGAAATCACCAAAATAATATCAAATCTCACGGATCAAGCCCAGGCAGCATACTTCTCCAACAAGCCCTTCACCTGTGTGCTAGATGGGTAGAAAATAAACGGCTTAGCCTCCTGGGGAGCACCACGCTCCTGACTACTTTCTGTCATAAATGGGAAAAACATTCAAACAAGGAATCCCCAAAGAAACAAAAAAGAAGCTGCAAGTGTGGGAACTGGCCTCAAGGCATTGCTTAGTGTCCCCAGGAAATTCTGAGGGTCCGACTCTAGTACTAAATCTTGTTCATTCTAGGCTTCCATAATACAAGTGATGGAAGCCAACTGGAAGTGCTTTGAGGTTCCAGCAAATAAGATGTAAAAATACTGAACCTATTTTATAAATGAAACCTCATCTTCTATATATATACATTATAAACATAAACTTAGATCATCAGGTGGGCAGATAGTCCAAGATCCAGAAATGTCCTCAAAGTGTCAGGGTCCTCAGGTCATAGCCCTACCTTATCCCACAGAATTTTCGGAACATCTGCTTAAACATTTTGCTGGGAGCAGGCACGTGTTTCCACCTCCCTCACCTTCAATACTGAAACTCCTCTCTATTATTATTATTTTTCTTTTTAGCAGACAGGAATTTCTTGCTGTAACATATACATGCATGCCCTGGATAATAAAACTTCCCTGATTACCTTATAACAGCACATTAAAAATTTACTAAGATAAAATTAATGTGATTTTAATAATATTATTTTAATATACAGACTGTCAGGTGACAAGGAGAAAACTATTTGGAATTCCGCATGCAAGATATATGCCTCTTTCACAGCCCCTTCCAAACAATAGCTGAACTGGCAGAGGAACTTGTCTATTCACATTTCTGAGAGGTGCCTCCCAGGGGAAATGGCTGAAGTTGGGCCCTTTTAAAATGTGACCGGACAGTGCTTCTGAAACTATAATGTGGAGAGCTTCCCTGCGTGACAGGGGGACCAGGGCAAAGCGACATATACAGAGCGTTGTTTCCTGTACACGCTGCTGTGAGATTCAGCCAGAGAACACAACTTCAAAGAATCTTTTGATGGAGAAAAAATGTTTTCATTCACCCGTTTTATGATACTGCTGCAGGATACTTACAGTTGATTTACTATAATGATGGGACCTGGCTACTGTCCCAAAGGAAAAGAAATCCTGCTTTTCTCCCACCACATTGATTATTCGCAGCTAGAGGTGAGGACGGGTAAGTGACGGGTTAAAGGGGAAGATGGCTGGAACGCGGCAGATAGAGATCATTAGATTCCCAGCACAGTCATTTGTGCGAGGCCTGTGACCCAGGGCAGGAATGTTCCCATAGTCAGGTGCCTGCTCACCCTGAACCCCAAGAAACAGAGCAGACCTCCCACCTCTATAGGGCTGCTGAGGGTCTGAGGGGCTCGGGAGAAGTGGCAGGCTGGCTTCCACCCCATTGGGCAAGGACTCAGCCAAAGGAAGTGCCAGGACACTGTGCTGACCCACTTCGGTCCCTTCCTCTCTGTTTGTTCCCAGGCAGAAGAGATACAAAAGCATCACTATGGCATGGTGAAAAGTGAGAGAAACATTCTGGAAATTGACATGCAAATAAGCACTCCATGTAGTCCACTTTGTTCTAAAATTTCCCTTCCCTGAGACCTGGGAAAACATCCATCAGAAGAGGGGCAGTGATGAGAAGGGCTTGATGGTTCCACAGCCAGAGTCTTCCCCTTTGAGGGATGGTTTCTGTATTACCATTTCCCAGTCTGAGCCGGCACAGGTAAAACTGAACATGTGCCCACAAATGACCAAGAAGCCACCAGCTTCAGGTGTAATAGATCTGTATTCTATAATAGCACACACGCGTCCGAGTGGCACCTTCTATGAATGATCCTAGCAGCCCACAGTGCCATAAGATGCAAACACATTTCACAGCCTGGGTTCCTGAAAGAAGCCAAATGTTTCAAATGGGCCAAAGGCCACTGTCTCCAGAAAGCCAGCTCCTGCACACCCAGCAGATGCACAGCTTAAAAGGACACTCAAGTTCTAGACAAGGGTCTTAAGACAGAACCCCTGCCTTGATCACTTAATCACTGTCCTTTAAATCACCACTGCCTCTGATGACCTGGAAGTCAGGCCCCCGCCAGTAGGGCACACTTCTTACAGTGCTCAATATTCCAGGTGTTCAAATCTCACCTACGAAGGTGAAACTGCAGGGTGTCGGTGGTTTAAGTGATGCTGAACACTAGACCCTGGAAAAGCTGGGGGTTCTTAGCGGGTGGGGCAGGCCACTAGCAGGAGGAGACACGGGTGGGTGGGGGTTGAAGAGAATGCTCTGGAAGCTGGGCTCTTTATTAGGAAATTAGTGGATTTTGATTCTAATTTTTAAAAAAAACCTACTTATACCACGCATCTCACCAATAGGAGGCTGAGTCTGCGTTGTGTGGGGTCCCTCACCACTGTCATTGTCTTCCTCTCCCATTATCTTCTCCCCTCTGGTTATTGCAGAGCCAGACCTTCCTGAAGTTGATCAACGCTCCACTCCCTCACTGGAGATATTCTTTGACAGGGAAATCGAGTCACATGCTCAAGGCTCTCTATTCCTTTGCTGGATTTATCATCTACTCTCTCCCCAGGAGGATTATTCTAATTCAGTATCAATCTCATTCACTTAAAAAGAAGTTGTCACCTCATGAAATACGCCCATTGGAAGGATAGTCCTAATTCATTCCTTCAGTGAGGCAGTGGCCCCAGTGATGACTTCAAGTTCATCAAAAACTAGGTTCTTTCCATCTTTCTGCTCTTGCCACCTCAGCATATAAGTCTTGTCTTCAGCCTTGCTTCTCACATTTGTAGCGACCACAATGTCCAGATGCAGAGGAGTCTACAATTTTTTTCTTTTGCCTCTTTTAAAACTTCTCCCAAAAGCCAGATTCAGCAGACATCTCCGAACTTCTCATGGTTGAAGTAGACCTCTGCTGCTGCTGCTAAGTCACTTCAGTTGTGTCCGACTCTGCGCGAGCCCATAGACGGCAGCCCACCAGGCTCCCCCGTCCCTCGGATTCTCCAGGCAAGAACACTGGAGTGGGTTGCCATTTCCTTCTCCAATGTATGAAAGTGAAAAGTGAAAGTGAAGTCGCTCAGTCGTGTCTGACTCTTGGTGACCCCATGGACTGCAGCCCACCAGGCTCCTCCGTCCATGGGATTTTCCAGGCAAGAGTACTGGAGTGGGGTGCCATTGCCGCAATGCGGTTATCCACAGGGGCATTGTTGACACTCACCTTCTCTATCATCCCATATTTAATCTGTTGGCACATGCAGCCAGTTATTCCTTCAGCAGGTCCTGAATCGGAACAGGTCTCCCTGCCTTCCCCACCACTTCCTCACCCGGGGCTGTGGCCGCAGCCTCTCTAACGATGCTCCCACCTCCCACCCTTCCCCTGCAGTCTCAGCACTCAGTTGTGATCAGGTCTCAGCTCGACTAAAAACTGCCACATGGCTTTTGTCGTCCTATTCAGATAAAATCCCAAGCTCTTCAAGGCTGCATCCCTAATGCATCCCTCATCCATCTCATCATCTCTGCCTTCACAGCCTGATCACTGTCCTTCCCAAACTCTGCTCTAGTCACGTGGCCTCCCTGCCGTTCCTTAAACACACGATGCATGGACCCACCTCTGGACCCTCCTACAGACTGTTTCTTCTTCCCGGAAACACTATTTGACCGGATATCCCAATGGTCACCATCTCACTTCACTCACGTCTGTGGTCAGGGACCACCTTCTCACTGGGAGCTTTCCTGGCCACACTGTTTAAAGTCACAGCTCTGTCTCCCTACAGCCCTCGTCTTCCTCTGCCATCTCAATCTTCTACATCGCATTTCCTACCATCTCACATCCTATGGCGTTTACCTATTCATCTTCGAATGGAAGCTCCACCGGGGAGTGTGTTTACTTTTATCCCACTGCAATAACTTCAGAACCTAGAACAGGGACGAGAAAAGCAGAAACTCCTTAAGTACTTACTAAATGAATAAATTCTAAAACCAGTTGTAGGCAGCTAGACCCGCAGTGGCTTTAACCAATCAAGATTCCTGCCTGGAGCTAAGATCGCGTCCCCTGAATAATGCAGCTGGATGGAGGGAGGGAGGTACCTCGGAGAGAGAGAGATGCCAAGGTGGGGGAGAGGGGTGTGGCAATAGGGTGTTTTTAAGGAAAAAGAGGACAGGCAGAGTCTGGGGTAACTACTCAACAATGCCAACTACACATTCCTTGATTTATTTCCCTTTGTAAAAACAAGAGAGATAATTAACACATTTAATCTTGAGTTAGGAAAAATACCTAGTCGCTGTTTCTATATTTCTCCCACATTTTGTCATCTCAAATTTTGGGGTGCATCTTGCAGGCAGTGTTCTCTCATGATTCTGTAATTGGCAGTTAATTTTTCCTTCGTGCTTCATAAAAGTATTGTTTTGTCACTAAGTCTTGTCCAGTATGAGGTCCCCTAAACTGATGATGTCTTAGAGTCAGTGAAAGCCCATCGTATCCTCTGAAATACCGTATGCCTCTGAAGTTCGAAGTTAACACCAAGGAAGAAAGAATTTTATCATCATTGTCCACAGACACATAAGCTGACTGCTATTAAATAAACCAATTTTAAAATCTCTCATGATCTCTCAGAAAACTGCCTCTTGCCTTCTTATTGGGATGCTTTGATTTAAGATAACGTCTGAACAGAGAAGCTTCGTTCAGCAGTGTCATTTGACCCAGATTGTATGATTTTATAGCCTGAGCCAATTAGTTAAAGTGACTTTGACTATAATAGGGACCTGTGACATTCCTCAATATTATTCCATTAGTCACCCTGGAACAGTTTCTGGCTTGTGTTTGTCATCTGGCTCTGACTGTGCCTTCTTTATCCTGATATTTATATGATCGGTTGCTGGCCTATAAAATAGTCACCTCTGAGTCCTTGAAATTAAACCCTCTGCTTTTCTTTACTTCAGTAAGTCCTTGGCACTCAGTGGAACAGTGTGAATCACCTTTATTGTTCTGATTACTAATCAAGGGTTCTCTGTTTTTTCAACCTTTTTAATCTATATTAATCAAACGAGGGTTGGGCTGGGAATCAAGAAAGTGGGTGATGGGGTATGCCTGGGCAAACCATTTACTCTTTTTCTGCTCTCATTGTTCTTCCTACACATACATGGGGAAGACTGTTCTAGATCATCTCGCTCTCTTAAGTTTGTGCTGGAATGGGCTAGAGCTCCAGCCTCTGTCCTAAGGCTGCTCTTCAGGAGGCCTGGGCCTCATTAAGTACACTAGTTTATCTATGAAATAAACTTAGATAAGCACTGATCACGAACTCCTTGAGGGCAAGACAATGTCTCATGGATCTTTGTAATCCATCACTACATAGACGCTCCTTGAAAACAAGGACAGTTACAGATGCAGTTTCTTTCTGTACCCCCAGTGCCCTGCAGAGTGTAAGTACCTCATACCTATTTGCGAAATAACCGAATAACTGAACGATCGCACCAGCTGCTATTTCCCCTCAATCTTGATGGAAGCTATCGTTTTCCATTCTTTCCACGCCTTCTCTGGTCTTCCCTGTTATGTTTTTTTTCCTTTTGGACCTCTACTTTTACATTTATTTCTTTGCCTTTTATTTTTCTCATTGGCATCATGCATTTTCATTAGCACAAGTCCTAGTCTCCTTTCTTTGGTAACGTATGTGTGACATGCTTTCAAGTGTACAGGTCAGTAGCAAGAAGTACATTCACACTGCACCACTGGTGTCACCATCCAGAATTTTAAGCCTCTGTACCCATAAAGCAAGTGCTCCCCACCTGCCCCTCCCTCTGAGCCTCTGAGACCCACTATTGGACTTCCCATCGCCATTGCCTGTCCTAGAACCTCGTGTCTGTGGGATCCTACTCGTTCCTGCATTTAAGGCTTTTCCCTTGCTCCTTCTGACCCTTATTTTCTCCAACTTTCCCTTCTTGTTTTTGCTGTTCCTTGAAGCCGCCCTCTTCCTGCCTTGTCTTTTCTCTGTCCTTCTCTGCATCCTTAGTTGCACCTACTGCAGGGCACTGCCTTAATATTTCCTTATTATGAAGGNGTCTGTGGGATCCTACTCGTTCCTGCATTTAAGGCTTTTCCCTTGCTCCTTCTGACCCTTATTTTCTCCAACTTTCCCTTCTTGTTTTTGCTGTTCCTTGAAGCCGCCCTCTTCCTGCCTTGTCTTTTCTCTGTCCTTCTCTGCATCCTTAGTTGCACCTACTGCAGGGCACTGCCTTAATATTTCCTTGTTATGAAGGTGAAAGTCGCTCAGTTGTGTCTGACTCTTTGCGACCCCATGGACTATACAGTCCATGGAATTCTCCAGGCCAGAATACTGGAGTGGGTAGCCTTTCCCTTCTCCAGGGGATCTTCCCAACCCAGGGATCGAATCCAGTCTCCCGCATTGCAGGCAGGTTCTTTACCAACTGAGCTATCAGGGAAGCCCTTGTTATAGTCACATTAATTTTTAGGTTCTTAATTCATGCTTTTATAAAATTGCTCTATTATACTTAAATAAGTCACAGAACATTTAAAGGCATAAATATTACTCATTAAAATGTTTGAAAGCAGGTTTCCAGAAAGGGCCAGCTCAGAAAATGACAGCGCTAGAAAGTTAGAGAGGAAAGAGAAGGGGATTTGCCAGAGAAAGCTTCGCCTATTTGGAAACCATTGTAGGATTTGCATAAACTTAGGGGACTGTTTATAGCATTCTCTGGTCCCCCTCAAAAAGAAAAAAATAGCAAAGAAAGCCGATTTCCTTAGGGGCAAAAGATAGAAAGAGTTCAGCTGCAAAGGCAAACTGAGTCCTCTCTGATAAGGAGCAAGATACCCCTTCTAATTATTCGCATTCAATACCAACTTTCCCTGAAGTCTCAACTTCCAGAACAGATGGAAGCAAACTCTGCACCACCCCCCGACACACACCATTTTTAGACACTCTTTTATTAAGCTTAAAATTCCTCTTTTTTTTTTTTTCTGGGTGTTTCTGTGTGTTTTGTGAAGTTATGGACAATACAAGCATCAGCCTTTTAAACACACAGACATAGTGCACAGAGATAGATATTAATGTAGAATAGTAAAGATACATCTCATAAAATCGAGAAAATGAAGTAAAAATTAAAATCGCTCCAAATTCCTAATATCCTTTTGCCCACCATGTCAGACACTTTTTTGCATACACTGGGATTCTCTGAACTATGCTGCAGCCAAAATGAAAGTTAGAGATTTCTAAGTAAATTACAACTAATAAATCTAGATTTAGTTTAAGCCATGCTATATAAGCAGCCATGGGTACTTTAGCGTGCATGGTCATAGACAATGGATCCTCCTTAAAATGGGAAAAATAAAAGAGCTTATATCTCAAAGAGTGTTGTGACAACTAAATTAAATGTGTATGTAAATCACCTGGCATTAATCCTAATTCCCTGTACCTCAGACCGGCAATGCACAAAATAAAATGGCTATTAAGAAAATCTAGCCTCTAACCCAGCATGTGGATTTAAAATTATAATGTTGCAAATGTTGGGCTACCTGCTTTTGTAATGATTATATTTATTTTTTAAAAACTCCAAATTTGAGTTAATGCATACTTCTTCAGGTTTTTAGGCCTGGGGAAAGCACAGGTCATTAGCACATAAAGCAGAGAACCAGCAGCTGGTTTGCCAACTCAGAGCAGCTTTGAGTTTAACAATAGCACTGCCTTTCCTTCCACTCTTTTCTCCCTTTCTTCCCCTCAATATTCCAAAGTTCCTGTTTTGTATCTTTTACTGTTGCTTGTCTGTGTAATTTGTGTTTTTCTCATTCTCTGAGTCCTTTGCATTCATCTTCTCAGCCCTTTCTCTCCAGATTCTTTCTTGCTACCCTCCATCTTTCTTCCTCCTCATTTTTATTCCCTGTTTAATTCTCTCCTCTCCTCTTTTGCATTTGCATTCTCTCCTGTTCACATTTATTCTGTAGCACTTTCTAGTAAAACCAGTGACTGTAAAACTTTCTTACCATCTCGCAGTCAGGTTCATGATACCTATCCATTTCGGAAATTTATCACCCTAGAAATCTTTTACCCAAAGTCACGTTAATGATAATAGCACAACCGGAAATGTTGGTGAATACATGAATTTTGAGAACAAAATAGTAACATGTACAGAGGTACTTTGCTTTCTTTCTGACATTCGTCAGATTCACATTTGATGTGGGATTTCAGCACCAGATACCTCACAAGTACAAAACAATGTTTGCTGCTCAAATTTAACTTAACATTAATCAGGCTTTTCCTTCTTGTGGATTTATTTGACTCTCCTAGCAACTTCCTGTTCTAATACTGCGAGCTTCAGAGGTATAAGGTGTAGATGGAGGAGAGATACATGACTGACTTAAGAGTATAGAGCTCTTCGGTTGCTAAGCCAAGCCTAGAACTCGAGCTTCCGAATTCCGAGGCATAGCCCCACTCCCCCGTGACCCTGCTGCTCTCCGTGTTGTGGCGTCATCCAGCCCCAGGGCACCACTGTTGTGATTCCAGCTCAGGATCCCCTGCTCTGGGACCTGGGGGACTACTGAGCATTTCTGTCCATCCCTGTTCCTTGATCCACCCAATAATCCTAAACACAGACGTTGGAACCAGCCTGCAGAGATGTCAGCAATACCAACTGCAACCACAAAAGCTGACATTTACTGAGGGCTCATCATGGGCCAAGTGATATGATTTACACGGATTGGTCTATGTATTCCACTGTATGTGGCAATTTAAAGTGACTGCAATTGAGTTCTGTAAATACTACACATACTACTGTGTATCTTATCAAACATTACTAAAGCTGTTTTACAAAGAAAGCATATCTACCCATATGAAGGGAAAAGAAAATGAATCAAAGTATTAAAGAGAACAAAATAAAATCAAAGTAGAACCAACAAATCTGGTCTCCAGATCCTTTCTCTTTCTGCACTAAGTCAACAATCTATGCCATTAACCTCACTGGTGGACCAGTCCCAACCTAACACTGAGCTAGTGATATAGGGAAATAAATCTTTATATTTAAGATTGTCTTGGCTGTTTGTTCTCGATACTAAAGGTCCTCTTGCCATAAAGAGGCACTGCTGCTTCTACGGCTGCTGCTAAGTCGCTTCAGTCATGTCCGACTCTGTGCGACCTCATAGACAGCAGCCCACCAGGCTCCCCCGTCCCTGGGATTCTCCAGGCAAGAACACTGGAGTGGGTTGCCATTTCCTTCTCCGATGCATAAAAGTGAAAAGTGAAAGTGAAATCACTGAGTCGTGTCCAACTCTCAGCGACCCCGTGGACTGCAGCCCACCAGGCTCCTCCATCCATTGGATTTTCCAGGCAACAGTACTGGAGTGGGGTGCCATTGCCCTCTCCGTAAAGAGGCACTACCTCCCTCCAACTAGAGTCAGACCTCCATATCTGCAGGTTCCACAGCCATGGTTTCAACCAACCATGGAGGGAAGCCTTGGATACCAAGGGCTGACCATACTCTGACATTTTATATAAGGGACTTCAGCATCCCTGGGTGTGGTGTTCCCTCGAGGAGGAGGGGCTTCTCCAACCAATCCCCTGTGGATCCCAGGGATGACTGTATCTATAAAACCTCCCTGTAAGACCCTCCTATATGCCTGTGTTAACTGTTAGGGCATTGTCAGAGGATCAGAGCAGAATCAGGGGATGTATGTTAAAATGAAAGGAAAATAAAGAAATCTCATATCTAGAAGAAGGAACACTAGTACAATTAAGAGGGGGGTGGGGGGAGGGGGAATCTCATTACTGAATATAAATCCCAAAGAAAATAAAATAGTCCTGACAATAAAAATTATTATTATATTACAGATATGAAAAGAAAAAAGCGTGGTTCTAAGTTCACTGAAAAGTTTCCCTTCGGTCTTGAGTGATTCTTCTCCAGAGCCTCCCATGAGTGCAAGCCTATAATTTTAATTGTATCTTGGCATTCTCATAAAGCAAACAGCATGCTCAGGTAGTATTTATTACCTGTTAGGAAGACTACTTATGAATATGCTTTACAAATTTCAACCACAGTGATCTACAATGGGCCTTTTCAAGGACAGAAGGGGTGAGCGGGGATGCACGGCGGAGAAAAGTTGCTCATTAAGGGAGGTTTTGTTATCCAGAAACATATAATTAAGGTGACGGTCCCAGCTTCTGTGACAGCCGACACTCGGGTAGTTGTTTGATTGCCGTGTGGGTCAGGGATCAGCCCCGGCGACAAGATGTAGCCACATTAGTGTGTTAGCGAACAGGTTAGGAAGTAAATTACGGCTGCCTTTCTCAAGCACATGACTGTCGGTCTTCACGGTTTTGTTTTTACTGTACATCAGCAGGCCTGTGGCTTCTGAAGACTTTGTGTGACAGGTTAGGCATTTTATCCTTTGAGTAAACAGTAATCACGGTGTGAAGAAAGTGGGGCATTGGAGATTTGTCCTATTCTTTGAGAATTCCACTCTTCCTTTTTAGTTTGCTCCAAGGGCTCATTGGGGATACATATATTAAGCCCTTTAAATAGTTCATAATAAATCTTTGTCTCAGGCTGATTCTGACAGTTTTTTAAAGAGTCTTTTAAGAGAGAATCCTCAATCATTTGTTAATCCATGGGGTGATCTTCAGACTTTGGGAAAAAAATAACAGCCCGGGCTCTTGGGTAGTGAAAATACAATGTAGGAAAAAATATATAAATATGGAAAATCCCAAGAATATCATCTTACTGAGATTACTTACATGTTCTGCATGTATCTAAATGCTTTCTTTCTTCTCCAACAAGCCAAAAAGAGAAAAGAAAATAATTGCCAAAATAGCAAGGGTTGTTATTGATAATTTTATGTTTTCGGACTAATAGGCATCTCCTAAAATGTCAGACTTTTAATTGTGTAAGAGAATATTCTTTCTAAAGTAAACTAATTCTCTTGGCAGAAAGATCATTTCTACTTTGCCCTTGTTTCCCCGTTAAGATTCCTTCTGTCTTCCCCTAAATTACTCCCCCACACACTGCTATTTTACCTGGTTGGGGTGAAGCATTCCACTTTTAGAGAAAGGACTGTAGATGTTGGTTATTAATGTCAACAAAAACAAAAACTTTGAAGGGCAAGACATAGCTTTCAGAATAAAGATGTTTCTAGATAGGTTTTATATTTTAGTTCCCATTTTTAATATAAGCTATGCTTATGTCAAGTATATTATATGTTTATAATTGAAAGACTATCCCAGGATTTTAGCACTAAAAGAATAATATACAGCACTTACCAGAAGAAAGTAAAGGCAGTATTATCTCCCATGTAAACAGTTAATACCAGGCAGTCATTACAATACCAGTGCATTATTTGGACAATGAGTGGAAAATATTCTAAAGCTTCTCTGCAGAATAAAAAGAATGCTCTATCACAAGTGGCTTACATAGAAATCATTTGCTATTCCAGGGAAACTGATTTGGCTGTATTTGGTTTGCTTGTACCTAAGGTGATTCAGGCGGAAACTAAAGAACGCAAGTCCTATCGCTGAGTCACATATGACAATAAGCATCAAAAGAGGGGCATTTCCCCCAGGTTTATGATCTGAACCTCTATGTCATTTCTGAACTGCAGATTCTCAAGCGGTTAAAAAAACACCAAGAACTTTACTAATGACATACATTTTAGTTCAGTCAGTCATGTCCAAATCTTTGAGACCCCATGGACTGCAGCACGCCAGGCTTCCCTGTTCATCACCAACTCCCAGAGCCTACTCAAACTCACGTTCATTGAGTCACTGATGCCATCCAATCATCTCATCCTCTGTCATCCCCTTCTCCTCCTGCCCTCAATCTTTCCCAGCATCAGGGACTTTTCTAATGAGTCGGTTATTCGCATCCGGTGGCCAAAATATTAGAGCTTCAGCATCAGTTCTTCCAATGAATATTCAGGATTGATTTCCTTTAGNGATATTTCTCCCAGCAATCTTGATTCCAGCTTGTGCTTCATCCAGCCCAGCATTTCGTATGATGTACTCCACATATAAGTTAAATAAGCAGGGTGACAAAATACAGCCTTGATGTACTCCTTTCCCAATTTGGAACCAGTTGTTCCATGTTTGGTTCTGTTGCTTCTTGACCTACATACAGATTTTTCAGGAGGTAGATCAGGTGGTCTGGTATTCCCATATCTTTCAGAATTTTCCATTTTGTTGTGATCCACACAGTCAAAGGCTTTGGCCTAGTGAATAAAGCAGAAGTAGATGTTTTTCTGAAACTCTCTTGCTTCTTCAATGATCTANTGTTTGGTTCTGTTGCTTCTTGACCTACATACAGATTTTTCAGGAGGTAGATCAGGTGGTCTGGTATTCCCATATCTTTCAGAATTTTCCATTTTGTTGTGATCCACACAGTCAAAGGCTTTGGCCTAGTGAATAAAGCAGAAGTAGATGTTTTTCTGAAACTCTCTTGCTTCTTCAATGATCTAGCAGATATTGGCAATTTGATCTCTGGTTCCTCTGCCTTTTCTAAATCCAGCTTGAACATCTGGAAGCTCACACAGTTCATATACTGTTGAAGCCTTGATTGGAGAAGTTTTAGCATTACTTTCCTACCATGTGAGATGAGTGCAATCGTGTAGTAGTTTGAACATTCTTTGGCATTGCCTTTCTTTGGGATTGGAATGAAAACTGACCTTTTCCAGTCCTGTGGCCACTGCTGAGTTTTCCAGATTTGCTGGCATATTGAGTGTAGCACTTTCATAGCATCATCTTTTAGAATTTGAAATAACTCAATTGGAATTCCATCACCTCCACTAGCTTTGTTTGTAGTGATACTTCATAAGGCCCATTTGACTTTGCATTCCAAGATGTCTGGCTCTAGGTGAGTGATTATATTATCGTGGTTATCTGGGTCATGAAGGTCTTTTTTATATAGTCTTTCTGTGTCTTGCCACCTCTTCTTAGTATCTTCTGCTTCTGTTAGGTCCACAGCATTTCTGTCCTTTATTGTGCTCGTCTTTGATTGAAATGTCCCCTTGGTATCTCTGATTTTCTTGGAGAGATCTCTCATCTTTCCCTTCTATTGTTTTCCTCTATTTTTTTGCATTGATTACTGAAGAAGGCTTTCTGATCACTCTGTGCTATTCTTTGGAACTCTGCATTCAATTGGTATATCTTTCCTTTTCTCCTTTGCCTTTTCTTCTTTTCTCAGCTATTTGTAAGGCCTCGTCAGACAACCATTTTGCCTTTTTGCATTTCTTTTTCTTGGAGATGGTTTTGATCCCTGCCTTTTGTACAATTTCATGAACCTCCATCCATAGTTCTTTAGGCACTCTGTCTATCAGATCGAATCCCTTGAATCTATTTGTCACTTCCATTGTATAATTGTAAGGGATCTGATTTAGGTCATACCTGAATGGTCTAGTGGTTTTCCCTACTTTCTTCAATGTAAGTCTGAATTTTGCAATAAGGAGTTCATGATCTGAGCCACAGTCAGCTCCTGGTCTTGTTTTTGCTGACTAGATAGAGCTTCTCCATCTTTGGCTACAAAGAATATAATCAATCTGATTTCAGTATTGACCATCTGGTGATATCCATATGTAGTCTTCCCTTGTGTTGTTGGAAGAGGGTGTTTGCTATGACATGCAGATTGAGTTTATTAGAAATAAATGCAATAATAAAATAGCAAAGTGGGCAAAGGACAGCCTACTGTTATGGATAGATTCACTCTTATGTAAGGTCAATTTACTGAAGACCTAGAGCACAGGCATCCATAAATACCCGGGGTCCCTGCCGTGATAAGCCGCAAACCAATGACCAAAAATGCAGGCAGAGTGTTCTGCTACCAGGCAACAAGAAATATGTGGTGCCAGTCTTTAAAACAATCATTTGGCATTATATAATATACCATTTAGACTCAGATGCCATTTGATACAGTGCTAAAGTGTTGATATTAAAAATGCCAGGTACATCATTAGAGAGTTATATGCAAAGCCGGGAAGAGGACAGTTAAGTAGAATCAGCACATTTGCTTTGCACCCAGTTTGAGAAAAGGCTACTTTCACCCAATTTCACCATCACCCTTAGCAGTAAATAGCCTTCATATTTTCAACTTGAAAGGAAAAGGGTAATTCTACAGCAGAGCTAATTGCAAACATTATAAACAGAATCATTAGAAAATGACCGCTTTTTTTTTTATCCCCACCACTTGAGAGGACTGTGGGTAGCCTTGAAAACAATATACAAATGACTTATCATCAAGCTCAGATATGGAAATGATGCCTATACATTCACTGTGATGCCTGCATGTGTCTCAGCTGACCAAGACCATAAGGATAGAGCCCTGTCTTCCTGGGAGCAAAGCAGGGTTACTTCTGCCAGGGGATTAGAGGACTTTGTTTGGGTCCTGAGATGGAGCAGTGGTCATTGAAACATGCTGTGATCATAACAGAAAGAAAACTTTGCTTAACTGAAGATGTCAAAGATAGATATTCATTAGCAAAATAACAGATATAGATAATTATCAGGTTATCTCCCATTTCTGGCTCCTCTAAATTATTGTAAAGTATAAATAATGTTACTAAGAGTAGTCTCCAATAAATAAACCTCAATTCTTTATCGATGATGGATTTAATACAGTACTTCAGACTGAAAACATTTTGAAAAATAACCACTTCAAGATGTGCTGAAATAGGGCCATAGTAAAATCAACAAATTCTAGCTGCCTTGTCAAATTCCTGTATGATAAAAAATAATAAATTAGCAGAAGACACTGACTCAGGAGACATTTATGGAGACCTGTCAACCAGGCTCTATCCCCAGAACACACACGTTCACATGGGAAAATAAAAATTGGTCATTGTGCTGGACCCCATAACTGAGGAGGCAAATTTTAAAAGCCATACCATTGCACCAATATTCACTTAGACTTTCAATTATTGCTTGCTTCTCTAACACTCTCCAGTGAGAAAGTTCCAGCCATTCTGAACTTTTTCTGTGCCAGACACATGTGTCCTAAGTCAATTTCCTGGATGCCTCCATCCTGTTTCCTGATAACCAGGTGACTCTCACACCAACCCTTTCCTCAGTGCCACACAGAGTCCTCATTCTTCCATGAGCAGGGATGCCAGAGTTAACACATAAAAATACAGGATTCCCAGTTGAATTTGACATGTATATGCGATATTTGTGCTGTGCTATGCCCAGCTACATCCAAATCTTTGGGACCCCATGACTGTAGTCCAGCTGGTTCCTCTGTCCATGGGGATTCTCCAGGCAAGAATACTGGAGTAGGTTGCCATTCCCTCCTCCAGGGGATCTTCCCAACCCAAAGATTGAACCCGCATCCTGAATCAGCAGGTGGATTCCAGTCGTTGTTTATCTAAATTCACATTTTACAAGGTGTCCTGTATTTTTATCTGAGAACCTTCATTAGGAACAAACATCAATTGCCACCATCTTTTCCACGAATCCCACTTTTGCCGATTCACTTTTATTGAAACATTTCTTCCTTGAAGCCCATTGCTCGGAACTCGCTCTGAACAGAGGCTGTGATTCATTCCTCTGCTTCTGACTCTCCCAATGTGAAAGAGCAGTGGTTATCACCCGGTGCACCCACTGCCACTTCCCCACTATTTCCCCCATATCAGCACATTAAAACAAACAACAACAACATCAAAAATAAAACAGCATTCCTTACCTGTTCTCAATGCTGCTCTCCATCTGTGATGCCCACACCGTTCATTGACCGGCCTCAGTCGGAGGCTCATGCTCTGAGGTCTGTCCAGCCCTCTCCACTAGGAGGCCACAGATGCCTGCATCAGAGTTCCCAGGAGGGGGAACAGTTCCACACACATTTCCTTGACTGCTCAAGCTCAACAAACTCATTTCCTGACTTACCTTTAGCCATCTATTGGCACAGCCATTCCTTGACCTTTAACCATGCTTTGTTTTTAAAATGCCAAGTATCTATTAGGAAAAAAATAGAGGAAAAGCTTTCTAAGGTATGAGAGCAACAAAAGTTTCAAAGGGAAAAATGTATAGACTTCTCTATATAAAATTTAAAAACATTTTTGTGTCAGTGAACACCATAAAAAGAAGTAAAAGACAACAAATGGGGAAATATTTGCAAGAAATGTGGCAGAGATAGTATCCTTAACATATATATTAAAGATATATATATATAGTCACAAAAGAGCTGGACACTAGTAATTAATTGACTAGTCACTAAGTTGCGTCCAACTCTTTTGCGACCCCATGGACTGTAGCCAGCCAGGTTTCTCTGTCCATGGGATTTCCCAGGCAAAAATACTAGAGTGGGTTGCCATTTCCTTCTCCAGGGAAATCATCCCGATCCAGGGATTGAACCCATGTCTTCTGCATTCACAGGTGGATTCTTTATGATAGAGCCACCTGGGAAACCCTATATGTACATATATAGATATCCCCATTTCATCACTCCCTCACGTGTTTGTCTCTTAACCCTCTGGAGTCCTTCTCTCTATTGTCCTTCTTTCATTCCCATTGTGTCTGCTCCCATCTCTGGCAAAAGCCCACTGTTGAGCATGGCCTAGAAAAACTACAAAGCCATTATCACCAGGGCCCCCTAGAAAACCAGTGTGCTTAAATTTGAGCCATGCAACTTCTAACTACTGTGTAATCTTATTACTTATTTTCTATCGACCCAACTTGCTTTGCCCACATGGGCTGCTCCACAGCTTTTTTTTTTTAAACTCTCAAAATCCTCTCCTTCTCGCACTTCCTTTATCTCCACAAACGACCTTTACTCTATTAAGTTGTTCAACCCTGTTCCCATCACCTTCCCCTCTCTCTCCCCCTCTCCTCTTTCCCTCCCCCCCCCCACCAACTCACATCCTTTTTCTCTTCCCTCCATTTCAGAGTCTCACCTCTCTTTCTCTGTTACCAATGCAATATCCCTTAGGATTTAAATTCTTCAATTAGCATTTCTAATACAGACAACTTTAAACTCAGTCCTCTCAATCAATAAACATACTCAGATCTCTTTATTTTCATCACCAATATTCACCAAAGAGAAGTATATCACGTACTCACTCAACTTTTATCCCACTTTTCTGCTGAAGCTGCTTTCTCTAGAGATCCCCAAAGAAATGACAACGCCAATATGTTCATCTGGGAGGCTCGACTGTCTGTCCAGTTCTTAGTAACACCTCCCTTGGTTTCCTACAGGTTAAATTTTCATCCTTAGCACATCACTTATTTCAATTTTGTACTAAAGTCCAAAGGTAACATTGCTAGCATTTTATCAGCACTGGTGCATATCTATCCAAATAACAGTTTTCTGTAAAGCCATTTAGTGATGAAGTTGCAACTCAAATCATGAGCCCAGAGGTGTGGTGCATTTACCCCAATATCCACGTGACTTAGTCTCCTGTGCCTCACAACCAAAACGTGGTTCTCATCACTAGCCAGCGCCTTGCCCTGCATTACTCTTTATAGCACATTAATTACTACCAGAAACTATTACATATTTTCCCCTCCTCCCAAATGAAAACATTGTTATAAACTATCCCAGCTCATTGTAGATCCTCATTACATATTTACTATAAATAACTAAACAAAGACTGAGCGAGCTATGACATCCAGTATGTGCCAGGGGCTGGTGCACGGGAATGATCCAGAGACATGATATGGGGTGGGAGGCGGGAGGGGGTTCAGGATTGGGAACTCATGTACACCCGTGGTGGATTCATGTCAATGTATGGCAAAACCAGTACAGTAATGTAAAAAGTAAAAAAAAAAAAAAAAAAAAAAAAAAACTCATTGTCTTTAGGGCTGTATGCCTAGTAAGGGCCAGGAGTTCCAGGCACAGGCAAAAGATCAACTTTAACAACCCGCAAGGTGTCCCCTCAGTCCATCCACCTACAAGTGGAGGGAGATACTTTGTGCATCCGTGGTTGGAATCACTGCCTGGTTTTTCACCCAGTGCTGCATAACTTTCTCATCACATGGCATTGTTGTAGTTAGTCACAGAGCTTTAAAGCAATGAAAAGGCAGAATGCATATGTGTGTGTTCGCGAGTGTCTCTGTAACCAGACTGCTCTATATGACTCCTTTTGAAAATATGGTATGTCGACAACATCTGTGCCTGAGATGGAGATTTGGCCAGAATGCTAAGAAAATAAACATGGCAGTTCAACTCGTTACTGGCAACCGGTTACTGCCCCATGGATAAGGCTGCCCAGAAAATGCATATATATGAAATGGTATATTAAAGTAAACTTACAAAAGCAAAGAGCAATCATTGCAACCATAATTTTTTCTTCCTCTTTGGGATTCTAATTTTAAAAGCATTAAAGAAGACAGCTGCTCATGCTGTGATATGTGCTAAACAGCCTGAAGGATGGAAAAAAATATATTTGTAGCTCATAATAACTATTGACCTTTCTGATATACAATGTTCTCTGTGTTAGCTATTCGGTTCTATCAACAGTGAAGATTGAACATGACTTTTTAATAGAAAACATGGGGTTTCAAGCTGCCTTCACAAAGGTGTTTATGTATTGTTATTTTGTTTTGTACTACAAAGACCAAGTCCTGATGCCCTTTGTCTGACATCGTGTTTGTCATTAAAAAAAAAGAAGGAAGGAGAGAAAGGAAGGAAATAAAAGAAGGAAACAGAAAAGGAAAAAAAAAGCCTCAACATTACTGAGTATGTTTTATATGAGGAATTGGCTCGTAACCACTTTATAGTCGTGATAAAAGCATTGCCACACTCGATCCCATACGCAATACTGGTAATGGAATCCAAGAGGCATCCCGGGAGGATGTACTATATTTTTTCTCCCAGAATGGATCCCTCAAGTGGCAACATTTATAGGGAGTCTCCAGGAAGATTTAAAACCATCGCCTGCAGTATTCAGATGGCAGGTGCTTTAGAGCACACAGCCTGCTGCCGAACGGGTCACGCCGGATGTCATATACTCTCAAAGGCCATCTTTACAATACCCAGTTTTTCCCCTTGAACTTTCCTGATGCTTAGGAGTTGTGTACAGAAACACCCACTGGTAGCAGCTTGACTCTGACACTGTGTGTATTTCCCCGGAGTGGTATCATCCAAACACCAACTGTGGAGCAGCAGGCGGCAGCTGAACGCACTCCTCTCCCTCGGGGGACAGCCTCCCCAAGTAGCAACCCCTGCCAGGCGCAGGAAGCCTGAGTGCCAACCTCATGCATTCCGATTCTCATCCCAGGCAGGCAGATACTGCCAGGGAGCTCATGCTGACAGGTGGCATGGGTTCACAGATTATTATTGTTTTCCTCTTCTTTGGCGGATTATTTTTAACGTTACTTTGAAGGAAGTTTATTGCATCATTATTGAGCCGCAATTATTTTCACAGCTATGCTCTAGAGTTTCAGTTAATGATTCATAAGTTTCTAAACAAAGCTAAAGACTCACAACTGAGTCGGAGCAGGAACCAGCCCTAATGAGACTCCAATAAATACGGCTTTGCCCTCATACTCCCAAGCAAGCACTGAAGCCGAGAGCTGACGGCTGAGCCAGAGGATGGCGGCTGCAATGGTATTTGCCCGATGTCCAAAAGCTGGTATAGCCTGGGAAACCCAGGAAATAGTGGGCACTGCCTCCCCACCAGTGGCTGAGCATCTATGTGTAGTCTACAGGGGCCCGTCACCCTCTTCAAAATTGCCCTGGCGCAGGGTAGAGGACGGGCCAGTGGGGTGGAGACCAGCTGTCAAAAGACAGAGAACACAGTTTTCCCTAATTCTAGGCAAGATCAGGCCAATCCTTTTCTTGCCTATCAAACCCACTGGTCCATGACTCTCAAAATAACACTTAGCAGAAAATGCTTCCTTAGAGATGAACACAAGAAGAGGACATGATTCCCTTTCCACAAAAGAATAAAATAAAGGCTTCTTGGGACAAGATGTTCGGTGTGAGAGAATGAAGGACAGGGGCAAAGTGACTAATTCTTCCTAAAAGAAAGCATCAGACTGTTACTTTATTCAACATGCAAACTGAGTGTCTGTTTACGCAAAATGTAATCCTAGGTACCTGAGGGGACGAAGGGGGCTGGAGAAGGGCAGGGGATGGATACAGCTAAATATAAGCAAGATGTCAAGTCTGCCTTTCAAGATGTCACAGTCTTGCAGATGATACTTTTGATAGCACCTTTTGCAAATTGCACGTTTTAAAAAAAATCAGTTGAGCATTTAGCTTTGAAAACATAGACCCCACTTATAAAAATCAGCACTACAGGTAGCTTTCCTTACGTACATGAATTCACCATGTACTCTGGGCAGTGCATTCCTTCTCAAAATCACGTGAGTTTTACCCATGTGCGTGTTGTCACACTTCAAAACAAGGTCATGATTTTTCCAAAAAAATGTTCCATGCAGTATTATATTATCCACCTTTGCATAACACATCACCCCAAATACTTACAGACTTTTCTTTTAAAAGCAGATATTTCACCTAGTTTCCATAGGTCCGGAATCCAGTGACAGCTTGTCTGAGTAGTTCAAGCTCAGGGTCTCTCATGAGGTTGCTATGGAGATGTCAGTCAGAGCATAGTCATCTGAAGACTTGACTGGGGAGGAAGGCCCACATCTAAGCTCACTCACGTGACTGTGAGGAGGACGCCTCAGCTCCTCTCCGCACTGATCTCCCCAGAGGACTGCTCAAGCATCCTCACAACATGGCAGCTGGTTTCCATTAGCGTGAATGAGGCAGCAACAGGGAAGCCCTGCTGCCTGTCAGGACCAGGCCATACATCACCAAGTCTGCCACGTGCCATTCATCTGAAGTGAGTCACTGCGTCCAGCCCACAGTCAGAGGGAGAGGAAGCAGCCTCCATCTTTCTGAAGGAGTACTGGAGAGTCTGTAGCAGTTTTAAATTACCACAGTCGTCATCCTAGATGAACATAAAATCTGCTGGGGACAATTTCTGTGAGGAAAGATTTTACCGTTGACATACTATTTTTACCACGGACCTACTACTAAGTTGAAAGTGTTAGTCGCTTAGTCGTGTCTGACTCTTTGCAACACCGTGGACTATGGCCTGGCCGGCTCCTCTGCCCATGGGATTCTCTAGGTAAGAATACTGGGATGGGTTGCCATTTCCTCCTCCAGGGGATCTTCCCAACCCAGGGATTGAACCCAGGTCTCCTGCATTGCAAGCAGATTCTCTACTGTCTGAATCACCAGGGAAGCCCCACTACTAAGTTGAGAAGATCTGATTAATGTCAATATTTAATGATAATTAGTTATTGAATATATTAAATATATGTAAATTATATATATATATATATATATATTCCCTATGTGATATAGTGAATCAAAGTTATACCTGTCTCCACCCTGCTGCCCTAGCATAAGAGATAAAATGAGGATACAAATAAATGTAAGAACAGTATATTGGACACATCACGAACTTTGGAGTCAGACAAACAGGTCACATCTATGTGCTCTGCCACTGATTATCTGGAAGACTTCGATTACATGTATTTTTACATGATGATAAAGATTTGATACTTTCATCAGTCAGTATAGGCTAAGTTAAGCTGCAATAAAAAGCAATCCCCAAACTACAACAAAAGATTTATTTCTGTGAAGATGGGCTAAAGGTTCTGCCCCCTATTGTCCTTATTCCAAGACCTAGGTCAATGGAGCAGCCACCATCTGAAACGTCGATAGTCAACACAGCAGTGAGAAAGAGAAAGCAGGACCTTGTGACCACCTCTTCTAGGAAATCCCACCTGAAAGCAATACATGACTTTTGTTCATATTCTTTTGGCCACAGAAAGTCACGTGATCAAACCTAATTTCCACGTGGCAGAGGAAGTGCAGGGAAATCTTTTGCAAGAAAAGAAAGAACTTGTCACATTCTAAAGTCCCAAAGTACTACATTTCTTTTAGAGTAAATGAGACAGCAACAAGGAAGCCTGTTATGACCAAGTCATACATAGTCTCTAACAAAGTTAACAGCACACGCCAATGAAAGGTTGACTTTATCAAGAGAACTGTGAAATGGCCCAACATCTCTTTCCTACTCTTGTGAAGGTCATTTCGGTTGTTTGCACTTTGCACAGAACATCTCAAAAAGGAAAAGATTCAATTAAGCAGTGAAGTGAGGAAAGAGTATATTTAACTTCATATCTTAACAACTTAGTCCAATTCCATTTCTCCTTTAAAAGGAAAAATACTTTGCTCACACTTAAGGAATAACAGAGTTGTCTCAAAATGTAGCTTTTCTTTCTCACTTCCATCATGACTTCATAGCAATTGAGGGCTCTGACACTAGTATGGCACAGCAAATATTTGAAGTATGCATATGTCTTTATGCTTTGGCCTCATCCTCTTGCAGGAACCCCAAGGAGAGTCCCAAAAGTGCTCAGCATCCACCTGGACCAGAGAGAACAGGATAGTTCCCAGCATCACCTTCCCTCCCCGCTCGCCACTGCTTCCTGCCTGTACATGATGAGAAAGTAGCAACTACAGTACCAGAGAGGGAATCATCCAGAGGGGGACTAACACAGATGTGCTTTCACATTATGGTGGCATTTGCCAATGTAAAAATTATTACAACTTTTGCTATAAATTGTTCTGTAAATTTCACAAAATATGCAAAAATTGACATTTCAAGAGCTGGGATCATTTAGATTTATTTAAAAGTTGAAGCTCTTGAGATTCAGCAAAAGAGAGTCTATTTCTTTATCTAGCTTTCATCTGTATGGGCCTTGTTTTCTTTTTTTAGTTCCTTGTTTATAATTCATAGGTCACAACTGGCCATATCTGGGCTTTGACCACTTAATCCAGTTTTACCCATCAATTTCTCCTTTGTCTCAGGCAGCAGATATAACTTCTCTGAATCCCAATTTTTCTTTTTCTATCAGATCATGCAGCAATCCTGGCCTGTCTCAAAAAGTTGACAGAAAAGCTTGTGATATCTGGAAAGCACTCTAAAATGCTTTTTTTTTTTCTTGACATAGATTGGTTCCACAGTCTTTACAGAGCACCAGTCTTAAGGATACTTTTCTCATTATGTTGTCCTCTCTTCATATCCACCCAAAACACACACACACACACACACACACACATCCTTTCTCCATGCTACAGTCATGTCACACCTCCCCAAGGCCAAGCTCCCCTGGTTCTCTCCCAGCAGAAGGTTCATCAAAATCCATGCTTCTCACCTGAGACCCTTAGAAAGCTTCTCTTCTAAAACTACTGCTCTTGTCTGTCACATGCAGGTTACATCTCTTTATATGAGAGACACCCCTGTCAGAGCTGGGATAACCAGAGCACATTTGCCAGCCCTTGAGGTCACATGGTCACAGTACACGTGTACTGGGGATTAGTTGTTAGGTAGCCTCTGAAAGGGCCAGTGTGGCAGGTTACTTCTGCTTCTGTCTTCAGAAAGGGATGTTAAAGCGGAAATCTTTATCAGAAATTAAACTCTTTTCTAAGTTGTCTTCTCTCCTTCTCCCTCACCGCCCTTCGCACCATACCCCCATGCTCTTGAAATAAAGTGTAAGGAGCAGTTATTATTTTGATTTTCAATCTAGATTTCACTGGGGCAAAATCTGACCTCAGAATTCCTCTCACACCAGTTGTCCTGGTTTTAATGAAGGCTGCTCCTGTATATTCTCAATCGCTCAGTCGTGTCTAACTCTTTGCAACCCCATAGGCTGTAGCCCACCAGGCTCCTCTGTCCATGGGGATTCTCCAGGGAAGAATCCAGGCAAGTGAGTTGCCATTTCCTTCTGCTCCTGTATATATTGGTGATCTAACCCATGGGGCAGAGGAGTGCTGTGTTCACTGCCCAGCCAGAGCAGGACACGGTGTTCACCTTCATAGCTCTTGTAGAGTTTGTGTCTCCCATTTTGTCCCCTAAGGGGAACCACCCTTGCTGGGGTCTCTAAAGTATCCACTAAGTGTTTACCTGTGAAAGTTCCATGTACTGAAAATGATAACAATTTCTAATGATGTCTGAATTATTCGCCTTCGTACAATTATGTGGTTCCTTCCTTCCTGGGTCAGGGTTTCTTGGACCTCAGCCCTAAAACACAGTTCACTTTTCTGGGAAGTTGCATTTTTCCTCAGCTGTTACAAACACAATCTCACTGAACAGAGCTGAATTCTTAAAGCTGAGTTTGTGATGTTGATTCTGATGGCTTCATGTTAGTTCAAGTCTCTGAGGACTGGGGCCAATAAACGTGAAAGGGACCCTGGAAGATTGGCATACTTTTCCATTTCCACCAGGATGAAAAACTGCTATAAATTAAGTCTAACCTTAAATGTATAATCTGTCCTTGGGAGGAAGGAAAAAAAGGGGGGGTGGATATAGCATCTTCAAGCTCTCGGCATCCCTTACGAGAAAAATTGGTTCTAAGGGTCTCTGATCTTGTGTTTTAGTAAAATAGAACTGCACGGCTGACTGACAGTTCTGATCTAAAGCATTTACGTTTAAGTTTTGATCTCTCTGCTTTTGATTAAAACTAATGAGCTCATTTAATTCAAAATGGGAATCTCTGATAAGAGAAATAAGGTTGATGTGATTGGATTAGAGGGGCAAATTAAACTCTTAGAGCAGAAGTTTGTGCTTATATAGTGTATTAAAAAGCTGTTGGCGTATTATGGCGTGTTAGATGATGAGAAAAATTTCATAGTAATTCATATTTAATCAGAAGAAATGAAAGTACTAAATATAACATGGCTCTGCTTTTCCCTCGAGTGATAAAAAGCTGTACATTTAAAATGACATCGGATCCATGCTAAGACAAAAAAAAGAAGAAAATCTTGAGAGAGACACATAAGAAAGGACACTTGTCAGTGGTTCCATCACCCTAGAATAGAAATGCCATAAAATAAGAAAATATAGTCAGGAGAAGGCAAGAATGATACAAGCCCCCAACCACAAATAGTAAGGCTTCTCTTATTATCTCACTCTGCTTTCATCAGAGCATCAAGTTCAATATAAAAATATAGATGTTTCTTCCCCATAGAAATATATGGAATACGTTTCATAATTTGAAATTGAAAAGCTTGTTTTGCCTATCTTTTCTTTGTTTTTTTTAATAGCTATTTTCTCACCTACTTAATTCTTAAATCTCTTTATTACACATATTTCTTGACCTTCATCCTAAAGAAAATTAGTGTTCTTGTAGAGCTGCTCAAAATGTTTTGTTGAAAATTTTTTTAACTTTAGAATAATAAGAAAAACTTTAAAGTATATTTTAGAAGAGTAAAATTTGAGTCTTTTTAGGCATTAAAACCCCCAAGTTAATTTCTTTTCAGGAAAGAACTTAAATGTATAAAATACCATAGAAGCTTATTTCTAAAGAAAATAGATTTGCATTGCCTCCTGACCTGCATAAAGGTGGTTTTAGAGCAGCAAGAATGAAAACTAGCATTTTAAGTTTTATAAGTCAAAACATACTCTGCTTAATCTTAAATACATTGAAAGGGAAAGAGTAGCTGCCTTAAGAGAAGAAACCATGATTTTCTCAGAAGCAAAGAGGTAGAAACACAGAGGATGTTTTCTATTCTGGGCTGGGGAGAAGCGGCCACTATCGACAGCAAGAGCAAGCTGACCTTTGCAGTCGTTTTTGTTTTTATCCATACAGCCCATTCTCAGCCCTCTATCTCCAGTCGGTTGAGAAGACTTCAGGCCTCTTATTCCCCAAAATGAAGGAAAATAACTCAGAAGGGCAAGGACACTGGCCAGGGTATGGCTGCCCCAATCTTGGTGGTGTCATAGTGCTCAGAACTTCCCAGCAAGCAACTGATCCAAGAAGGGATTTGCAGGGAGAACAAAAAGCAAGTCATCCTGACTCTGATCAGAAGCATCTCCACCTGAGTCTTGGTTGATCCCATAAATCTCTGGGGTCCTTCTTTTTCATGACTGTTCTCTCCGTGTGCACCAGCCAAGCCTCATGATATGCTACGATTACTATCAGACCCCACTTGGAGAGCTGTTGAAACCTAAAAAGACCTGAAAAGCTCTTGCTCAAAACCAAAATGGAGTTTCTTGGGATACATTAATTTTTCTTTTTTGTTTTCTGCAAAGTAAACCTTTTCTAAATGAGATAAGTTGATTACTACGCTCTTAGCACCCATCAGTCATTTATTTTTAGTGAACTCAAGGATTGCACCTGAGCAGTAGCTGAAAGGGGCTGTGTAGAGATCTAAATCATGTGTATGTATTTTTATATTCTTCAGTGGAATCAACCAGCCCCAGTCTGCTCACCACTGACAACACCCTTGAGCGTTCCTTTTTCATCCGAATGAAATCTACTCTGACCAAACGCGGCGTGCACATCAAATCATCAGGATATAAGGTAAGCTGGGTTCCAGCAGGGGTGAGACTCCTGTCTCGGGTCCATCCTAGGTCATTTGCGTTGCGTGTCCCAGCTGCTTTGGGCCCACATGATCAATACATGTGATTGTGAGCAGCGCACAGGATTCTTGGTTATCTTCCTGTCTCAAGGCAGGGGACTCATTATATCTCACATTCTCACTTCAGACAGTGCTGGCTCGCTAAATGCTTCAACAGAGTGTCTTTTCTTAAAACACATGTTAATAATGCATCAAGTGCTTCAGCACATGCTAGAAATTCACTTTGATTGAGAAGGTGAGCCAGATTCACATTAGTCCTTAAGATGACTATTCTGGAACTACTGCTATAAAAATTCTACTTCTCCCACCTCCCTCTTCGAATCCCCTCTTTCTCTTTAGAGAAAGACTGTCCATTTGAAAAAAAACATCTTGTCCACCAAGAGTCCTACATGTAGATAAGAAAATCAGGTTGGATGTAGAAATCCCTATTTTGAAATTACAGTGGCTGAACATTCATTCACACCTTAGCATAGATAGGACACTCCACATACAGAAAATATGTTTCGCACCAGAGCAAAGACCAAGTCCAGAGTCATAATCTGCATTATTTTACCATTCTAAAGTTAAGAATATAAAAGCTCTAATCTTGGGAAATTCCAACATTTCAGTTACCATAGCAACAGAAATTAAGACCTATGAAATTCATGAAATGCCTTTGGCAACCTGAATCTTATCAATTTTACAACACGCTAACCAATCTCTCAAATAGTATTTATTATATGAGGAGGGCGAACAAATGGAATGCACTGTGGCTGTCGCCGGCGTGACCTCTTCCCATTGGAGAGTCTAAAGCTTCCAGTAGCCCAGTTCTTGTGGATCAGTGTTCTAGCCTTGCCAGGGATAGTAACAATCATTCTCATCAGACTTTGAAAACCTTATATAAGTCATCAGGACAGGAGCAGCTACAGAAAAGTCAGAATCAGACATTTTCTTTGATATTAATTCTTCTCTAAAAAAATTAAAGCAATGGCAAAGCAGTTCTTTCTAGGGACAATCTTTAGGTGGGCTGTCTCACAGCCCAAAGGGCACATTGGGAACACCCTTAATTTTTTTTTTTCCTGCAAGATATTTTATTTTTTTTATTTTATTAATTTTTTTATTTTTTAGTTTGTTTTGCTTTACAATACTGTACTCATTTTGCCATACATTGACATAAATCAGCCATAAGTGTGCACCACATTAACAAANTTTCTTTTCAGGAAAGAACTTAAATGTATAAAATACCATAGAAGCTTATTTCTAAAGAAAATAGATTTGCATTGCCTCCTGACCTGCATAAAGGTGGTTTTAGAGCAGCAAGAATGAAAACTAGCATTTTAAGTTTTATAAGTCAAAACATACTCTGCTTAATCTTAAATACATTGAAAGGGAAAGAGTAGCTGCCTTAAGAGAAGAAACCATGATTTTCTCAGAAGCAAAGAGGTAGAAACACAGAGGATGTTTTCTATTCTGGGCTGGGGAGAAGCGGCCACTATCGACAGCAAGAGCAAGCTGACCTTTGCAGTCGTTTTTGTTTTTATCCATACAGCCCATTCTCAGCCCTCTATCTCCAGTCGGTTGAGAAGACTTCAGGCCTCTTATTCCCCAAAATGAAGGAAAATAACTCAGAAGGGCAAGGACACTGGCCAGGGTATGGCTGCCCCAATCTTGGTGGTGTCATAGTGCTCAGAACTTCCCAGCAAGCAACTGATCCAAGAAGGGATTTGCAGGGAGAACAAAAAGCAAGTCATCCTGACTCTGATCAGAAGCATCTCCACCTGAGTCTTGGTTGATCCCATAAATCTCTGGGGTCCTTCTTTTTCATGACTGTTCTCTCCGTGTGCACCAGCCAAGCCTCATGATATGCTACGATTACTATCAGACCCCACTTGGAGAGCTGTTGAAACCTAAAAAGACCTGAAAAGCTCTTGCTCAAAACCAAAATGGAGTTTCTTGGGATACATTAATTTTTCTTTTTTGTTTTCTGCAAAGTAAACCTTTTCTAAATGAGATAAGTTGATTACTACGCTCTTAGCACCCATCAGTCATTTATTTTTAGTGAACTCAAGGATTGCACCTGAGCAGTAGCTGAAAGGGGCTGTGTAGAGATCTAAATCATGTGTATGTATTTTTATATTCTTCAGTGGAATCAACCAGCCCCAGTCTGCTCACCACTGACAACACCCTTGAGCGTTCCTTTTTCATCCGAATGAAATCTACTCTGACCAAACGCGGCGTGCACATCAAATCATCAGGATATAAGGTAAGCTGGGTTCCAGCAGGGGTGAGACTCCTGTCTCGGGTCCATCCTAGGTCATTTGCGTTGCGTGTCCCAGCTGCTTTGGGCCCACATGATCAATACATGTGATTGTGAGCAGCGCACAGGATTCTTGGTTATCATCTTGTCTCAAGGCAGGGGACTCATTATATCTCACATTCTCACTTCAGACAGTGCTGGCTCGCTAAATGCTTCAACAGAGTGTCTTTTCTTAAAACACATGTTAATAATGCATCAAGTGCTTCAGCACATGCTAGAAATTCACTTTGATTGAGAAGGTGAGCCAGATTCACATTAGTCCTTAAGATGACTATTCTGGAACTACTGCTATAAAAATTCTACTTCTCCCACCTCCCTCTTCGAATCCCCTCTTTCTCTTTAGAGAAAGACTGTCCATTTGAAAAAAAACATCTTGTCCACCAAGAGTCCTACATGTAGATAAGAAAATCAGGTTGGATGTAGAAATCCCTATTTTGAAATTACAGTGGCTGAACATTCATTCACACCTTAGCATAGATAGGACACTCCACATACAGAAAATATGTTTCGCACCAGAGCAAAGACCAAGTCCAGAGTCATAATCTGCATTATTTTACCATTCTAAAGTTAAGAATATAAAAGCTCTAATCTTGGGAAATTCCAACATTTCAGTTACCATAGCAACAGAAATTAAGACCTATGAAATTCATGAAATGCCTTTGGCAACCTGAATCTTATCAATTTTACAACACGCTAACCAATCTCTCAAATAGTATTTATTATATGAGGAGGGCGAACAAATGGAATGCACTGTGGCTGTCGCCGGCGTGACCTCTTCCCATTGGAGAGTCTAAAGCTTCCAGTAGCCCAGTTCTTGTGGATCAGTGTTCTAGCCTTGCCAGGGATAGTAACAATCATTCTCATCAGACTTTGAAAACCTTATATAAGTCATCAGGACAGGAGCAGCTACAGAAAAGTCAGAATCAGACATTTTCTTTGATATTAATTCTTCTCTAAAAAAATTAAAGCAATGGCAAAGCAGTTCTTTCTAGGGACAATCTTTAGGTGGGCTGTCTCACAGCCCAAAGGGCACATTGGGAACACCCTTAATTTTTTTTTTTCCTGCAAGATATTTTATTTTTTTTATTTTATTATTTTTTTTTATTTTTTAGTTTGTTTTGCTTTACAATACTGTACTCATTTTGCCATACATTGACATAAATCAGCCATAAGTGTGCACCACATTAACAAATTGAAAAGTAAAAGCCAGATGATTATCTCAATAGATGCAGGGAACTCAGGTACACCCTTAATTTTTAACGGGGATCGAGGCAAGGGGGAGGTAGGTGCTTGGGCAGCACTGGGCGCATTAGCTCCACCTACAGAGCAATTTGTAGTCCTGTGATAAAGGGGTAAGTGGGAGAACAGAAAACAGACTCTCTTATACCAATTTTGTATTTTCCTGCCTCACTGAAACGCTATACATTTATTAGTTGTTAGCTATGTAGTCTCAGCCAGTTTGAAATTCTATAGGCAAACTATTAGACGTAGCGATTATTGTCATGTTAATGCTAGAAAGATGCATTATTGGTATTCCAACTTTTCTCCATTTTAGTTCTTCGTCTTTCCCAGTTTGTACTGGTTTGTAGCAGGCATATCCCAGAAGGAAAGAAGGGTGGAAGGGGTGAGGTGTATTTTGAAAAAGCAATATCTAGTATAATTCAATATCATTCGATAACTTAATTGTTGAAAACCAACAGAAAGTTGTCACTACTTTCATACAACAAACTAGAGATTATAAAACTTTGCAGCATCTTAGCTTTGCCACAGAGTAGGAGGTGTGGTGAAAATAACAACATAGAGAAATAGTTTGAGTTCCAGTCCAGGCAAGAGACTAAGTGGTTTGGGTTCTGTTGGTCTGTCCTATCGTTCGGGCAGCTCAGGCAACCTGTTTTGCAACATGATCTGAAATTTCTTAAATACTGATAGAATATTCATTCATTATTTTGACAAATATATATTTGTGGAGCCTATCTGAGATCCTAAACTCAGCACTAAACAACAAAAAGTCCCTGCTAACTGCCAACAAGCAGCAAGGGAAAAGACCACAATAAGTAAATAAATAAAGTGATTTCAGAGAGTAACGAAGGATAAAACAGCTAACGTTTTCGCTCACTACAGTATGCTGAGTGTGAGACAGTTTGTATGTCTTTGCGACTGTCCAAGAGGAAGTATTTTCATTGTTTCCGTTTTACAGATGAAGAAACTAAGCCTCGAGATGTTAATTAAACACCCAAGGTCACACACTGGGAGGGACAAGGCTGGGGTTTTAACACTGGCAGTCTGGCTCTACATCCCCTGCACTTAGCCAAAGGCCACACTCTTTTAGGCAAAGGGTAAAGCAAGGTAATGTGAGGGAAAGGCTGATGGGGACCACGTTCGAGAGGCTCACTGAAAGTCTCCCTGAGTGACATGTCACCTAGGAGAGGTGAATGAAAAGAGCCCTCCATGAAAATGTAAATAGAAGAATGTTTCTGGAACTCCTCTGGTTTAGGATTAAGACACCTTACTCTAAGAAGGGAAACAAAATATTAAAAAGTACAACCTTGAATATCCAGGATTAGAAGAGATTTAGAAGCTGTTCCAGTTTCTATCAAATTATATCCTCTTAAAGTGATCATAGACAAAGATCTCTCCTGGTAAATGTCACACTGTGCTTGAAAATATGTGGGTTATTTTCAAATATCTTTTGATATTGATCTCTAACATAATTCCACAGTAATAAGAGAACAGACTCTGTATGATTTCAATACTTTTAGACCATGAAAGTTCTGCACCTGGCCTTAGGTCTCTGGATATGTTCTAGAGTCTCCTAGTTTATAGTCTATGGGAACGTGTATCCTACTCTTGTGTGAAAACTATATAAATCTTAATTGTGTTGATAATGCTTTTCAGGTTTACTCAATTCTCCTACTGCTCTATACCTTCCTTCTATTAATTTCTGAGAGTTTCGTAGTGAAACTCCAACTAAAAGTCTTAGTTTACTGACTTATAACAACTGTAAAACATAGTGGAACTATAGGCAACTTTGTTCTGTATTTTCCAAGTCTTCTGTAAATGTGTTAACATATCTTCATAATTTACAAAAATAAAAAAGATGAATTATATCGTGTTAAAGTGATCACAGCCCTCTGACAGTACCATCTTTCTCAACATATCCTGCGAGGCTCCATCCAGTGCTGACTTCCCTCCCCAGCACTGCTCGCATGAGAGTTGCTTCATCCCCTGTTCCCCCAATAAGATGAATCACCCAACAGATCCAGCTCTCCCCCTCCTCCTCCACACTGAACTTCCCTCATTAATTAACCTTGTCTGGAAGTGAGTGGAAGAGCTGATGAGAAGCCGTGACATGACACAGCTGAATAACATCCCTATTTATCTGTTCATTCTCAGTAAATAAATCTAACAGCTTATAAAACATTCAAATAAAACTGGTAATCACCCCCCCAACCACACAATAAACACAAATAAAAAGAAACAGCGATGATAATTTCTCCATACTCCCAATATTCTCCCTAATTTATTACCATTGTTTGCTTATTTCTTTCCCCTTAGTTAAAGATTCAAGATGTTAACCCTTGCTCAATGCAGGTCACTACATTTCCCTCCGTTTTTTCCTATGACCTTGGCACATGGGCTGTTCTGACTTTCTCCGTGACTTTTCAGCATCGTCATTGTTGTCACTGACAGTAATAATGGTAACAGAAGTGCCACTTACTGAAGACTGGCAGGGACTGTGCCATTTGATACTCATTTTACCTAATCCCCACAGCCTCATATAGAAACNGCCTTGCTCAATGCAGGTCACTACATTTCCCTCCGTTTTTTCCTATGACCTTGGCACATGGGCTGTTCTGACTTTCTCCGTGACTTTTCAGCATCGTCATTGTTGTCACTGACAGTAATAATGGTAACAGAAGTGCCACTTACTGAAGACTGGCAGGGACTGTGCCATTTGATACTCATTTTACCTAATCCCCACAGCCTCATATAGAAACGTCCTCTGTGCCGGGCACTGTTCAAGGTTTACGTTCTCTTATTATGCCTATTTTGCAGGCGGTGAGGCTGAGACTTCCAGAGCTTCAATACTTTGCCCACATTCATTCTTATAGTTCTTAAGTAGCTCCTAAAGAGTCAGGATTGATCCAGGCATTTAGGCTCCAGAGCCCTGTCTGTTCACTGCTCTGTTTCAGTGCTTAACATATTAAGTCCAAAGAAGGGCTCGGCACAAAATGGACCTCAACAAAGGAAAAATAAATTTAATTTTTTAAAAGAAAAACCTCTTGCTTGATTAAGACCTTCCCTTGGTATCTCAGCAGATTCCACAGCACCAGTTTACAGAGATTTACCTTTCTTTCTAGGGTATATGATACCCACTCATATAGCCATTGTCAAGAATTCTAGCCAAAGAAGTGCCAACCTGTATCTGCTAATCCAGGTTGACAGTGGTATATAAACTGGAGTTGCTTCCACACCCTAGGCCTCAGGAAAGTTGCCCTTTCTTCTCCAGTGAAGTTTCCCTGCTGTGAGCTGACATTCCTTGTCTCTCTCCATTTGCTGTGTTATCTGATGGAGTGAAAGTGTTAGTCACTCAGTCATGTCCAACTTTTTGCGACCCCATGAACTGTAGCCTGCCAGGCTCCTCTGTCCATGGAATTCTCTAGGCAAGAATACTGGAGTGGGTAACCATTCCCTTCTCCAGGGGATCTTCCCCACCCAAGGATCGAACCCAGGTCTCCCATGTGGCAGATGGATTCCTCATCATCTGAGCCACCATCTAGACCAGCCACTTTTTAAGCCTCGGGGGCTTTGTTGTTTAAGTCTCATTGTTGGCCACATATCTTCACATAATGGGCCTCTCCTTTCAGTTGCAGTGCCTCAATATTCTACCTGCTTGAGCAGGTCTAGGTCTGGGGGAACTTCCTAGGTATAGCACAGTAGGGCAAAAGGAGATAACGTAATCAGAGAAATAAGAGAAGGAAGGGTTCATGGGGTTGCCTCCTTACCTCCTGTCCCTTGGATGGGACCATTCCACTTTATTCTCTATTCTTAAATGGCCCCAAGCAGCACTGTCATTTCTAGAGTATTATCCACACACATGATGATATCCTACCTCTCAGGGTGTGGTGGAACACCCTGGTCTGGGAAACACAGACAGACAGAGAATCTCTGTTATATTGATACCATGCTGAGAATGACTCCTTGAAAATCCTCAAATTCAGGAGTTCCCACTCTGACACACGCAAACATTACTAACAGAGGATGGGAGAGCTCCAGATACTTAAAAATAAGCAGTTTCCCCATCTGGGATAACTTGACTATGAATTTGCCTGTAGCTACGTGTTGAGCCAAATGATTCCTGAAGTCTATCCAGCCTCGTTATGGTCTAAAGAGTCAAAGTATAAATAATAATAGAGAAAAAAAATACTTTGTAGTTTCACTAGTTTATTCAGCCTGCTGATATAATTCAGCTTTAAGAATCTTTTATCAATATCCAAACATGAAGTAACAAAAGCAAAAATTTAGAGGGTGCCAATTAGCTACAGAAAATTCTTTTTGTCTAGTCTAAGCCCACAAACATTGTCATGTTTTAAGTTAGAAACTTTTGTTCATTAAAAAAAATTCATTGTTGTATCTGTTCTATAGAGTAAGGCCCTTCCATAATTTTACCAGTGATTTGTTTTATTTGGGGTGTCATAGATGCCCATAGGGGCTTCCCAGGTGGCACTAGTGGTAAAGAATCCACCTGCCAATGCAGGAGACATAAGACGTGGGTTCCATCCCTGGGTTGTGGAGATTCCCTGGAGGAGGGCATAGCAACACACTCCAGTATTTTTGCCTGGAGAGTCCCATGGACAGAGGAGCCTAGCAGGCTACAGTCCATGGGGTTGCAAAGAGTCAGACATGACTGAAGCGACTTAGCACTAGATGCCTTTAAGGGTTTGATGAAATCTGTAGCACCTCTCCCAAGGTAAACGTATTTTGCATCAGGAAGTTCTTGAATCACTGAAGTGTATCCAGTGATTTGGGGTTACAAAACGCTATTTAACGTGATTAATCTTCGGTACTTATTAAGAAATCAAGTTAGTGCATCTTCCAGAACATATTTCACCAATATTACAATAGTCATTTCCTGCCTCCTCATTTCTCGCTCCCTTCTGTCCACTTAGTGTTAGTGATACATACTGAAGTTTTGTGACAAAAGACATCAACTCCTAGATTACAGAGGGACAAAGAGAAGATTTCCATTCTGACCCCGACATGCACACAAGAGATAATCTTCTGAAAAAGTACTTCTCAGAAAATATCTGTATAAACATAATACTGACTATTAAAAGATTCGATCTGTAGTTGAGAATTATTTCTGCGGCACATGGTCCTCTTTTGTTTCCTGTTCACTTCAGTGTGCAACAGAGTCGCGTCACCAAGATTTTCAATGTCAAGCTAGGTCAGTTTTGGAATTGAAGGCTTTTCATATGCAAACATATTCCTGACTGAATGCGTATACTGACAAGACTCAAGATGATAGCAAACTAGAAGGGAATTATTACTCTTTCAATCATCTGGAATTTTAGTTCTTCGTTTAAATCTTATTAAACCAAGTCTATGATACTAAGATATCAACCCCTCCCTCTTGATCACCTGCCACCATAATGTGCTGCCAAAATCAGTTGAATCCACCTGCTCCTATTGCTGCTGCTGCTGCTGCTAAGTCGCTTCAGTCGTGTCCAACTCTGTGTGACCCCATAGACTGTAGCCCACCAGGTGCCCCCGTCCCTGGGATTCTCCAGGCAAGAACACTGGAGTGAGTTGCCATTTCCTTCTCCAATACATAAAAGTGAAAGTGAAGTCTCTCAGTCATGTCTGACTCTTCGTGACCCCATGGACCGCAGCCTCCCAGGCTCCTCCATCCATGGATTTTCCAAGCAAGAGTACTAGAGTGGGGTGCCATCAGTAGTATGTTATAGGACTCAGGACTGTCAACATTTTCACTGCTATTTCAGAAAAAAGAGAGCATGCAATTCTATTCAGCTAACATGTACTGAATGGCAATTACATGCAGGATACTGTGCTGGGTGCTAAGGGAAGAAAGCAGAATAAGAAAGCACCCAGTATCTATCACAGTTTATGGGAATGAAGAAGGAATCTGAAATGAGAGGATCTGGATATTTCGCTCAGTTTTGCCATTTACCATTCACATGTCCCTAGACAAGTCAATTCATATTTCTATGGCTCAGTTTTTAACCTGTCTTCAAAAACTGGAAAGAGATAATTACCAAAAATTGTGAGGGTCACATGAGGTTATATGAAAGTGCTTTATAAAATGGAGAGAAGATAGCAGAACCCATGTTATCTCATTTGATCTGTAGAAAGATTCTTTCGGTTGTATGCTATTAAGAGTTTTATCTTGCAGGTGAGAAAACTGAGGCACAGAGAGCTTTAGTAAAAACTAAAAATGCTATTTTAGCACAGAGGAGAAGGGACAGGTGTATTGGGAGAAATGCAAAAAGAAGTGATGTTTGAATGGTGCCATATTGGTTCAGTAAAAGTTTTCCAGGTAGAAGTGTGGCAGAAAGGCATTTTTAGGGGAAAAATAATATCATGGTCAAAAGGATAGCAGTGTGAGTACGCAAATGTTTTTCAAGAAAGATGATTGGACTGATTTTATTAGAGCCTCAGTGTTAGGAGTTCTAAGAAAGAATGATGGAGATGGTGGTGGGCAAGGATCAGATTCTCGAATATTTTGGCACTGTGAACTATTGAAGACTTAGGCGTAGAGAAGTAAATGGTCACCAAGAGTTTGGGAAGATATTCCATGGAGCCAAGTTGAGGACAGATTGGAGAAGTAAATTTTCTGGGAGGTAATTTGGGGGTTTCTCATGACAGATCTGGAAAAAAGGCATTAAATTGGAGGATTAGCAATAGGAGCCAGAGAAGGCGATGGCCCCCCACTCCAGTCCTCTTGCCTGGAAAATCCCATGGACAGAGGAGCCTGGTCGGCTGCAGTCCATGGGGTCGCTAAGAGTCGGACACGACTGAGCGACTTCCCTTTCACTTTTCACTTTCATGCATTGGAGAAGGAAATGTCAACCCACTCCAGTGTTCTTGCCTGGAGAATCCCAGGGATGGGGGAACCTGGTCGCTATGGGGTCACACAGAGTCAGACACGACTGAATCGACTTAGCAGAGAACCTGCTAATTGACATCAGTGTCTTTTAGATGTGACCATTCGATCAGCTATGCACCCAGATGATTATACCATGATCTGGCTCACCTTCTCCACTTTGCCTACTAGGATACCATTACTCTTTACCAGTGCACCTTCTGAAAATCAGAATGTACCACATCCATAGCATTCCCTTGAGCCATCAGCTGAGAATTCCTTTTAGAAAATACAGAGTCATTTTAACCTCATTTATTCATCATCACTTCATATTAGCATCTGTTGATCACCATTTTCGTTCTATCAAATCATGTTTCAAGGCTTTTTTTCTGGATATTAACATTTTGAGGCCCTATCTCTCTGAAATGTATAACAGTATTCAATAATAACCTGCCTTCCGCTGCAACTCAGTGATATGTTAAAAGATTGCTTAAAAACATATTAAGTGTTGTTATGGGAAGACTGGTTCTTTCTTTGCCCAAGAGGCTAATTGGTTGCAATGAGTTTTCATTGTACCAAGGGAAGTTCAGCTTGGAGGTACGCCCAGCACTGGGCTTCCCGGGTGGTGCTAGTAGTAAAGAACACAGGAGACATAAGAGACTCAAGTTCGATCCCTGGGTCGGAAAGATCCCCTGGAGGAGGAAATGGCAACCCACTCCAGTATTCTAGCCTGGACAGACTCATGGACAGAGGGGTGATAGTCCATACAGTTACGAAGAGTCAGACACAACTGAAACGAATTAGCACACACACGCACACCCAGCACTGATGTAGGGGACAGTGGGGTTTTGGTCCTTCTCTGGAGATTTCTAAAAGCATACACAAAATTCATCACATAGGAGTCTCTCCTCCTAGACAAGTGTGAACAGACTAGATACCATCTGGGTATTTCTTCCTATCCGAGACTGAGAAACATTCCAGGTGTCTGGACATATCAGTGCTTCCCCTGAAGCCTCACTTCAGCTCTGTGTTGTCTTGAAATGACGACTATGGTATTCCAAGCTTCACAAAATGTAACTGTCTTGTCAAATCAATAGATGAATTTTCAGGGAAGACCAAAAATTCTGTCAACCCATTCAGCCTTTCTAAGACTACGCATATATTGCCTTTCAATCAACCCAGACACCCAGAATAAATTGAAGGAGAAAAAAACTTCCAGAGTAGAACTTACAGGCGGAGGTTATCCTGATGAAAAATGCAAATAGAGGAGAGAACCAATAAAATCAAATTTTTAAAATCCTATTATCTCGCTTTAGTCCCTGCTCACCTCTGCACAATGGTCCATTACAACGTGGTTTCCAGTGTCATTTTAAATATAACTGACATTGTTTCTGATCTTAAAGAATTTACTTCCCATTACCAAGGCATGACAGAAGTTCTAGCTTGGGATATGTCATTTCTGCCGGGACTAATCAGCTAGCTGTTTTACCAACTAGAGGCATAATCACCAGCCATTCTGTGAAGTGTCTGTAAACTCTAAGTATGTCAGTGACTGCAGTCCAGGTATGCTGCTCACTTACAGGTAGTTCATTTTCCATTATACAGCTTTTAGAAAGCAGGTAGACAAACAAGAGCATCCCATTTTTGAGTAATTCTAGATCTTTCCAGTTTGGTTTCCTGTGTCTTTGCTAACTAAGAATAAGGAAAATGATGATCACTTTGAAAATGATGTCAGTGATGCAAAGATTAACGACCTTTCTGTATCTAAGGTTATTTGACTAATGAATGCCCTTCCAAAATTATGATAATTTCTTTGTAAGTAATTCTCCATCTAGTGGATTTTATAATATCATCTACTATGAGGCTTTGGCCAATTAAGATTTTTAAAAGACAGGGAAAAAAAAAACAGACGTTAGAACTAAAAAGTAAACATAAGCACAGTTCCTCGTTTTTTTCAGGCTCAGCACTCTGATGTACTGATATACTAAGATGCCCCAAAAACAGCTGCAAAGGTCCACAATTTCTGTTTACCTAAAGTGCAATCTCTGGATCCAGTGGTCCAAAGCAGCAGTTACCTAACTCTGCAGATTTCAAGGGCTTCAAGATACGTCCCTTTTCTAATCCTCCTTACCTCAAACCCACCTTACTGAAGAGTGACTAAGCCCATAGGCTATGACATCAGACAGCCAAGGATATAAACTTGGTCCTGCCTTTCCTGACTCCATGACCTTAAGTATATCGTTTAACTTCCTTAAGTGTCTGTTTCCTCTCCTGTGAAGCGAGAGTGCCAATAGAAGCTCCTTCATGAGACTATTACAGAATAAAGTGTAGTACTAGTGAGTACAACAATACCTGGTCCATGGTGAGCTCGCAATTCATGGCCATACGTAAAGTTCTAAGTTCATGGAACTCATTTTATGAATTTGATAAAGGTTGATCTAGACAATCCAAAACCTTAACTTCTACACCTCTGCATATGCACCTGTAACCACAGAAAATAGTAATTCATCAGCAATAGTTCAGACTGTCTTCTGGAAGTCACATACAGTCTAGAATAATAAACGATTTCTTCTGAGTATAGAAAATGCATTTATTTCTGGGAAATTTCTCCCTGCTTAAGTATCCTGAATATTGATTTGAATATAAGATACAAAATATAACTGAAGTACGTCATCTGTCCCTTTAACAAAAGAAACACGGATCGAATGGTTTTCTTTGTTATTGATTTAGCATCATGGCAAGACTAATATAGCCCTTTAATGCAAGAAATGAAGTAGGGGGCAGGGCCAATTTGATGTTGTTCTCTGGAATAAATGGAGTTTCTAGGCTCTTGTAAGCCAACAAAGGCTCAAGTTTGCTTAAAACATCTGCCTACATATAAACGGAACCCTCTGAGGAGAGATGAAGGCAGGAGGGAAAGGGGATGACAGATGATGAGATGCCCTCCACTATCAGAGTAAAAAAAATGGCCTCAAAGTGCTTTGAGTAAGAAAACTCAGATTTAAACAAAAGAATCATCTCTATAGTCGATTCTCAGCTTTCTATAGCAATATTCAAGAGAGAGAAACTTTGGGCTGCTGCCTTAACTCTGTGTGTATGTGTGTGAGTCTGTGTCTATGTGTTTAATCTGAACTACCAGTGGGCAGTGGACACTGCTAAGTTGCCACGTTGGAAACATAACTTTCAGCTCATTGTTTGCAATGGTCCACAGAAGCAATCCATATAAGTTATCATTTGACTGATAGCAGTATTTACACCTCACTTTCGCCAGGGTTTTTGTACCCGCCATTTATTCTCCATGGAGTATATATCGTCCTCAGATAGATCCATGGGTCACACCTACATTTCATGCAGGTTTCTGTCCAAATGTCGCTTCCCTTACCACCTCCTATAAAAAGAGCTCAAGCACGCCCTCTGTACTCCATCATCTGCTTTATCCTGCTGATTGTTCTTCACAGCCCTTACTGCGTAACGCAGTAAGGCATAAATTTGTCTGTATAGAATTTGTCTCCCCCATCTCTATATAAGCTGAAGCTCCTAGAATAGCTTTGGTCACATAACAGAAATCCAATAAACATTAAAAAAAATAAATTTATAAATATTGGACATCATTTATACTAAGGCCAGAACATAGTCCTTTCTTTGGTCAATATTTCTAGTTCCTTTAAAGAGGATAGAGAGATGAGAATATTCATCCAATAGAATTATCTAATTTTTAGTTCCCAGGCCCTCTTGCTAAGATACTTTGACGTTTTCTTCAATTTTCCTTTTAAAAGGGCTTCACTAATGGTTGACATATTCTATGACATATTTTTCATGCTATCATATTCAGTTTTTTAAAAATCAACCTGTATTTAACTTGTATCCCACTTATACCCAATTCTAGTGTCTAGAACTCTGGAAGTACAATCAAGAGTCACTTGATTATTACTTGGTAGTTCTGAATATATTTAACAGGTCTCAACAGCTCCTTGTTAAATGTCCTTCAAACTCATGACTTCTTGTAGAAATGATGAAAACAGAGTGGCTTAATATGGGCACACCTGGTGAGGGGATTCAGAAAATTTCATCCCACCACCAGCACACCGCTGCTGACTTGCTCTGCAACTTTGGACAAGCAGCCTTGTTACTCTGGGCTTCTGTTTCCTTGCTGGAAACAAAACGGCAGGACTTGCCTTCAGTGTTCTTTAGTCGTTTGATGGTTGAGATTACTTCCTCCCTAGAGTGTACTCTCTACATTAGGGTGGAAGCCCTTCTGGGACACTCTGGGTGGAATGGAAGAGGATCTGCCTAATAGGAGCAGCCCCTGACTCCTAGGAAGAAAGAGGCTAAGACCTGGCAGTAAATTCCAGCAAAGGCCACACAGTTACCAAGAGCTGCCATGTTGCCTCGTGGTCACTGCTGATTTGAGAAAGATTCCAGCAAACATTTAACCCAGTCACTGCAACAAGGGAGAGGAGGCCTGGAAAGAATTTTGTAATTCTTCAGGAGGGCTCAGATGACTTTGTACTTTGTCCTATGGATAGACTAGACTCTGCAAAAACAATCTAGAACCTAAATTGAGGCAAAGATAAAACGATGGTCTGAGATTAATACTCTCTTGCCTTATTCCATGAGCAGTGACAAATTTCTTTTCCTTACTCTCTTTAATCCATATTCACCTCTCTGTTAATTCCAAATATAGCACAATATCATGTTCTTATTAAATTTATCTCTTCTTCCCTTTGTTTGTTTTCAATTGGCTTATTGTTGCCTGAAACAGTTGTAAATTTCCAGTTGAAGGGAAACGCATCTTTCAACCTGCCTGGAATAGCCCTAGAGGCAAAGTCCTTGAGTTCTTTAATGATGAGTGGTGTTAACAATATCATAATTGTCAAACTCCTCAAAGGAAAGTAGCATGGAAATGTAAAGCATTCTTATTCTTAAGCTGTTCTTTTGTAAGAAACTAGTGTCTTCTCTCTGAAATGTATCTTTTCCCACTGTCCACTAGACAGATCAGGGGAGTGATACAGTTTGGCTAATGACCCATTAGCATCCAGATCCCAAGCACCTTGGCACAGGGGAGGAATGTTAAGTTCTGTGGATTTTATCTCTAGGACACAAAAGTGGTGGTGCCTGATACCTCCGTGTTGTCAAGCCCTCAGCCCCGTAGGTCAAAAACAGTGAATCAGAACCCAGAAGTCAATATGAATGGGTAAGTGTAGCCCTGAACCAACAGACCAAACTGTCACCATGCCATAGAGGGCAACAGAATCCAAAGCCTGGAGAGGCCCCTTGTCCACACTTCCTCCCCACTGGCTAGTGGTTCTCCTCTTGGGGAAAGAGCATCAGCGGAGTAGAGATGCCACAAAAGCCTGTGACACATTCTGGCCCCCGAAGAATCTTCTTCTTGCTGCATGCAGAAATCACACCTCCTAATTATGCCATCCAGTCCTGAGAACATTAAAAGGCTAGTGCTCTGCTAGTGAAAATTCATAGGCACCTGCTCTTGATTTTCTTCCTACTTAGAATAATTTTCACACAGCTGTGATATTGCCAAGTGACTCTATTCAAACGTTGAGGCTCAGACAAGAAGGGATATGTTGGATGTTTGGGTTGTAATGATTTCAGCTCTTCCTCTTTTTTTTTACAGCATCATTAGTAATCTGTCATTCTAATAATAATAATTCCCTTTTGACATCATGGAGGTAAGAAGAAATCATCACTGACATCAAAAATGAGGTGATATTTCAGCAGTATTATTTCACCGAAGATAAAATGGAAAGCTTTATTACTCCCCATGCCTTTAAAGAAAGCTGAACAAGGCATGTGCTGACCCTAGAGCTTATCTACTTTTGTTCCTTCCAGACCGATATGAAATAACTAATTTTAATTGTTCCAGCCACAGTTTCAGAATGTGGTTTCCCCCAAAGCTTTCCATCTACATAATGGAGACTTTTTCAAAAACAAGCTTTATCCATCCATAACAACTGGGGGAATCAAAAGAGAAGTCTATTGTAACTAAGAACAATTTATAATCTTCATTCTTCAGCATCACCTTTTGTTCCAAGTATTCAGGAATTGATTTCACTCAGTCATGCAGTCAGTACTGATTGTGTGCCTGTTGCGTACTACACACTGGACTGGGTACTAGGAAGACAAAGATGGGTAAAACAGGATCCTTGGTCCAGAAACCAGAGCAAGGACACAAAGAAAGGACCGAGATAATAGAGATCTGTTCAAGGATAATGGGAGGAAGTACAGACAACCCCTGACTTATGTTTTTACTTATGAATTTTCAACTTTACAAGGTGCAAGAGTGATACACCTTCAGTAGAAACCAAACTTCAAATTTTGAATTTTGATCTTTTCCTGGGCTACCAGTCTATGGTACAGGAGTCTCATGATGGCGGGTAGCCACAGCCCTGTGATCATGAGGTTAATGGCTGATACACTTCAGCCATTCTATATCCATTCTCTTTTTTACTTTCAGTGGTTTTCAGTATGGTTTTCAGTCAATTACATGAGATTTTCAATGCTCTTTTTTAACTCAGGTATAATTGCTTTACCACTTTGTGTTAGTTTCTGCTGTACAACAAAGTGAATCAGCTATACACACACACACACACATATCCCCCCTCCCTTTTGAACCTGCCTCCCACTCCCACCCATCTAGACCATCACAGAGCACCAAACTGAGCTCCCAGTGCCACACAGCATATTGCCACTAGCTATCTGTTTTACATATGGTACTGTATATACATCAATCCTAGTCTCCCAATTCATGCCACCCTCCCCTTCCCTCCTTGTGTCCAGATATCCATTCTCTACATCTGCATCTCTATTCCTGCCCTGCAAATACGTTCATCTGTACCATTTTTTTTAGATTCCACATGTATGCAATAATATATAATAGCCAGACAGGGAAGCAACCTAAATGTCCATCAACAATGAATCAATAAAGAACTTGTAGTATGTGTGTGTGTGTGTGTGTGTGTGTGTGTGTGTATGTGTGTAAAATGGAATATTACTCAGCCACATAAAGGAATGAAATCAGGTCATTTGTAGAGCTGTGGATGGACCTAGAGTCTGTCATACAGAGTGAAGTAAGTCAATGCTCTCTTTACAACTAGACTTTGTGTTAGATGATTTTGCCCAACTGCAGGCTAATGTTAAGTGTTGTGAGCATGTTTAAGGTAAAGACTGGGCTAAGCACTGACGTTCATTAGATCATCTATTATATGTATTTTCTACAATAGTTTCAGCTGATGATGGGTCCATCAGGATGCAAGTCCCTCATGAGTCCAAGAAGATCTGAAAATGATTATGCCTGGTAGAAGAGGAGAGATTCTCAAAGAGAGTGTGATTTTAGACAGCTCTTAAAGGACAGACTTAACCTGACAGAGGCATTAGGGAAGGAACTCTACACAGAGGGGACAGGATCAACACAGAGATGAAAGCAGCAAGTGCACTGAGCAGAAAGAAATCTGGTCCTCAAGGCAATTAGGAGTGAAACCACCTAATTCAGCAAATGCAGATGGGAAAAGGAGTCTCAGTAAATAATACCACCCCAGTGGGCTAATCAGTGTTCAGGATAACAAGAATGTGAAGATTAAGTTTGTCTCATTCTAACAAAACTTTTTTGCTTTCATTGTAAGAAAATGATGACTATCTTCCGACAAGGAGACCTAGTAAGACTGTTCTCAGCCTCTAGAATAAGCATGTGGATTTATGTCATCGGATAATTCGTTTTGGAGTTTTCTCAATTTATTTGTCCTTCCATCATTCTACCCTGTATTGCGGACTGAGATTTCCTCCCGTCACCCACCTTGAGTCTTAGACGCTGGTATACATAGACATTCTGAAAGCAGAAATATGATTTTCCAAGAACCAGTAACTCAAGAAAAAAAACAACTAAAATTTTTATGCAATGAAATATTGGGTTGCAAAATGAATCAGAAAAGACTCACACAGACCTCAGTCACCCAACGACTTAGTCTGTATACTGTGAGGTATTTAGATTCTGGGCAATGTCTGGATATTTGGCACGATTTAAGCAAAGCCTACATTTCAGGCAACCTAAGGTTTCCCTTATATGTACCATTTACTAAAATCCCTGGCTTTAAGGAGGATAGCTTTTTTTTCACTAAAAAAATTATTTGCTCTTCAACTTATTTACTTCTAATGTTGGTTAGCTATTGAGCCGTTCTAGTAATTGTAGCAACTTTTATAAACAGTGTTATCTGAGCACCCAATCCTTTTGTTCCAGAAAATCCTCTGCATGTCAAATCAGTTACAATTCATCTGCAATTAAATAACTGTTTTCAAGTGAACAGCAGCCAATGACATAAAATCTGAATGTGATAACCATGCAAATATTCAATATGTTAAGTGATCTTTAAAAAATCAAATATAGTATACAGCTATTGGATTTTCAGTATGGGCAAATTTTCACCCTCTCTCTCCCTCTTTCCAGAAAATACAATTTTATATTCCTGGATTGAATGCCTAATTACTTTTTTAAAAAACGAACTAAACACACAAAAAAAGGAAGAAAATCTTTTTTTCTCTTTATTTGTAGTGTCTGCATAGGCTTTATCTTTCTAGCAAGGATAATATGAAACTTTGGTGCTTTGTGTTGCAGATTATTAGCTGAGCTGCTTTTCAACCACTTGATTTTATTTATTTTTCTTTCTCAAACATCTTTTTCTTCTCTGCATAATCATCGCTCTCAACTGCTCTCAAAGGCATCTACTTCTATCACTGTAAAGCTAGTGTAACCCTGTGCAGTACACACCCAAACCCTGCAGGAGCCATTTAAGAGATCTTTTTATTTAAGTCAGCTCTCAGGACAGAAAGGGAAAGCACATCCCCAGTTGGTTCCTGACTTTCTCAGTACAAGATACAAAGGCTAGAAAAGAGATCTGGACAAAAAATGGGGGGGTGTGTGTGTGTGTGTGTGTGTGTTTGCATGTGCTAAAGCCACACAGAGCTGACACACAATAAACAAACATGCATTAGGGGTGGTTTTCAGTCACTTTATAGACATATGCATTCATAAATTTTGTGACGGTTGTAAGAAGCCGACTTTGATGAGACCAAACTCATAGACGAGCTTTCGATCGCTGGAGCAACCACAGTCTAACTTTATGTTGACAATTTATCAGCGCCTCTCCGTCAAGGAAAATTGTTTTTTAGTGCTTGCCTATTAGCAATCACATGCATAATATGAAATTGAGTTTTGGGGAGGACGGCCTGCCATCTGTCTTTCTGATTTTTTTTTTCAGTCTTTCACGCTCAAGTTCAACCCTCTGTGTATCAGAATGCTGTAAAACAGGATTCATCCATAAGATGGGCACTTAGCAAGAAAAATGGGCCAGATACCAGTGCTATCTTAGAACCTGCAGACTCTCAAAAAGGGAAAATCCTTGATACCCCAATCTGTGCATTATCTTTTCAGTGCTCTTCAAATTCTGCCTGCCTCTCAAAGCCAACAGTTCATTAGTGTGCTTCGAGATACATTAAGACACGTTTAAAAAATAAAAATTCAAAGAGAAAGTAGAAGGCAAGGTGAGTTTAAGGAAATGGAGCTCTAAAGGATTGGTGTGAAGAATGAAAAAGATGTATTTAGTTTCCCTTCTGAGCTCCAATATGCTAAGATTTTTATCAATAATATTGTTTTTCTGCAACAATACCTGCCTCCGGGAAAATCTGCTGGGTAGCTGTCAGGATTATACTTCTCAAAATATGCTTAAGATGATTCTGGTAAATTGATAAAAAAAATAGTACATGCTGCAATGGAAAGGATTGCTCAAAAGAACATTCCCAAGCCTTTCATGTGTAACTGCATTTGTGAGGCAGGGCATTTATTATGCTATAAATTCCATCACTGATTTTGGCCACTTCAGATTGATTCTGCAGTAACTGTAAGTAATGAACCTTCCAGAGCCAAGGGGGAGGAAAGCTGGAGGAGGAGAAATACCCAGTACAGTTGTGGCTGTGGGAATACAAATCGTCGGCTTCATTTAGTCACAGCTCTTATCAGATCATGCAGCCAATACCCCACAAAGCAGGAAAACACATATCCAGAAAAGTCTACAGGTTCCTGGACGTGAATCCAGGAACTACAGCTGGAAGAACCCTTCTTAGGGAAAGGAAGAAATTTTTCCCTGAGCCTTTACTTCCCAAACTTGCTCTCTCTCATCTTTTTAAAACTTTTTCCCACCTCAAGTATGGGCAGATGTCTATCTTACAAGAGCAACAAAATACAGTGCTGTCTTTTTCTAGGGGAAAGTTATCCCTGCCCGAAGCTTGGCTTTCTGCTGTTCTCAGGTCAGTCCCAGGGTATCCCTCTTGTCAGTTCACACTTTTGGAAAGAGGAAAATTGGTTACTCTGGAGTTCATAACGGAGCCTGTTAAGAAACTGATGTAACCAGTGAGATGAACAGCAGGAGAAACAGCACTCAGACGTGCCCCGGAACCCCCATGAGCAGGGCCAGGGAGGCTGGAACTAGAAGTGAATGAAAGAAACAAAGACAGCAGTAGTCTGTGGTGTGGTGAAGCAGTACCATCTAATATTAAAGGGCTCTTGTTTTCTCTGATGTTCTTTACAAGTGAACGTTAAGAACACAGGCAGGGCATGGGGATGGAACAAACTGTGGTTTGGCATCACGGGTGTTGGCAGAGCGAGCAGAGAGACTTCAGGAAGATGGAGCGGGGAGAGGAACATGGAAAAGATGACATGAAAGACACATTTCACCGGCCACGGAGGTCCTTTGCTCATTCCAGTTTCCTCTCCTCTCTGACCTGACTTTCATAGGATGCTTAGGAGCCGGGGGCGGTGGAAGAGTTGGGAGGGGCAGTGGCCTGGGGTCAGCCCCAGAATGTTGGCTCTGAGGTGATAATATGAGCCTAGGGAGGCCAGGATTGGAGAAGGAAATGGCAACCCACTCCAGTGTTCTTGCCTGGAGAATCCCAGGGACGGGGGAGCCTGGTGGGCTGCTGTCTATGGGGTCGCACAGAGTCGGACACGACTGAAGCGACTTAGCAGCAGCAGGGAGGCCAGGGCTTCAGTGAAGTGTGGACAGGTGATATTTCATATCAATCCTGGGGTCTGTGTCCCTATTCCCTTCCCATTGAATTTTCAAAACATACAGAGACACAAATAGACAATCCATCTCAGAGAATGACAAAGCATCCTCACTGTCCATTTGCCCCACTGAAAAATGCCACAAAATCTTTTGAGATTCTTTGCCTACGTGTTTTTTCCCATTCTCTCTTAAGAAACAGAACTGTAGAGTTTAGAGGTCCATAGATGTGGTGTTTGACTACTGTGAGGAAGGGCTGACTTAACAGACCAATTGGGGCTTTCTGAAATATGCACATTGCTTACTGGGATGTTTGGGGTTTATTAACTGCTATGTGAGGTCTTACATGAGAGACCAACACTACAGCAGGACAAGTCTTTAGGTATGGGCATGCAGAGTTAGCCAAATGGGGAAGCCCAGGGCCAACCGTGGGGGTGAGTGCTAGACAACACAAGCAGGGTACCAGGCCCAAAGAGGAGGTTTCCAGCTCCAGAGGAAGCCTGACAAAAAGCCTCTCCCTCTATGTATCACTGGTTACTATTGGCACTCACCACCAGTGACCACACCTAGCACCTCACTAGCCTATCTGGGCGCAGACTATAGGAGAAGGTGAATGGAGTTCCAGTGAAAGACATGCAGTGTCCCACCTTGCTTCCTTTTTTAGAAATGAAGTCATTCACAGAGAAGGACTTGCCCCCAAGCTCTGCCTGATGGTTCTGCCACAGGCAGAAGGGAGCCCTAACACTTGTGCCACTTCTAATTTGGTGAAATCTGTTATTTCTAGTGCTCATGTTGGAATTTGAACATATCACTTAGAAAACCAGAATTCTTAAAAGGACTGAATGCTGGTGAACTCCCAGAACTGTTTGTAGTATCTTTTACAAATCAGAGGAAGACAGAAAAATGAGCCTGTGGATAGATTGAAGGATTGTTCTATATTTTTGCAAAACAACTACAGACAATTCAGTAGGGATGTTTATGATTGGTGAAGACTACCACAGAATCCATTTGGTGAGTTGTATAAAAATTAATTGGAGACTAAAATATTTGTACAGAAATTGAAAACATGTCATTGAAATCTAAACTCTCTACAGCTACCAGTTTTGTAATAGTCATTGTTTTTGTCCAATAGATACCAAGCAAATTAATAGAAATAATCTGTAAATTATTAAAAGCTGGAAGTAATCAACACAGATATTTGTAAGTAGCTCTCACGAATGTAATGCCTACATGCATGCTCCGTCACTTCAGTCCTGTCTGACACTCTGTGACCCCATGGACTGCAGCAGTCCGGCAGGCTCCTCTGTCCATGGGAGTTCCCAGGCAAGCATACTGGACTGGGTTGCCTTCTCCAGGGGATCTTTCCAACTCAGGGATCAAACCTGTGTCTCCTGTGTCTCCGGCACTGCAGGTATATTCTTTTTTTTTTTTAATTAATTAATTAATTTTTTTTTTTTCATCTCAAGTGTACATGAGTTCCCAGTCTTGAACCACTCCCCCCTTCCCACTCCACATCAACTTGCAGGTATATTCTTTACCTCTGAGCCACCAGGGAAATCCCATATATGTAATGACTAATACCAAAAATAATCTTGTAAATAGTATTTTTGGTAATTTGGTGGAATATACTAAGCCATGGTCTTAAAATTAACAAATGTAGGTTTTAGTCCTGATTCTGCCATTTGGTAAGAGCTGGACACAACTGAACAACTAACACTTTCACTTTCACTTGCCATTTGGTATATATTTGATCTTAGGGAACTCATTTAGCCTCCCTCAATCTGTGGAAAGCAAATAGCAGCACCCTTTCTGAAATATCATAGAGTTATTATGAGGTTAAATGAGTGAAAATGTTCTGAAATCTCCAAGTCTCTGTTAATAGCCAGTATTATCCTGATTGGATTATAACGGTAAAATCTAGGACTTTTTTTAGCATTTCAGAAGATATTGTCTTGGCTCATGTTTATCACTACGAATTGAGCTTTTCCCCATTTTATTTCTGGTCTTGATGCATATATTTTTGTGAAGGGAGGTTGTTTTTAATATTAATAGAAGCCTACAGATTACCCATTTTACTTCTGAGGAGGACACAGGACAGGAAGTCTGTTCTCAAGAGGAGAAAATGTCTGGAACTCATCACCATGGCTCCATCCTCACAGTAGGGGCTGCGGGTTGCCTCAGGGAAATGGATTCCTGAAGTGGCCGTGAATCCACTGTTGATGTGATCAGGCTGCATAAAGATGGTGCTCACTTTGGTTATTGTTATTAGCTTTCTAACATTAATAGTAGCCAACTGTGAATTTGTTTAGTGATTGACACCTTAAATATTGCTCTTTGTATTGATATCAAGTGTTTTGTTACCAGAGTCAATAACTAGTAATACACTTTATGACCCCTGAAAAATAAATAAGGGTGCTCTTCATGGCAAGAATAAGCCAACCTCACTGGACATTTCCTATGGTTCCAACAGGGTGGCTTCTTGAAGTATCTAGTTGTATTCCAGGAGTAATTAACCACAAGGAGAACCCTACCAGTATATATTTTCTAAAGATAATTTTATATTGAAAATTTTTCAAGCATTAAGGGAGGAGTGGACAGTTCTAGACTCAGCTGGATCAGAAGAGGAATAGAGAGTGGCAGGAGATACAGGATGGTCCATGGAAAGGGCAATGAACCTGGAGGACCACTGGAGCTGTATTTCAGCTCTGGAATCACAAACACTGTGTCTCTGTGGCCTCCAGGTCCTTACCTATAAAATGGAAATACCGGTTCTACCTCCTTCAGAGGCTATTCCTTTAGAGGAGCAAAAGAAGCAAAGTAGGTTAGGGACGGTGGGCTCTCACCCAGTACACAGATGTAGTGTTCAAGCAGTTGCTCATCAGTTGAGTATCTCCCTTGGTCTGTGTCCTGGGAGGTAGGTAGAGAAATAAAAGAGAGACAGAGGGAGAGACAAGAAAAGAACAATCCCAGGTACATATCTCTAGTGTTGATTGGGAGGTAGAAACAACAGTAGAAATTCAAAGGGAAGGGGACAACTTCGGGCTAGAGTAGCCAGAGAAGAGAACAGATTTGACACAAATCTTGACAAGTGAACATTATTGTTACTGATGGAGGGGGTTAGGGAAGGAATTCCTGGTCTGAGCAGTGTGTGCATAAAGGTACAGAGAAGCTGAACACAAGGCAGCTTGGGAGATGATGTGCAAAGCATTTGGGGTCCAAGGAGGGGAGTTATGGAAAAACACTCCAACTAAATAGTCCCAAGACTGTCATGAAGCTAAGGGGGCCAAATTTTTTTATTCCAGAATCAAGTTTCTTGAATAGTAATAATTATAATGGTTTATACCTAAATGATGCTGTGTGTTTTCAAGGTATCTTAGATGCACTGCCTGCCTCATTTGGTTCTTTTAGCAATTCCATAAGGTAGGGCTGGTAAGGATTCTCATGCCCCTATGACCCAGGGGAATCGGAAGCTCGCTGAGGTTGTGGGGCTGCTCCAAATTTCCACCACAAGGAGATGAGGGAGACCATGCCACTCCTGGCCTGCTTTCTTCTGTGTGAAAATACTGCAAAAAGGTGAACCTGGCACTAAAACGCCAGATGGGCCAGTGCCGAAAAAAAATGAGAGCCCAGTTAGGAAGCTGCCCACCAAGTTGCCCAGACAGAAGATTGCCATGGTCTGTGTTCATCAATGGCACTTGGAATGGATATAACATCAGTAGTAACAGACAGGGTAAAGGCAGAATTCTCAAGCCTTGTTGGTGGACTGGCTCTGGGAACAGAGGATCAAAGATGAGCCCAAGAGAAATGATGCACTCCATACTTTGAGCTTTACTGATGAAATGGAAGAGTTACTAAAAATAGAAAGTGGTCCAAGGTTCTAGCCTGAGTAAGAGCCGAACACTAGCCTTACCCACATTTCCCCTTTACCCTCACGCCCACAGGCTGCCAGCCATTCCTTCATTCACCTTCCCATTACAGCCCAATCACACTCTAAGTACAGCTGGACAGGAGGTGAGCTCCTTCATGACTATGATAGACCCAATGCCTGGTGCAGAGCACTGCTTGATGAAGGCTACGTAAACACTGATCATGTGAATGAATGAATGGGTGAGTAAATTACTGAATGAGTGCCCTCCCGTATGGTTTTCTTCCTATATCTCAAGTCATGTGATCTTTTCTTTAAAAGCAGTTCCCACTTTGTCTACAAAACAGTCATCTTTCCTTCGTAGGGCAATCACTGCTTTCTACCATCCGGCCAGTTTTCTGCACCCCAGCTTTTCCCCCTTACTCTCCTCTCTTCTGCCCTCCTCTCAATTCCTACCTGCCAACAGCAGTCTTGTATCTTTGGCTTTGGCTTATAGTAGCTCTTGGCCTTAGAGGCCAATCAGATCCTACTGGTCCATAAACATTTAGCTCAAGGGCTGCCTCCTCCTAAAGCCCCTCCCCACTGTGCCTCGCCAGGACATTCCTCCATATGCTTTGCATTTCCAGGGATTCCTTAGGGCTGGGCTTATATTTATGTCCCCAAGTCTGTTCCCATAAGGCCTGGCACAATGGTAGCACCTACTAAGGGTTCAAACTGCAAAAGAGCTGCTTAGGGAAGGCGATAAGCTTTATATTCATGAGTGAAAGTCCTCAGTTGTATCTGACTCTTTGTGACCCCATGGACTATACAGTCCATGGATTCTCTAGGCCCGAATACTGGAGTGGGTAGCCTTCCCATTCTCCAGGAGATCTTCCTAACCCAGGGATCACACCCAGATCTCCTGCATACCTAGAGGATTCGTGACCAGTGGAGGCACCAGGGAGCCCATTTATTTTCATGTTCTCTTCATTTTCACATTCTCTTTTAAAATGTACCCCTTATCTACAAATTTTTCTCAGTAAAAAAGAAAATTCATTTAAACATTGCCTATTTACATAAAGATGAGGTCCTCAGTGGCTCAGTCGTGTCCAACTCTTTGCCATTCCATGGACTGTATCCCACCAGGTTCCTCTGTCCATGAGACTTCCCAGGCAAGAATACGGAAGTGGGTTGCCATTGCCTTCTCCAGGGGATCTTCCCAACCCAGGGATGAAACTTGCATCTTCTGCGCCTCCTGAACTGGCAGGTGAATTATTTACACTGCACCACCTGGGAAGTATGGTTTCAATCCTTTGGTCAGGAAGATCCCCTAGAGAAGGAAATAGAACCCACTCCAGTATTCTCGCCTGGGAAATCTCATGGACAGAGGAATCTGGCGGGCTACAGTCCATGGGGTAGCAAAGAGTTGGACACGACTGAGCAACTAAACAACAACAATTTATATAAAGAAACTGCTTCCCTTTCTCTGCCTTTTAAGATGCAAAGTAAGTTTGCTTTAATATCCAGTGTTTTTTTTTTTTTTTTAATCCCTTACTCAGCAGAGAAAGCCCATTCAAACAAAAGGAAGAAACTGACATATTTTGGATTGATAGATGTCAAGGGACACTACCATCTAATTTCCGTGTTGATTAATTTGAACGTAATTTTCTGGTAACCCAGGCTTCCAAAACGGTATTTTAAGTGGCATGTTGGTGAAAGAAAATTAATTTTTCTGTGTTAAACTTGCCAGCTTTTGAATTAATTGCATGAGCATAGCAATCAATTAATAAATTGTTAAGCAAACAAGGGAAAATCGGTCAATTAAAAATGACAAAATTGATTCCAAGGGTAGATAAACCAAAAAATTGTCATAATACTCATTTCTAAGTTTGGCTATCCTGCCTCTGGACGATCTGCCTCCCACTTTTTACACAGCATTCAAATCGTTGAAGCTTTATTATAATTTCTTATAAATAAATTACCACCTAAGCTGCCTTTGCTGCTTTAGTGGGATTAAGGAAATCAAATACAAATAGCAGTCCTCTGGTAGCTCAAGGAGAAGGTCACTGCTTTGGGGGAGTGTGCCACCCAGAGTACTCTGTGCAGGTGTTTTTGGAAGGAGAGCCCTGGCCACGTGGACCAATGTTCTCTAAATACTTGCCAGTCTTCTGCCAGGAGTAACCTCTACACATTGTCTTTCTCCTGATCATAAACTCAGATGTATTACAGAGACGGGACAAGGCAGGGAGCAGCAGGACCGAGTGACAGCGTTTGCCTTCCTGGCACATTAAATCTGAATCTTCTAAAACGCAGTGCCTTCTGGACGTTCCTATATGTCGCCAAACGCAGCCTGGGATACCTGGATTTGGCTTCCTGGCCTGGATTAGGAAATTTGTCTCCCTGCTTAAAAAGACAGATGCTTTGGAAGTGATACTTAAAGAAAATAGAAAGGGCAGAATTTGTCTTGTGAAAGTATCTGCAGGCTCCATAGGCTTTACAACTTGGAGCACTTTTGCGATCATTCACCTGGCCCACTGTGGTTTTCTTTGGTCCTGACTCAGTGGTGTGTTTTTATCAGAATGTTCCCCCTTTGTCCTCTCAGATGTGGACTAGAAAAACCAGGGATTGGAGCAGGCACATCACTAATTTCTTCAGTTTCCAATAGCATTTATCATAAAGGATATGTATAAAATTTCTAGAACTATTTATGTTTTAGCAGGTAGAAAATTTCTGAATTCACTGTGAAAAAGTAACTAAAGACATACATCTAAACTTCTGTGTCTTACTGTATCTTCACTTGGATGTTGACAATGGCTCAATCTTCACAGAACCAAAACAAAACCCACCCTTCAAAATGTTTTGCCATCCACCAGTCCTTTCCACTCCAGTAAGTGGCACCATCTTCCATCCTGAGCAAAAGCTTAGGAGTATCCTTTGAGTCCACTCTTGACCTCAGACCCCATATCTAATACATCAGCAAATTCTATCAACTCTACCTTCAAAATCCATAACCCAACTACTTCCCATCATTTCCTCCTGGTCCGCTATCATCTCCCCACTAGGACTTCTGTAGGAGCCTCCTATTTGGTCTTCCTGCCTGCACTCAGGCCCCCAGAGCAGCCACTGACAAAAGCCAGAGACATTTCTCAGATCTTATCCCTCTCCTCTGTGGGTCCTTTTCATCACTATAACCCCTGATCCAAGAACAGTGCCCAGCAACAGATTCATCTCAGCAAAACTTTTGGAATGAATGAAATCATGGAGTTTGAATGCGGTACTTCAAATGCTACAGGAGCATTTGGATATTTGAGAAGCATTATCTGACCAGTTATAGACCAGGAAAAGAGTAAGACATTGTCCTTGAAGCTGAGTCACTCATACATCTGCCAGCCCTCTGCTCACCTTATTCCTCCCTTCGCCATTGCTATGGAGCAGAGGATGTTGTGGGTGGGGAGGGTGGCAGTGGGGTTACGTCTGCCTAAACCAAGGCAGGAATTTAAAAAAAAAAAAAAAAAAATCAAGTGCTGATTCTGATTCTTTTAAACAGTTGCATACTTACTTGGCAATCACGATAGCACAAGTCACTCCTATAATCAAAAGAATCATTACTTGTTTTGCTAAAATCCCAAGGAAACAGCTCAAGATGTGATATTTCAGCACTAATGAGGTTGTGCCTGAAGAAGTGGGATTTTAATTGTGATGGATTTAGAGAACCCACTGCAAAACTGCAGGAGAACAGCATGCTCTTTCCAGTTCCAGGGAAAGTGCATTAATATCCCATGTTTTTGTTTTATTTAGTCTTGGCTGACTGTGTAGAGAATCACCTAAGGTAATGGCAGAGCTAGAGGGACTACATCAAATAGAACCCTATAAAGAAACTTTATTTTCTCCTCCCATGCTATGAAGGGAGGCTGTAGGACTGAAGAATATTTGTCTCGAGTTGCCTTGCAAGCTACTAGATTGATTTCCTTTGCTCCTGACAGTTCTGATCCCAACACAACCCCTCTACCACCTTCCATCCTTCAAAGGTTGAAAGTCACCGCTTGAGAACCCTGGTTTGCTAAGCCTTTACACGGCGGGTGGAGGAAGGGGATTTCTGCAGGATTTTACTTCATGCCAAAGACTGATGCGGGCTGGGTAGGATCGCTTCTGGTGCAAGTTTGCATATGAGCAGTATTGCTGATTACTTCATTAGAACCCTGTGTGCTTCGAGAGCCATATGCTTTCAAGTTTCTTTAAATGGTATTAGGGAAAAATATCCTCCAGGCATTATTTTTAAAGGGGACTTCAAACGTTCCCCAAGAAAAAAAAAAAAAAAAACTATAGCACGTTTGAACTCCAGGGGGTTGCAGGAGAAATCTTACTTAGCAAGACTGTGAAAATGGAGCCATCTTTTCAGTTTCAGGGTAAAATAAGTGTTGGTCACAATCAGGGATAAATTTGAAATGTGGATGGAGAAAGATGCAGAAAATCTCCAAATCCTTGAATCCTTACCATAAAACAGCAAAGAAGATGATGACTTGAGGAAGGAAAAAAATCCTTTTAATAGTTCTGGTCTTACATTCGATGGTCTCCCTGTATCCTGCAGAGTGCAAAGGTCCACAGTTCTTCCCATTCTGTGCCATGTAGGAGGCACTTCTAGAATAATTTCCCCCCATGCTACATGTATTCAAACTTATATTTTAAAGACACGGAAAGCAAGGCTACAGGTAAGGGTAAAGCTGTTCATTTTGAGTTTCGCTGCAGAGNGGAGCTGCTGTCTTCACACAGACAAGCACTCAGCAAGGCCCACAGCTACCTCTGGCCATTTGTTGCAGATTAGAACGGGTATAAATTCCGTTAGCCAACAGAAACAAAGGTGTGCGAGACTAACTTAGAACAAGACGTGTCGCTAAACTCAAGAAACTGACGCAAAACATGCCTTTGACGGACGAATGGAGCAAGGACAGAAAATATGTGAATTATCTGTTTCCTAATAGGAGCTCGAGTGCTCAAGAAAAGAAAGACTATGATACAGTGTNAAATTCCGTTAGCCAACAGAAACAAAGGTGTGCGAGACTAACTTAGAACAAGACGTGTCGCTAAACTCAAGAAACTGACGCAAAACATGCCTTTGACGGACGAATGGAGCAAGGACAGAAAATATGTGAATTATCTGTTTCCTAATAGGAGCTCGAGTGCTCAAGAAAAGAAAGACTATGATACAGTGTTTCCACAGGCATCTGTAGGTGAAGCATCACTTGGCATAAGACTAACTCTGAGTCTTTTTTTTTTTTTTTCTCTTTAATGCTGTTGGAAATACAATTGCAGGCAGTTACACTGAGAAGAACTGCCTCTCTACCCTCAAGTCAGCGACATTAAGCCATAGGGCTCGCCAGGGGCCGTGAGGGGCAATATCCCACTTCCACCTCAAGTGACAGAGGACTAAAAATGCTGCCCTCCACAGAGGTAGTGTTCCTCTGTCCTTCTCTAGGAGACTTTAATAAAGTAACTGAATGAAACAAAATTTGATCAGATGTGTGTAGTTCAGCCTTCTTGCTTTGCCCCTTAACAATTTATAAAGGCATTTCTACCCATGGTCCTGTTTGATTAAATGATATTTGAAGTGTTCCACTTTCTGAGAAAATGTGGTTTATAGCTTTGGCATACATTTACATAATCTCGTTAAGGAAATCTCTTCAGCTTAAACTATCCCAATAAAAAAAATAATAATCTTATCTCTGGTAGAAGAAAGACTCTTTTCTCTGAAAGGAATAGGAAACAAATATGGAGTCTGACCACATTTTGAGAATCTAAGGCTTTAATTGTAGTTACATTTTTTATGTTATATATTTGAAGCTTGTTAACAGAGACGGATGAGAAGTAATTGCTGTTTGGAGGATACAGTCATGTAAGAAAAGAATGCTGTGGCTAATGTTTTTTAAATGTGGATTTTAAAAATAATTTTTTATGTGTTGCCTTGGAAAATGTTTATACATAAAAAAAAAAAAAAAAACTGAGGGTGATAAATTACCACCAATCTCTCAAGCTCCCCACTGGAGCCATCAAATTAAGGGTTAACCTCCCAAGATTCCCCTGAATTAATCAGGAGCTAAGCCAGGGGCAGGCTGGGCTAAGGAGAAGGGACTGGCAGAGCTCCACCTCTCCGGAGACGCAAGGGGTACAATACTGCAGCCCACAAGTAAAGGAGGCTTGGCAGGGCTCCCAGCACCTCCCGCAGGCAGCCCTGTGCACAGAAACACGCCCCAATCCCACATCAGCCCAGGGTTTCTGCTTATCAAGAGCTGATCCTCCACTTCCAGGGAACCAAGACAAGGGGCTGTGTTTACAGAGTAGGGGGATTTTCGGACCTGATTTAACTGTAAATGTACATCTTTCTTTGCTCATTTAGGAAGCAGTCTGTGATAAGCCACTGGGTCATCTTTCTAAGATGTCTAGATCCATTCAGCTCTAGATAAAGATGATGCTGCAGCTAGACAGACCCAAGAGTGGTAGTTTAGTCACTAAGTCATGTCCCACCTCTTGCGACCCCAGAGACTATGGCCCGGCAGGCCCCTCTGTCCATGGGATCCTCTAGGCAAGATTACTGGAGTGGGTTGCCACTTCCTCCTTCTCCAGGGGATTTTCCCAAGCCAGGGATTGAACCCAGGTCTCCTGCACTGCAGGCAGATTCTTTACTGGCTGAGCCACCAGGGAAGCCCCACTTTGTGACCCAATGGCCTACCCTTAAAACAAAACTGAAAGGATGGCTATGCTAACCACTGGCATAAAAGCCCTTGGAATGCTGGGTGGCACGGAGATTTCCAGGTTCCTTTCCAGCTTGAAAGAATCCAGAGTTTGGGACACAGGATTTTGGAATCCCTATTATTTGTGTGTGTTTTTTTTAATTGGAGTATAACTGCTTTACAATGTCATGTCAGTTTCCACTGTACAACAAGGTGGATCAGCCACAGGTGTGCATTTATCCCCTCCCTCCCCCCACCTTGAGCTCCCTGTGCAATACCACAGGTTCCCACTAGCTATCTACTTTACACACAGTGGTAAATTTATGTCAAACCTAATCTCCCAGTTACCCCTCCCTCCCCACCTTCACGTACATGTCTGTTCTTTTCATCTGCATCTGTATTCCTGCCCTGGATCGAGCTCTCCAAGTGATTCTTGTACATGCTCAGATTTAAAAAACCACTAACCCTAGAGGGTTTGGGGGTTTTAAATAAATCCCTGATATCAGCATTAGGTGTTGTGGGCTTTCCAATTAAGGTGCAAAATATGTTTCCCCCGTGTGCTTGGCTCATTTAGTTATTTGTGGATAGGACAGAGCAAGTTGACTTCAGCTGTAAAAGAGGAAGAGTGCCCCCTTCCTCATGTTTATGCATCATGAGTCTTTGCTTTCAGGACCTTAGGATCTCAGTGAAAACAGAGAGATTATCCCCTGGCTTCCTTCCTTCCTCTGCCTACCAGAGTCGGGGATGCCCTTATCTACAGCTCTAGGCCTGTCCACTTCTGCATCCCACCCTTGGTGAATCTTTTCAGCCATCAGACCAAGCATCAACTGGTTGTACTCAAATTACATTCCCCCTTCCTGGTCATCTCTTTAACAGTCAAACCAAACGGAGTCCCTGGGAATTCACACTTTCTCATTGTCGTCCTTCTACCTGAGAGAACTGCTGGGGTTCCTCCTCCTTACCTTGGCCCTGAATACTTCCCTTGTACCCAGCCTCACCTCCTTTCTTCTCCACCATCAGAGCTGCCCTTAAGTTGAGCCCATCTAAAACTCTCTCCAGTTCTTGCTAGTCCTCTAGCCTTAAGTGCTAAATCCTACCCAAGCCTGAAGAGCTCTGCTCTTAAGGAAATTCCTAGAGACAAGCTTTCAGAAAGCCTCCGACCAGCCAGGTGGCTCCTGAGTTGATCAGCACCTCTAGACCTGGTTGATGACGACATTCCACGTCCACCTCTCCTCCGCTGCGTCTCCTTAGGCTTCGAAAGAGGCGTGCATCTTTACCTGCTCCCTGCCAAGACCCAATTTCCCCCTGGACCTCTCCCCTCACCCTCCGTCTCACCTTTGCCTTGAGAAGTCAACTTATCTCTCTTCCTATCCCCAATTGCTTAAGTTTCATTGTGAATTATGATGAACATTCCTAGAAGCCAGTCAGTTTCTAGAAATAAAATCCGAGATGCTGGAAAGGGAAGGGAACTAACGCTGCTGTTCTCCTGCCCCTCACAAAGCCCAAAGGCACTTCCTCCAGCTGCGAGCCCTCTTCTCCTCAGTGTCTGCCTCTATGGACAAGTTCCTGGTCTCAGATGAATTAGTTTTGTTTTTCAGGCTTTGTGCAAAGACTTAGGTTTCAGGAGTCAGAGAGACAGGGACAGAGAGACCTGTTAGGGTAGTTTCTCCAACCGATGATAATGCTCTAAATTCAGGAAATCCCACTCCCTAAAAATTTGCATGAAGTAATTTACATGAGGTTGATATTCTCCTGCTGGTTTAGATTAAGTTGTTAGGCTGTAGGCTAGATGTTTAGATTCAGAAGACCCAGCTAAGCCCTTATCTTTCAGCAGGTTGTGGGCCACCAGAGCCCCCATCACTTAAAAATAATTAGCTAACTCTCCCACCCGAGCTAGTGATTTGATGATCTGTATGCTGAACCAGACCTCTACAGGGGAATAAAAGAAAAAAGACCAGAGTGCCAGAAGGAAGCTTAATTTTTAAGGTAAATTTGGATTCCTTTAAAGGACAAGTTAAAAAAAAAAAAAATCTCTGAAGCTGCTCTAAACCTAGGGAATCATAGTTTTTTTTCCTGCCTGCAGCTTCTTGGTTCCTCCCTGTGCCTAGCCTTATTCTGTACTTTACATTATATGTGGAAAATAATGCACATAATACTTAGCACTTCCTTTTGATAAAGAAAATGTTTCATAGGACTAGTAGTGAGATTTATTCCTAAAAGAATGGAGAATAGCTTCCAGATGTATTTTCCCATCACGGACTTTCTTTCCTTAAGTATTGACAGAGGGGAGGTTTTATCAAGGTCTTTGTGATGGGCTTGTTTATAATGAGAAGATATTAGTGGAGCGCATCTAAGTGTTTATCACCAACAGATGACAGAAAGGAGCATATGGCAGGAAGAGAAATATATATTTGTCCAAGAATCATGGCTTGTTAACACTCCCACATTTGTCCTAAACTCCGTGATCATGTACTGTCTACATGGCGCGCACTCACTTGTTGTGTCCAAGAAGAAAACTAAAAGTCAGATGCTGATTTCTTCAATGTGGAACTCTCAAGTGATGCTAATTTGGACATTTTTATCAAAGATGGTGGGATTTCCACTCAGAAATCCTGTGCTTACTGCTTCACTGTTGCGGGTGTCTGGGCAGTGCTGTGTAAGGGGTTTAGAAAAATATGGGCTTTAGCATTTTTGCACAGCTCTTTATGATAAAACAAGAACAATGAAAGGAAATGTGAGAACTGAGATCTTACATGAAATTGAGCTTGGGGTCCAAGAATCTTTTCACTCAGAAATCTCTTTTGAAAAATGTCTGTAGATTAAAGACCAGACCAAGACAAACCTTTAGGACACAGAGGCAATTTTTACCTGGCGTTGGCCAAAACCAAAGCACTGTTCCAACTCAGATATGACCCCTAAACCCCTACTGATTAATTCTTAAACTCTGCATTGATTAGCTTGCAGCTGTCCTTGGAAGCCCCTGCCTTCACCATGGAGCTGTCAGGGGAGTGGCAGGTAGCGTAACAGCACAGTGACAGTCCCTCTACTGAGCAGTAGGTCATAGAATTCTCTAGAACTTAGAACCCTAGGTATCGGCACCTGCCTCTTATCTTCCCTTTTATATCTGAGGAAACACTGCCCTGGTCAAGCTAGAAGACATGCCCAAAGTCACAAGAACCAGAACTGAGATCAACTGTTCTGTTTCCCAATTTAATGTTGTTTCTAAGCCACAGTATTCCTTTCACTTTAAAATTACTATTTTTATGGTTTCACGGTTCTTGAAATCATATTAATATTTAAGTTTATCTACTTGTATTCAACATCATTTCTCATTCACCTGCTTAACTGTACAAAAAAGCCAGCCCATTCTTTGGGATGTTACCACGTGGCCTGGTAACCATGTGGCAAGCTTGGCATTTATGTCAGAATGGAATTGTGGGTGGAAAAAAAGGGGGGCTTAGAGTTTTCAGAAATGATCACCTTTTAAGCAAAAGAAATCATTATAGAGTCAGAGAAATTCAATTTAGAGAAGTTAAGTTGCTTTAGGCTTCAGATACTTAAAGGGCTGGCATGGTGGGGGGATGCCTTTGGTGTTCTTCTCTTATCTGTTTCCTCTGTTGGTAATCCCATTGAATTGCTTGGTTTTAAGTATCACCTCCAGTCAAAAAAAAAAAAGAAAACAAACAAACAAAGTGAAGCACAAACCAACCAACTAACCAACCAAGTCTTCAACCATACCTTCATCTCTCATCTCTTAAGCACTCAACCCCTTTTTCCAACAACTGAAGGACACCTCCCCCAGTATCTCCCCAGGCTGCTCAAATACTAAGTGTCCACAGGGAAACCTTTTTCATGCCTTTGCCAGCAATTCCTGCATTCCCAGTCACCATTTAGTCTACCATCATCTTCTATGACACAGGCTCAAAATCCCCACGCTTCTCTCCAGGTCCCATTGCCAGCTTCTACTGCTTGTACCTAGTATGTGCCCCATCTCTGTCTCTTCTCCTAACCCCTGCTGAAATGCTCCTGGCTCCCTGGGTGTCTCTAATAGGTTATCTTTTGTATTTGTTTCTATTGTACTTTATACTCCAGCCCTTTTCTCTATCTGGAACCCCTTTTACCATTCTTTATCTTATGGAAGTTTTAATTTAGTGCCAATTTCATGTAGCCTTCCAGATCCATTCAGTCAAAAGTATTTTCTGCCTACCCTGACATCCCAAGGATTTCATTCTCTACTTTTCCTTTGGTGCACACTTTTTATTTAAGAAGATAGTATTTTTTTTTTTAGCATATACTTATCAGGCATATACCCAGGCACTTTGTATTCATTTCTACTTAATCTTCTCAGCAGCCCTATATCCCAGAGGTCCATATTTTATTGGTGTTGGATACAACTTGCACCTGGGGACTCCACTCCTTGGGTGATTTCAATGTGTAGTAAAGTTGAGAACCACTGGTAGAAGTCCAAACGCTTTAGCCAGACACTATCCTGTAGTAGATATCACCTTTGATGTTCCAAAAAACAAATGTTGGACCCCAGCCCAGTCCTATCTAATTAGAATCTCTGGGGCATGGAGCCTCGGAATCCATGCTTTAACAACATTGCACAGGCGATTCTGTCATATAACCAGAATGGAGAAACCACTTGAGCAGACCCTGTGTCATCTCCCAATCTTAATATATTAAGAGTAATTATTTGTTTCCTCTCACTGTGTAGTCTGTAAACTCTTGAGAACTGGTTGACATTTGATCCACCTTGGTCTTCTCTCTGGTACCTATTAAGAGTCCTTGCATATGGAGAAGGCAACAGCAACCCACTCCAGTACTCTTGCCTGGAAAATCTCATGGACAGAGGAGCCTGGTAGGCTGCAGTCCATGGGGTTGCGAAGAGTCGGACACAACTGAGCAACTTCACTTTCACTTTTCACTTTCACACATTGGAGAAGGAAATGGCAACCCACTCCAGTGTTCCTGCCTGGAGAATCCCAGGGATGGCGGAGCCTGGTGGGCTGCTGTCTATGGGGTCGCACAGAGTCAGTCACGACTGAAGCGACTTAGCAGCAGCAGCAGCAGCAGCATATTTTAGAAACTAAAAAACCAAAAGAGTGCATTTTGATGACCTCATTAAGAAAACAAAAGACATCTTTACAGAGTACTTATTCTCTGTACTAGATTTTTAATCCCTAATATGCTGCCCTGGAAAGTATGCAAGTCATTTCAATTCTCTGAGCATCATAGTTGCATGACTATGCAGTGCCAGAGCTAGGATATGAACCCAGATCTCCTGATAATACTTTTTATCCAGCCTCAGGCCTTCAAAGAAACTACAAAGTAAAACAAACAAACAAACTGTTTGGATACATGTTCTCTGCCATGTCTCTAAAATCTGAACATAACTTTTCACAATGGGAGAGGAAAAAAAAAAAAACCCCAATTGTTGGCCTTGTGAAATGGATTTGGGAGAAATACCATAATTTAAACCCCCAAATTAACTACAGGACCTAACATATCTTTTCTTCTCTTCAATCGCACTCTCCCCCACCCCCAGATGTACATACACTCAGACAAACACACTCTGATGTTCTTTGACATTTCTTGACAACAGCTTTGTTTACTGCATTGGTGATTTTCTTACGTTTCTTTTCCCTTCTTAGTTTGCATAGTTTCTCAGACTTTTCAAATAATTTGGGCTTCTGCCATATATGAAATCATTTCAAAGGTTCACATACAGTTTACTTAAGGCAGTAAACTGGCATCTGGTATAAACTTCTGATTCAATATGAATATGCACTTAAAACATATAAAAGCATAACAAAGTTGAAATGATGCTCAAACACAACCTGCTGCTGACAAGTACCCAGTCGTGTCCAACTCTTTGCAACACTATGGACTGTAGCCCACCAGGCTCCTCCGTCCATGGGATTTCCCAGGCAAGAATACTGGAGTGCGTTGCCATTTCCTTCTCCAGGGGCAAACACAACCTAGAAACATGGATTCTAGGCTCTCTCCATTTCCAAGCCCAATGATTCTGGTTAGGGGAGGAATGGTTACAGAGCCACTTTCCTCACTTAAAAAATGAAAAGGAGAATGACCTAAAATAGACTCTCCCAATTTTTCTCCCAAATACAAAATGGCATGATCCTTTAAAGTAATAATTATTTATTTGGCCTGTGGTCAAGAACAAATGTATAATCAGTCCTTATCCTTGTTATTTTTAAGGGCAAACAGCACTATAATGAAAAATTTTATACTTCTTTATGGTTTAGAAAGTGTTTACCACAACTGCCTCCTTTGGCTTTCATGACATAACTACAGAATAGTCATTATTATCCCCATTTCTCAGAAAAGAAAGAGATGCAGTGAGGTAGAGTGGCTTTCTCCAGGAGAACAAAATCAGGAGATGGCAAATCTAGGTCCCTGCCTGACCCAAATTTTGACCCCTTTCAACAGCTCAGTGGCCTTGGGCAAAGCTGGAGGAGATCAGAGGCTGGTGGCTCTGACATGCACGCAGTTCCCCAGTAGCCTGCCTGGCTTCCTCAAATGTCTGCTACCCCAGATGCCTTTAAATTGTTTTGTAAGAGAATACCAAGTGGGGATTTATTTAACATATCATTTCTGGGTGTGAGTTTTCCTGAGCATTTACAGATCTGTGTTTTTCCAAGAAGCTGAGTGTTCCTGATAAAACAAGACAGATAATGATAAATGAGCATCTATGTAAGCCTAGCTGGGAGGAGGACCAGGGACTGTTAACACCCCTCCTGTGAAGCTAATCCCATTTCTTTTAGCTATTTCTTTATTAGTTAATGAGGTCTTGCAAAAATATGTGTCTGTGATGATGTTTTAGCATCCTTGCCTCTAGGAACATTTTCAAATATTCATAAAGTAGCTCGTCTGACCAAAGCTGAAAGCAAAGGTGCATTAAGCATGAATTTAGTCAACTTCAATGCGGGTGGTCAAAAAGCTGCTCCTAAAATAACCTAAATAATCCTCCTCGTTGGTTTCCAGATCCACAGCTCTGGGCTCAAATGTGAAGGAGGAAAGGGAAGAGGTATCATTTAGAACAGCCAGGACTCCGAAGGGCAGCCCCATAAGCTTTGATCCTGCTTCCTGACTGACAGCAGTGTGGCTTTGCTTTTGGAAGACTGAATAACTTAAAAACACAATGAAAAAGGAATTACCAGCCAAGCCCCGAGGAAGGAGAGCAGATGCTAGTTCTTATCTCTCCAGGGAGGTCAGAGATGCACTTCCCACTTCAGTTTCTTCCAACAAGGAAGGAAAAGGAGACTCTTAAAAGGTGTCTCTGGTGCTCAGGGGTGCATTTGGAGAGGCAAACCAAACACAGGAACTCGACCAGCTACAAAACTGAGCTCCAAGGTACAGGGAATGGTGGCAAGTACTTCTACAACCTGGTTTGGAGGGTACCCCACGCTGTCACAGGGCATGAGGAACCCAACTAGGGTACACACACACAAATACACATGTGCCTTCTGTCACCCAGAAGCAGCGCCACACAAATCCTCATCCTTTCCATCTTTCTATGATTTCATTTCCCCAAAACATTATTTAAGGAAACTCACATTGTGACTCATCTCCTATGTTCAACTCATAAACAAAGGAATTTTTTTCTAAAGATGGCTTTATAAAAACATATCATTGAAAATAATGTGAAGATGATGAACCAACTTTGTTTAGTTCTGGGTGGGTGGCCAGGACTATCCATGGCATAGTTTGGCTAAGAAACCAAAAATCCCTCCGGTTTCTGAGCAAGTACTTCGGACTGTCACCAAAATGGTGCAAGCCTTCCTGATCTACTGTGGTAAGAGCTCAAGGAACAAATCATACGCTGAGGTCCTCTGACCTTTGATCCCAGAGGGCATTGCGATAAAGCATGGTGTTACATGTACAGATAACTCAGCACTGCCTAACATAGAATGTCTATGCTCAAAAGGACACATTCATGTCATTGCCACTGAATCTCTTAAAAACTAGAGTCTTTGGCTTTTTTGAGAATGAAGGAAAGCTCTGAGCCACACTTCTGAAAAGAGACGTCCATGGAATCCCGTTCAGTAGAAATTTGGAGGACAGATATCGTCCACTAGTAAGGGATGAAAATGCAAACATTTCTTTTTGCGGCTCAGGGCTCACTTTGTCCTTTTATCTGGTTGTGAACTTCCTCTAAATCTGAAAAAAAATACGTCTTGAAAAATAGTAATAGCACAGTAATAATGCTGCCCTGAGAAATGCTCGGAGTATAAGACTATTTCTCTTTTGTCTCTTGCCTTGAGGACACTGAGGGCACTTTGACAGCCCTTATGATTACACCAGATTCAAGCTAACATTCGTTATCCAGACGCGATTCTGCAGTTCTCAAAAGAAGTACTGTTACAGCCCGGATGTAAATTTGACTGTGTCCTGTACTTAATGTTCTATTCCAGGTGATTCACATAACGGGCCGGCTACGACTGAGGGTGTCACTGTCCCACGGGAGGACCGTCCCCAGCCAAATCATGGGTCTCGTGGTTGTGGCTCATGCCCTGCCTCCCCCTACGATCAATGAAGTCAGAATTGACTGCCATATGTTCGTCACTCGAGTAAATATGGACCTCAATATCATTTACTGTGAAAATAGGTACTTCGTTTTTGTTTTCATTTGCCCTGTTGTATGTTGCACATTGGTAAGGGCCGGTGTTTTCAGCAGTCTGAAGGATTTTACTCTCCCAATGAGGCTCGTTATAAATCCTGATCTTATTTTTAATGGCTGCTTGGACTGACACCAACCATGCTTTTTATTTGAAATCTACATCGATGCCCTGATTTACATTAAGGACAACAATGGGATGAATTAGGATACCCAGGCATCCATATGCTGTAACTGAGACCCATTCTGGCCGAGAACCCAAGGAGAGAGCAGGACTGAGACATTCTTGTCAAATCAATGTAGCAAGAGCTATCTCCTAATGCCTCAGCCAGACCCCCTTCCTGACTACTGCAAGGGCCCAGCCCTATGATGGGCAGTGTTCACACAGGCATTGAATACCTTCTCCTAGTCAGCTCAGGCTGCTGGGACAAATCCCCATAGACTGGGTGGCTCAAACAACAGACATTTCTCACAGTTCTGGAGTCAGAGAAGTCGAAGATAAAGGTGCAGGCTGACGAGGTTCCTTTGGTGGCAGGCTGGGGTGGGGGTGGGGGTACAGGGTCGGGGGTGTCTTCCTGGCTTCTTGCTATGTTCTCATATATGGGAGGGCAAGCTCTGATCTTTCTCCATCTTATAAGGACACTAATCCCATCATGGGGACTCCACCTTTATGACCTCATTTAAACCTAATTACTCNGGCGGGGGGGGGGGGGGGGGGGGGTACAGGGTCGGGGGTGTCTTCCTGGCTTCTTGCTATGTTCTCATATATGGGAGGGCAAGCTCTGATCTTTCTCCATCTTATAAGGACACTAATCCCATCATGGGGACTCCACCTTTATGACCTCATTTAAACCTAATTACTCTCAAAGATTCCACCTCCAAATACTATCCCAAGTTAGGAGTTGGGGGGTAAGGACTTCAATAGACAAATTTAGGAAGTACACAAACATTCAGTCCACAAAGCATGTAGAGAACAAATAAGAATTTGAGATTCCCCAGAGGAAAAAAGACAAAAAAGAAATTTGTAGAACTCTTCAATAACACTTCGTAAGCCTGAGGATTTCACTTGGATAGATTAAAGAAAGATGACCCATCATATAAGTGACTTGGCAGTCCTTTCTCAACACTGAGCTTTTACAAAAGGACTTTTTAGCTTCTGGTGAAGAAGTTCACTGTTTCATTAGGCACAAAGCAAGGGACAAGGAGATGGGACAGTGCCCCTTCAGACCTTTCACCCAGAAGTCACCAGTCTATCATCAAGCTGATGTGAGGAAGAGAGAATCTGGGGGCAGGGGGAGGGGGTGGGGGAGAGGTGAGGTGTGGCTGTGGGAAGGAGGCTGGACAATGTTGCTCATTCTTGGGGACAGGACGGGGGGTGGTGGGAACAAAAGAACAGGATGGTCTAGTGGTTGAGGAAAGTGATCTCTCTCCCGGGCCCAGACATGAAGACAGGCAGTGCCCACATCCAGTCCATTGAGAAGCGCTAAAGATGTTGGGATCAAACTAGAAATGTCTGCCCTTCCCAGTCAAGCTTTGATTCAGAGGAAAGGATTCACTGGGAAAATATAACCCACCCAAGCTTTAGGGTGTTCAGGCAGGGAGAGGATATCATGAGCCTGTCACTAGTATCTAATAAGTAGTTCAACCTATTTATCAAGTTCTGAGAGTATTTATTAAAATTCTTATCACCATGACTATATACCTACCTGGCCATGTCCAAGGCGTTCTTCAATGGCCACAGAGAATCAGGAAGATGAGTTCACCAGAATGAGTGGCTAGAGTTGGCCAGGAATAATAGTGCTAACATTTATTGAACACCTCCTACACCCTTGGCAGCATGCGAAACACACTGAAAGCGCTGTCTCATTGAAGCTTCAGGACAGTTCTGGGAGGCTGGTGTTACCCATGCCCACAAGTGCCAGGCAGTGTCAGCTTAGAGAGAGAGGGTAGGTGTCTTGACTGAGGCCAAGACTTGAACTCTATCTGTCAGACTCAAACATCCTACCTCTGCAGGACCTCCCTGCGTTCCGTCTCTAATTTCTCTTCAGAAGTCAGGTTAAATGGTAAGGAAGCGGTCCAAATAACCACCATGCGGATCTTTCAGATGTGTGCACCCGTGAAAGAGAATATACAGCCCATAAAGCAGTCTCTGCTGTTCTAAAATGTAGAACATTGGATACCCAGGGAGGCGGTAGACAGTCAAAGGATGAACTGTGGCTTTGCATCTTTGAAAACAAATGTCAGTTCCCTTGATTGAGAGTTCTACCAGCACCACTCACCACCAATAAAAAAAAAGAAGCCTCATCTCATTTACCTAGCTCCCAGAAATCCTTAAGCCATCACTTAATTCTCAGGCCTGTGGTCCCAGGTTGATTAATTCTTTTCATGCCCTCCGTGGACTTGGGTGCCTGATGGTGCCACTCTAGTCATTGCGATCACTTTCTATGGCCCACTTCATGTATCTTTCCTCCCATTAAAACATGTCTTTTTTCCCACAACCCCTTATTAGCCAGTACAATACAGCATTATTTCCCTACTGAAGATGACAGTAATTATTTAAAAGGACCCCTGTGAGAAGTAATTGCATATTTAATCTGAGAGAACAGCGTATCTTGTGTGCCGGGCACCCAGCTACATTCACGTCATTTCATTCATTAGTACCCTCACCAGCCTCTGAAGTTGTTTCACAGATGAGGAGACTGGGTCTTGGAGTATAGTTGCCATCAGGATTTTGATCCTGATGTACAGGTTGTCAGACTGGTCTAGGGTTTTCTACGCATAGATGAAGAGGTCTTTGAACATGGAGCTCATCACATTCACCTTGATAAAAATAGGCTCTGGGAGTACACAGAAGTGTTTCCATTGTTTTGAAGGATTTCATTCAAATAAAAAGTAAACTAAAGAACTATCTTCCCTAAAGAACCAGGTGCCTTTCCCCAGGGTTCACTGTTTACTTAGGGAATTGCTAACTAGAAAACGGGGGCCTCTCTTGGACTCTCCTCAGAATCCCGGGACAGCCTTGGGCAAAGCCAACCTCTGATGCTTTCAGAGGATCCAGCAAATTCCAGAAACACCACAGAGGGAATGAGGGCCTTTAATGACATCCTTATTCACTCATTTGCAGAAAGGGGGTGTGAACTGTGCTTGGAAGGCAACTAATGGTTTTAGGAAAACACCAGCTGATCCGTTTTATACCAGAAAACCAAGGACTCCTGAGAAAACACTCCAAGAATTCTATTTTGGCCAAAGATATGATTTAAATTGCTAGACACTGAGAAATTCACTCCCTGGGTAGGGTATTTTCATTATATCCCATATTATCCTGGTTTGGTTTGGTTTCGTATTTCCTTGCCTTTGGGGGTCAGATTTCATTCCCCCTGCAGCACTCTCACGGGTTTCTTCAAGGTGTCTTAGCTAAAGATTCACTTAATATTTGATAAGTCATAAAACATAAAAAGCACAGGGGCAGTAAAGAGAATCAATTAAACAAGAGATAAATTCTCTCTGGGACAGACCAAAATGAACCTGAACTTGGACAGGGAGGAAGAGAAGCACCATTTCGGCGCATTTGTGTAAACCGGGCAGATTCCCCCCACCCCCAACGTGTTTTCCTATTTTTGTTCTATATTTCTGTGCTCCTGCCTGAGGACATTGGTGTCTGGACAATCAATGACAGAGGCTTACACACACGTACAGTCAAGCACAAGCCCGGCAGAGCTGCCGAAATGGTTTAAAAGTTTCCGTGTGGAATCCACCACAAAGTCCCAGTTAAAAGGGCCAGGAGTGAGAGCTGAGCTCTCAAATGACTCAGACAAAAAAAGATAATACCCCCAGGCATCTGTATGTTTCAGCATTTAAATTATATCCCTTGAAATGCCAATTTGGATTTTGTGCCAAGAAGCAGTCGAAGCCTTTTCTCATGGAAATACCCAATAGAAGACCAATCTGTTTAAATGAAAGGTGTCTCTAATCATTTGGTATAAACATAACATGTTTTTATTTTATTATGTAACCTTGAATTATCTTAGCCTCTAATGAGGATCTCGTATTGTTACTGATTCTCAATAATTTCATAGAATTATGTTGTCTAAATGCATATTCTGATACTAAAGAAAAAAAGAAAAACCTAGCTAATTATTTCAACACAACTGCTTGATCCAGCACAGTTCCGGCTTCAGGAAAGGATTGTTACATGTTAAAGAAAATTAATTTTATCTAAAAGGGGTTTTCCCTCAATGCCAAGTCCTCACAGGTACCCTGGTACAAGGAAAATTGTCAGTAGATCTGTTTCTAAGTCACTGAACTATTTGTATATTTCCCCTGCTTCTGATTTCCAGCCTGTGTTCTTCTCTTTGTAGGATTAGTGATTATATGGATCTGACCCCCGTAGACATTGTAGGGAAGAGATGCTACCACTTCATCCACGCCGAAGATGTCGAGGGCATCAGGCACAGTCACTTGGACTGTAAGTACCTCCGGTGCGCGGGGACAGCCCAGCTGGGGTCCTCTCTCCTGGATGCTTTTTTTTTTTTTTTGGTTTCTATGCCAATTTCTCCTTTCACATCTCCTGCACATTTGAGATGGCTGGCAGTGCACAGTGAGAAAAAGTGAGACATAAATCACTTCAACTTGTATTGGAATTAGATTGAAAGCTGGATCTCGGGGCCCGGAGAAATTGCTGGATCTGTAGGTGCTCACCTCGGATTTCGTGGTCTCCCGCACGCTCTCTCCCATGATGTGATGGGGGGACCTTTGTCTTAAGTGCCTTCTCGACCCTTTCATTTTCTAGAGCTACTTCTACTCTGAAATTTGTGGTCTCCGTTTCAAAATAGACGTGGGAAAAGACAAGTTCAGCTAGGCCAGAGCCTCATAAAAATTCCTACTTGACTAGCCACAGACCTGGGATGGGGAGGGGGAGCGGAGGGGCAGAGTGTGAATATTGCAGCTCTCAAAGGCACTGACTTTTCACCGTATTTCTACAAAGAGGGTTAGAGAAGCGGGTACCTCCATGTACCGACTCCTGGAAGAGCAAAAGTCATCTCAGCTCTTTGAGTCTGGTTCCCGGCTCCTGACCAGCAGGCTCACCTCCATGGCACCTTTTATGGGCATTTAAGCAAAGCCGGGCCAGCAGAGCTCTGCTGGGTCCACACAGTGACACACACGCCAGCAACCTCATGCAACCTCATCAGACTTCCAGGGGCTGCTTTCACTGTGAGTGCAAGGGGTCTCAAGTCCCATCGGGAGGCACTGTGGCCCTCTTAGGAAGCAGCTCTCTTTTCCAATGAGAGGTCCTTTTTATGACCATCTCATAGACTCTTCCTAGAAGATGAGGGCTCTGCCATCTACATTCCTAGAAGGTTCTAAACCCAGTTCTGAACTCTGGTTTTAAAGGCATGCAAGGGGACCCAAATGAGATGGTTCCGCTTGAAACAGAAGCTTTTACGCAGAAAGGTCAGCCAGGTGGCCTCTGTGTTAACGTTGTCTTCCCTTTCTGGCCATGGTTGAGGACAGCTGTTGGAGCTCTCTCCTGCCCTTTGCAGTTGTTGACTCGTTTCAAACTGAGATCTTCAGAAGGGTGATGGAGAGACAGTAAGCTAGCCGAGTCTCAGAGTGTGAGCATCTCGTACTGTGTGTTGAACCCTGCATTAGCAGCACTGACATGGGAGCGAGCTCAGTGTCGAGCTCTGTATGTGCTGTGTCTCTGGGAAAAGGCTGTCTGCGAGGCAGCTCTGGCAGATTCCACTCCCAACCCTGAGTGCGTGCTTTGGTATGGCTCCCCGGGGATTTAGGGAGCGCACTTGTTGCTGAGAACAAATGGGTGTCGGGTATCACAGGAGCAGATGGATCTTCAATTAACTGAGGGAAAAAAATGATGCTGTTTCCTGAAAAGAAACATCGGGTTCTTTGTAGCTGGGAATTCAGAGAAAATGGAGAAAAATCAGGATCTTTGGAGGAAGCTGTGAGTATATTTTGTGATGCAGATAGGCCAGAGATTCAGACTTTTAAAATGAATGCATGTTTGTAAGACACAGTCATAGACCATGTGCGTGTATGTGGAGCTGGGGGGGGTTGGTGCTTTTCCATTCTGGAATCTTAATCGAGGTCTAAATTCAGAAGCCTGATGCTGACAAAAAAGAACTTTGTCATCCTCCGTTATTATTTGGAAAACGTCATGCTATCTCTCTGGGATTTGATTTACAGCTTGAAGAAATACAATTCCTCAGGAACAGTGAGCCAGGGCAGTTCATTTCTTCCCATAAAGCAAAGGTCTCCAACAAATACATTTGAAGCCATCCTTTCCGATCTACTTTTATCTCATTTTCAGTACCTGGAATAATTTGAGAGTGCTGAAAATAAACAACTCCATCCACCATCCAGTACTGTGCTAGTAAACTAATTTTCCTGGTATCTTGCCAGCTAATAAACATAGAAGGAATGCTTTCAAATTCTGTGATTTTTTTTTCATTATTTGATATTGACATACTGGCTATTGCTTTATGATTTCGTCTGCTAACAATGATTGAGTTCAGTCTTTCAACTCTTATACACATGACTTCTAATTTTAAGTTCTTTTAATAACCTTAAACTCATGGAAAACAAATAGAATGAGCTGATAATTCAGCACAGTAAAATACACTTCACATATTTAGCTATCACGCTGTGGAATAACTCCACAATGTCAAGTAGCACACAATTAGTAAAACTGTAGGGGGAGGAAAAAGGAGTGTTTTGATCCTGAGGAATTTTGATCCTAATCAGATTGAAATTTCAGCGTTCTTGTAGTGTTAATATCTTCAATCACACACACACACAAATCAAACTGATGCCAGCGTCAGGTTTTGCATTGTGACTGAAATAAAATGCTAAAATATACGAATGCATCTCGCTTTGTACAATAAACATTAACATCATTATAAAGTAAGATTGAGTCTAAAACTGTGTGATGGAATGTCTGATGTTTACCTAATTCTCAAACCAAAGCCAGCCCAGTAACAAAATGACAGAGCATGTAATAAGTCTTGGTTGTGTAAACACTGGAAGAAAAGGCAAAAAGCCAGCACAGCATCTTGCTTGTCCAGAGCCCTAGGCTATTACTGAACGATGCCTCAACTGTGCCTTCTTGGCAGGAGAAGGTCATGGTGACATGGAATCAGCTCAAGAATAAGATAGAATTCTAAAACAAAGGGATGGTTAAAAAATAAACCACATTAACTATTTAGCTTTTCCTCCTAGAGCTATTGGCACAATTCCTGGCTCTGTCCATGAAAGGCAGGTTGTAGTTATCTGATCTTACTTCTGATATTTTGAGATCTGTCTTATGCTCCAGTTTATGGATAAAACTTAAAAAAAAAAAAAAAANCAGTTCTGAACTCTGGTTTTAAAGGCATGCAAGGGGACCCAAATGAGATGGTTCCGCTTGAAACAGAAGCTTTTACGCAGAAAGGTCAGCCAGGTGGCCTCTGTGTTAACGTTGTCTTCCCTTTCTGGCCATGGTTGAGGACAGCTGTTGGAGCTCTCTCCTGCCCTTTGCAGTTGTTGACTCGTTTCAAACTGAGATCTTCAGAAGGGTGATGGAGAGACAGTAAGCTAGCCGAGTCTCAGAGTGTGAGCATCTCGTACTGTGTGTTGAACCCTGCATTAGCAGCACTGACATGGGAGCGAGCTCAGTGTCGAGCTCTGTATGTGCTGTGTCTCTGGGAAAAGGCTGTCTGCGAGGCAGCTCTGGCAGATTCCACTCCCAACCCTGAGTGCGTGCTTTGGTATGGCTCCCCGGGGATTTAGGGAGCGCACTTGTTGCTGAGAACAAATGGGTGTCGGGTATCACAGGAGCAGATGGATCTTCAATTAACTGAGGGAAAAAAATGATGCTGTTTCCTGAAAAGAAACATCGGGTTCTTTGTAGCTGGGAATTCAGAGAAAATGGAGAAAAATCAGGATCTTTGGAGGAAGCTGTGAGTATATTTTGTGATGCAGATAGGCCAGAGATTCAGACTTTTAAAATGAATGCATGTTTGTAAGACACAGTCATAGACCATGTGCGTGTATGTGGAGCTGGGGGGGGTTGGTGCTTTTCCATTCTGGAATCTTAATCGAGGTCTAAATTCAGAAGCCTGATGCTGACAAAAAAGAACTTTGTCATCCTCCGTTATTATTTGGAAAACGTCATGCTATCTCTCTGGGATTTGATTTACAGCTTGAAGAAATACAATTCCTCAGGAACAGTGAGCCAGGGCAGTTCATTTCTTCCCATAAAGCAAAGGTCTCCAACAAATACATTTGAAGCCATCCTTTCCGATCTACTTTTATCTCATTTTCAGTACCTGGAATAATTTGAGAGTGCTGAAAATAAACAACTCCATCCACCATCCAGTACTGTGCTAGTAAACTAATTTTCCTGGTATCTTGCCAGCTAATAAACATAGAAGGAATGCTTTCAAATTCTGTGATTTTTTTTTCATTATTTGATATTGACATACTGGCTATTGCTTTATGATTTCGTCTGCTAACAATGATTGAGTTCAGTCTTTCAACTCTTATACACATGACTTCTAATTTTAAGTTCTTTTAATAACCTTAAACTCATGGAAAACAAATAGAATGAGCTGATAATTCAGCACAGTAAAATACACTTCACATATTTAGCTATCACGCTGTGGAATAACTCCACAATGTCAAGTAGCACACAATTAGTAAAACTGTAGGGGGAGGAAAAAGGAGTGTTTTGATCCTGAGGAATTTTGATCCTAATCAGATTGAAATTTCAGCGTTCTTGTAGTGTTAATATCTTCAATCACACACACACACAAATCAAACTGATGCCAGCGTCAGGTTTTGCATTGTGACTGAAATAAAATGCTAAAATATACGAATGCATCTCGCTTTGTACAATAAACATTAACATCATTATAAAGTAAGATTGAGTCTAAAACTGTGTGATGGAATGTCTGATGTTTACCTAATTCTCAAACCAAAGCCAGCCCAGTAACAAAATGACAGAGCATGTAATAAGTCTTGGTTGTGTAAACACTGGAAGAAAAGGCAAAAAGCCAGCACAGCATCTTGCTTGTCCAGAGCCCTAGGCTATTACTGAACGATGCCTCAACTGTGCCTTCTTGGCAGGAGAAGGTCATGGTGACATGGAATCAGCTCAAGAATAAGATAGAATTCTAAAACAAAGGGATGGTTAAAAAATAAACCACATTAACTATTTAGCTTTTCCTCCTAGAGCTATTGGCACAATTCCTGGCTCTGTCCATGAAAGGCAGGTTGTAGTTATCTGATCTTACTTCTGATATTTTGAGATCTGTCTTATGCTCCAGTTTATGGATAAAACTTAAAAAAAAAAAAAAAAGACTTGACAGCCTTTGATAACTCAAAATGCTATCTTTATCACTCGGATCTATTTTCCTAGCATAGGCAACTGTAAATCTATAGATGAGCTTGTTTCTAGAATAAGAAAAGTAAAAGGAAATCTCGGCTGCACCAGGATGTGACAACTCTGATAAAGTGAACCCAAAAACTTTCGACCATATACTCTGCCACTGGGTTCACGAGACACCTGAGCCTTCACTGGGTTCCAACATAAAGAATCACTAAAAATTACACTATATACACCAACACAGTGGGTTAGTGAAATGACAAAACCAAGGGGCTTTAGGTCCTCTTCCGTCACACTGCGCCAAAGACCTGTGTGATCCTTTTTTCTTTATGCCACCTCACTGGAGTCACTGAACCCAGCTTCACTGATTCTTCAGGCCAAATTGAGCAAATCAACATTTTAAAGTTTGAACTTTAAGTCATCCATATTAGCAATGATTTGAGCCCCTTTTCCTATCACCTTGAAGCTTTCCAGGGTTCCCAGGTGGCGTTAATGGTGAAGAACCCGCCTGCCAATGCAGGAGATATAAGAGACGCAGGTTCTATCCCTTGGTTGGGAAGATCCCCTCGAGGAGGGCATGGCAACCCACTCCAATATTCTTGCCTAGAGAATCCCCATGGACCGAACGAAGAGCCTGGTAGGCATCGGTCCTTACTGTCATGTCACCCTGGAGCCACACACTCCCCTTAACTATCGGGATGGCTCGACCCTCCCCCGCTGTGCCTCTGCCTACCATGAGTGAGATCCAGAGAAACACGCCTCCTGTTGTGCTTTCGTCCCTGTCTACAGAAGATGCTCCTTTTGCCTTGAGATATCCTTAGGGTTCTTCCTGGGTCACATCAGCAATGACTCTCTAAAACCTGGAAAGAGTGGCTTGAAGGGAAATCTTCCTTTCTCTTCATTACGATGTGTCCCAGCAGCAAGGCTCAAGGCTCCGCAGCAGTGGAGCTTTAGGGGAGGAAAAAGGAGCTGGAAAGTACAGAAGTGGCATCAGTTTTCCCTTCCTAGAACTGGGCCCAGGATGAGAAAACGCTGGCAGAGTTTTTTCAGAAAGAGAGGAGGACTTCCAACTTGCCTATGAGATCATTAAAGTTAAAAAGCACCACCTACCCAATGCATTGGGGAGGTGTTAAAAGAAATACAGTAGCCTGTTTCTTTCTTAATTACAAAATTCTATACTTCCTAACAAAACGAATACACAGCTACCTGGCATAATGCATTCCATGCTGTTTTGCATCAATAACCCCTACACTTCCCTCCTGAAGGCGTCTCATCGCCAAATGCAAGCCGACTGCTTAATGCAGGACTAATTAGTATACCCCCTTCCAGTCTGCAGGCCCGCCATTGTAATTCCTTCCCAGCTCATTTTTTTCCACAACCGAGCATCAATCAAAGTAAGTGCCCTGCCTGCCTAGGAAACACAAGATGCCCTCCATGCATTTGTCATCTGCCACACAAACAAAGGGGGAATTGAATTGTTGATTTGGGTATGCAGCTATCGCCTGCAGTAGAGGAAGGCTCTAGTGAAGGAAAGAGGGAAGGTGTAGAGTTTGCTGGGTGGGCCACGTGCAGATGGCACAGGGGATGTATTTTCTGATCTTAGATTTTTCCAAGGCTGGGTCTTCAGGGATTTAGCTGCCACCTCATCACTGGCTGGACTTCCCCCCGCCCCGCCCTCACCCAAAGCAAAGGAGTTTTTTCCTCTTCTTCCATATGAATATGAAAATTCACATGAAAGGAAATGCATGTAATAGCTGGCACGTCTGCCTTTTTTCAGAAGCCAAGTCAGCCTAGCCTGTCCATTAACTAAAAAGATTGTCACACGGATACAAAATTAAGTCAGGCTTTTATGCAGGAGCGAATTAGTATTATTACTTTACACCTTTTTTTTTTTTCCCTCGGCAAGTGCTATTTTGGGTTTTTAAGTCCAAGGTCAGGCACACAGAGAGAACAGAGACCAGCAAGGGCCTACCTACCCGCTGGGTGTCCCTGCCCCATTGCATTCTAGAAATGCCAAATTTCAGGCCAAGCCTCAGGTTTGCTGAGCCCAACTATGCAGTTAACAAAGGATCCCTAGCTGACTCACATTCATGTAAAAGTTTGAGAAGTACTGACCTCACTGGTATTTAGAAGGCATTGTTTTACACGGAGTAAAATACAGATCGACTAGTGATCTTAAGGAGTTCATCTATCCCCCCTCCAAGAGATGAATTTTATTAATAGTTGTAAAAATGTGAATAGTCAAATGGCTCTGAGGGCATCTCAATCAGTGTTCAAATGAAAGAAGTGTGATAACTCGATTAAGAGTTCAACTTCTTTACAGGCATATAAAGTTTTGAGTATCAGTGGGGAAAATTAATAGGGTAGAGACAGTAGTAACTGTCAACTTGTAAACAAAAGTCAGTTTTTTTTCCCCAGGTTAATATTTGTCTAGGTATTTGATGTGTGAATAGGACAGTCATATTTTCCCTGTTCAAGGTCATCTAACATTTGTGAGTATCTACTACAAAGTTTTGCAGTATTGCTATAAAATTTCAAAAATGACTAAGATATGGGTCTTCACCTTCAAGAAGCTTCCATATTAGTAGAAAAGAGCATGAAAACAGCCCAATTTGAAAAGGTGGCATAAAGAGAAGACAATTACATTATGGTGTATAAACAAAACACAGGAGCCCCAGAGGTAGGGGCAACCAACGGAGGATGAGGCGTTCCAGAGGAAGCACATCATCCCCAGACGCTGAACAGCGGTGGCCAGAAGCCAAGAAGGCAGGAGATATGGCAGGGTTGGGGGTGGGGGAAGGGAAGGTGGTGAGGGCATCCCAGGCTTTAAAGAGCACATGAGAGGGCACAAAATGCAACACGTGATCTTCTCTCTCTACGGAGAGGAAGTCAGATCTTCGATTTCATTGGTACATTCTAATACAAATCTAATGTGGATTCCTGGGGTTTTCCTTATCACGATTTCAATTCGTAGCTGCTTTTTATTACCATAAAAAGAAACACATGATATTTGAGAGAAATGAGCCCATTGCTGTTGTAAAGCACTATCCAAAAAAAAAAAAAAATACTTCTAAATCATCCATTTTAACCAAACTCAACTACCCTAAATAAAACCAATTCCATTACTTCTTACAAAATAAAGGACAAGATGACATTGTATTTTTTAAATNTCATTGGTACATTCTAATACAAATCTAACGTGGATTCCTGGGGTTTTCCTTATCACAATTTCAATTCGTAGCTGCTTTTTATTACCATAAAAAGAAACACCAGATATTTGAGAGAAATGAGCCCATTGCTGTTGTAAAGCACTATCCAAAAAAAAAAAATACTTCTAAATCATCCATTTTAACCAAACTCAATTACCCTAAATAAAACCAATTCCATTACTTTTTACAAAATAAAGGACAAGATGACATTGTATTTTTTAAATTACTTTGCTTGAAATATAGATTTAATGACACCCTGCATACCTCCCCAAAAAACCCTCAAACTTTCCAATTAAAACACAGATGAGCAACATAGGATTTAATCTGTGTATGTGCTGAGCATACAGTGTTTTCCCATTAATATAGGGTTGACTAAGGAGCAGGTGATTTGAACCTCTTTGTGAACGCCCATCCCCTCTCTGGCCTCCTTGAATTCTTGGGGAGGCACCAGAACTCACCTATGGAAGTAACAGAAAACCCAAGTAAAAATGACATAAACTTTCTCTGTAATTATCTTTACTTTCCCTCCGTGATCAAAGGACAACCATAGCACCGCCAATGAATGTGCCTCATCGGACAGTGTCCACAGTCAGGAGAGGGTCAGCTGCTACTTTCTGTTCATTTTCTGAAAGAAAACATCCCTGGAGAGCCTCATTGTCCAGCGCTTCATCAAATGCCCCAGCCTCAGCCACGCACCGGATGGAATTACCGTGGCTGCTTTCAACAATCAAGGGTTATCTCCCTGGGCCATGGTGGAAGCCCACCACACACAGAGCCCCAAATGAGAGTCCTTTTACTCAAAAAAGCAGCAGCAGATTTGCTATTCAGAGGACAATCAACAATGAGCACACCTGGGAGAGTCCGTAATGTTTTCACAATAAAGCACCAGGGTTTCTGACAGTCTAACAGAGCAGGTGAACAGGTGAGATGTGCCTAAGCGCCTTTAAATGGCCCCGATTTTATGGAACACTTGTCTCTCCATACCTATGCCTCGCCATTAGATACTTCTTGGTAGAGACAGCAGACTTAGTGACGTAACTGTATCCTGAAACACAGGATCTGCCAAAGACATGAAACAAACCTGACTACAAGAGTCACCTCACCTTTGACCTTTCTGTAGATCTCCCCACACCCCAGCACTTCGTTTGCATTTTTAAAGGAAGTGAAGAATCCACCCAGGCCTGGAGGGGCCTGCTGTGCGTTCACGGGCCTCCACACCACTTTCCAGGAGTCAGCCTTGTGATAAACTTATTAAAGGCGAAGAGAGGCAAATCCTTACTTTCAGAAGACAGAAACCTTTTTCAGCAGTCTCCAATGGTTGACAGACTTCCCCCTGAATCTCGCTGTCTGAGGGTTCATCACATTCCAAACCTCAATCAGTCCCCGGGAAGGGAAACGAAATTTCCAGGACTGACCGAGACTCAGACAGGAGGACAGGCTCTGCTTCCTTTGATGTCCCCTAGTGCTGGCACCGAAGTCACCTTCAGCAACATCATTTCTTGGATGAGTGAATAAGTTCACTGCTTCCCTGATTTCCTGGTCACAAACCTTAATTCCATGCTGAAGTGTTCAGTGTTCCTTATATAAGAAACCCCCACCCGAAAAGATGGTATGGGGGCCAAAGAATACTCTATTCTTAACTGTCCCAGGTCAAGAAGAGCAGGAATAGAGTACTAAAGCTCCTTGGTTGGACTGAAACCAAAAAAAAAATCTAAGATCTCAGATGTCACTCTTGCCAACCATTACTTTGATTCTTCCAGTCCCAGAACAGGATCCTCTCCATGTTGAAATAAAGCCTTGGTCTCCAATTCTGCACATTATGATCAACAAAAGAGGAATTTATTTTTTAAATTTAACTAATTGACATGTTTTCAATCAATGAAAAGTTTTCTGCATGATTCGATATTAACAGTTAATAAAAATCTATCCATTGGCGGTGGTACAGGAAAAAAAACCTCTTCTGAGGTTATAAATCACACGGATAGTGATTGAAGCAGGGCTTGTCATTAGGGTATTAGGGGGAAAATCCATAGATGACGCACAGTCATTCACAGACCATCCACCCACGCACGGCCTTCTGTCCTTAAGCTCTAACTCACATTAAGCATCAAATATCGTTAAACTTGACCAAATATTGCTCGGCACATAAATTTACAAAAAAAACTAAAAACCAATTTGTGGATGCCTGCTATTTAAGACCTCCAGCTCACTAATTGCAAAATCTATAGGCAAGTCTGCATGGCATCAAAGCCTTGCTTGATCCTATGAGCAGTTCTAAATGAAAAACTGTCTCTATTGCAAGTAAATAAAACACTCAATGCACTGTTCCTGGCTCTAACGCTGTTTCTCTTGTGGGTTTTGAAAATGACCTTCCTGTAAGCACCAAGGACTATAACTTTTTAGATAAAGAAACTTGTTCTTGTTTTAAGTCTATGTCAGGTTCATTCCCCTATAGCCCCCAGTTTTCAAAAGCAGAGGAAAAAGTAATCCAGAATTTAAAAAAAAAAAAAAAAAAAAAGTCCTGTTTCCAGAATGAAGTTCCCTGTCAGCCTGCCTTGGGCCTTAGGTGGAGAAGCAGAGATTAAAGAGTCAGTATTCTTTTTCATGTTTCATCTGCCAGTTTTGTGAATGTAGAAAGAAAACCAGTGGCTATGGCTAAGCACCCAACTGTGGAATTAAGTCGAAAGGGCAGTTCTAGCACACTCCCAGCTTTCCATGCTCTCCACATTAGTGAAGTCGAAAATGATTTTTGGGTTTCTAGCAGCAAGCCCCCCCACTCCCCGCTCCCCATTCTCCGCAGCCATTGATGAAGGTAGCTCAAGGCCGGGGGCGGGGGTGCAGGGCGAGCCTTGCTGCAGATGCACCCCCGTATCACCATGGCGATAATGAAGCTCTTTGTCCAGCTGTGTGAATGTCCAGTGTGAACTCCCCGATGAGCTCACCATTTCCTATTGATTCTATACTTACCTGAATACACCAAGTACTGCAGCTTTTCAATGCATATGCAAACCTCTAAGATGTCCTTTTGTGCAGCACTCTGCTAAAGACCGCTTTTGAGATGTGTTCATCTCCTCTTCAAACTGAATTAGACTGCTTCCTTCTTTTGAAGGCACAAGTAACTCACTATTTAGAATCTTTGGCTTTGATTTTGTAGAACGGCCCAACAGGAAGAGAGCATGTTCTCTTTTTTCCTCCATATTTCTGAAGGCAAACTTGGACTGATTTGTTTTGATTTACTAAGAGAGTTATGTTCCTGCCACAGACACAGGCTTCCTTTATGTCCTTTCAATCATCAGTCTATCTCTGTGGACACAGTTTTCCCCAGGAACACTGAAATCCCTCTGTTGGTCACTGGGTGCAGAGCCATGGTGGTGCACTCTGGCAAGAGCTCGTTGGATTTGAAGGGGGTTGGGGGTGGGGTGGGGAGGTTTTCTCTACAAGTAGGACATTTCTTGTATGCCTGCCACTGAGCACAAACCAAGAGACCGGGTGGTTTTTTAAAAAGATAGTCAATTGAGCTAAGCATCCCGTCTTTGGGCATAAAATACACAGGTGATGCAAAAAGTCACATGTTCTAATACATAAGCCCGCCACGTTTTTCTTTGAACTATATTTGCCATTTCCTTCACAATTAGAGGCGGGTGATATTTTGACACTTAGAGGCAAAAACGGTCAGATGAACAGGACTGGAATGGTTCAACCAGGAAGATCTAAGTCTCTCCTCGTCTCCGATAGCTTCTTCTCACAAATCCGGGGTCAGCACTGTCCTGCAAAGCACAAGCTGTAACTCAAAGGCATCTGTAGCTTGGAAGGTGGGACAGTGCTAGGGACAGCTTCTTGGTTTTTCTCAGAGCTGAGCCACAGCAGCTGAAAGCAAGACGTCGGAGCTTGAAAGAGCATGTTCTCATGCAGCAGCAGAGGTGTCCATAGTTATGCCTGGGACCAGCCAAGACTGTAAGGGCATCTGGGACATTTACACACTCAGCCTCCCTGGTCTTCACGCTTACCCTCCAAAACCTAAGACAAGGCCATTTCAGTGTTTCGAGATCCTTAAATAAAAATTAATTCCTGGACTTCCCTGGTACTCTGGTGGTTAAGAATCTGCCTGCCAATGCAGAGGACACGGGTTCGATCCCTGGTCTGGGAAGATCCCACGTGCCACGGGGCAACTAAGCCTGTGTGCCACAACTGCTGAACCTGTGCCTTAGAGCCCATGTTCTGCAGAGAAGCCAACGCAATGAGAAGCCCACAGCACAACTGGAGAAAGCCTGAGCACAGCATGAAGACCCAGCGTAGCCAAAAATAAATACTTCGAAATTAAAAAAAAAAAGATCTTATTGCCCAATTTTAAGGACATCCTTCTGGAAATGTTATGATGTTATCACTGAGTTCAGTAGGCACACATAAGCTGCTCTACCAGAAAGTTTGAAGAGCAAAAAGTAAACTTTGAGATTAATTAAAGAGAAGATGCCAGGTTATGTTTTAGAAGTACTCAGGCCATATCATGAAGTAAGACTAAAAATATGATCCATATGAATATTCCTCTCTCTCAGTTTCTTCTGTTTATAGCTTGAGCATATTGTTATGAATGTTCTCCTGGGCTCAAGGGTTTGTATAAGTATCTATCTCTTTTCAAGGACAATTAACTATTTTTTAAGGATTTCTGTATCAGATAACTTTGTGTATGCGTGCTTAGACATGTCCTACTATTTGCAACACCATGGACTGTAGCCTACCAGGCTCCCCTGGACTCCATGGGACTGTCCAGGCAAGAACACTGGAGTGGGTTGCCATTTCCTTCTCCTGGGGATCTTACTCACCCAGGGATCGAACTCGTGTCTTCTGCATTGGCAGGCAGATTCTTTACCGCTGAGGCATCTGCAAAGCCCATATCAAGTAACTGACATCATGCTTATTTCTGTTTTTCTCCACGAAAGGGATTTTGTAAAATAGACTAAAATAGTCTCTCATTTCTCTCCATTATTTAAAGCTAGAATCCCAAAATAAAAATAACAGCCCTGGATTAGTGAGAATTGAGAAAGTTTTTGTGTTTATCAAGTTGTCTAACTTACTAAGAACTAAAAATCCCTTTCAAACTGGCACCAAGGTGGCTTTTCTTCTTGAGCTGATTAGAACCACATGAGCTCAGGAAAAGCTGTCAGATCCTGCCTCTGGCACAGCTGGAACGATCCAACTGATTTGCTAGTATGATTTTTTTTTTTAAAAAAGGAAACTTCATCCACAAATCATACATTTCTGTTCTAGAGCCTCAAGCAAAAATTATTCCTTGTTCATTTTAAAAGAAGCAAAATTCCACTGTGACCTCTTTTATAGGTCCTCTGGAAAAACAAAAGCACTGGGGTGAGCTTGTGGTCAACATTTCATATAGTAGGAGCTAATTGTCCCTTAGACAGCAAAGAGATCAAACCAGGACATCAACCTAAATGTAATCCTAAAAGGACATCAACCCTGAATATTCCTTGGAAGGACTGATGCTGAAGCTGAAACTCCAACACTTTGGCCACATGATGCAAAGAGCCAACTCACTGGAAAAGACCCTGATGCTGTCAAAGATTCGGAGACTGCAATGGCAACCCACTCCAGGACTCCTGCCTGGAAAATCCCATGGACGGAAGAGCCTGGTAGACTGCAGTCCATGGGGTCGCTAGGAGTTGGACATGACTGAGTGACTTCACTTTCACTTTTCACTCTCATGCATTGGAGAAGGAAATGGCAACCCACTCCAGTGTTCTTGCCTGGAGAATCCCAGGGACGGGGGAGCCTGGTGGGCTGCCGTTTATGGGGTCGCACAGTCAGACACGACTGAAGCAACTTAGCAGCAGTAGCAGCTGGGAAAGACTGAAGGCTGGAGAAGAGGGCGACACAGAATGAGATGGCTGGATGGCACACTGACTCATTAAACATGAGTTTGCACAAACTCCAGGAGATCGTGAAGGACAGGGAGGCCTGGGGTGCTGCAGTCGATGGGGACGCAATGAGTTGGACACAATTTCATTGACTGAATAAGAGCTAACTCAGAACCAGTATTATCTCCAGTTATCCAGATTCCCATAGACATATGGGGGTGTCATTCAGAAAACACTGATCCTCAGGAAACAGTCATGATCTAACACCATGCTAGAAAGTCTCCCTTTTCATAATTCTGTTTGTCAGGCTGGCCCAGAGCAAATCAATGGATTAAGTCAAACTAATCTTCTTGAGCTGACGGTGATAGGCCCTGGATCTGCTCTGTGGTGTTGACCATACTACGTAAAGGCACTCAAGTAGCTCCTGATTCCCCAGGACCCTCAGGGGTCCCTTCCTTCCCAGCCTTTTCACCACCACTTCCTCCCTAAGCCTACCTGGCCTGCCTATCTCTCACTGAGGTCTCCTCTCTTTGCCAGATGGCCCTTGGTCTGGGTGATAAACAATATCATGTAATCATGGATCCTAATAAAGTTGTATTTATCTTCTCAGGAAACAGATGCACCTAATCAGATCCAGAGTCATGCTGCTTGAACCCAAAAAGGTGACACCACATCAGTCTTTTAGTAAATAAAGCCTTTCTGTCCCTTCACAACACACGCATGGGGCCCACTCCCAAGGCTGATGATTCGCTTGCTGGTCATGCATTCCAGAAAGGAGATTTTGCTTCTTTAAGTAGGAAAGTAGTATTAGGACGGGGGTGATGATCTTTATGTTGATTCTACAAATTCTCTCTTGGCTTTATAAGTTTTGTCTCCCTTTGCTATGCACTGCATGGGGCTTCCCAGGTGGCACTAGTGGTAAAGAACCCGCATGCCAATGCAGGAGACATAAGAGACGTGGGTTCAAGTCCTGGGTCAGGAAGATCCCCTGGAGGAGGGCATGGCAGCCCACGCCAGTATTCTGGCCTGGAGAATCCCATGGACAAAAGGTTGCAAAGAGTTGGATATGACTGAAGCTACTAAACAACAACCAAGCACTGTATGTGGAATACTTTTTTTTTTTTTTTTTTAATTTTTGCATGCTTTGGGTCAAATTCTAGTCCAAAATCCCCAGTCAGGCTGAGCTGGGCTGGCCTAGCATCTCAGTGTTTTCTTCATGTGACTCTAACAAAGGGACTTCTTAGTCTCTTTGCCTTTATTAAAAAGTGTAGGACCATTTGAAATAAGCCCTCATTCCAGATACACAGCAGGAAGAATTATACACCAACCACTGATTGGGGTACTCTTAAGTTTTCTCTGTGAAAATAGTGGGCAGAATTTCATAACCCATCGTTCGTCTATTAATAGTTAACCAGGCTGAGAGGATCTGAATAAAAGCACATCTTGTTGCATGCAACAGTGGTTTGACAGAAGAGCTGTATGGCAGTCAGTATTTTACTGCTTTCAGCTTCACTACGCAGTTTTGTAGCCCGGGAAACCATGCATGCAGGATGGCAGAACTTACAACTGCCTACAAAAGTAGAGCACAGTCCTACCTGTGGAGCCTTGCCACCAAGAGACGGTGACAGTTCCGGGCTTTAAAAATACCCTAAACTGTAGAATAGTTTCAGAAAAGGACTCATCGCTCTTTGAAGCACTCATCAAAGCAAGCCATTTTCAAGCAACTGTTGAAACATAAGTATTAAATTTTACAACCATCCATTTGGTGTATTTTGCGACCAGAAAAAAAAAAAATGGAGAATGGGAGGAAAGCATTGAAGTTTATGTGTTTATGGATAAAATATGTGGAGGTTTGATATTTGATCACTTTCAGAGCCAGGAAGAGTGGCTCAGACACAACGGGAAGAGCTTCCACAGCCTTAAACACAGCTCTTTTCCAAAGTGACTTCCCTTTACCCATCCACACCCCCTCCCCCCAAAAAATCAAAATGTACTTCATGAAACTATTGTATATGAAGCACTTATTAGCCATAATTAAATGGACAATATGAATTTACTACGTCTTTAGGACTCTGGCTTGTTCTGGTTTAGAGCAAGATGATTAATGCAAATACATATTACTTGAGATAACCATTTAGCAGCTAATTTAGCCAAATTTATTACAGCAGTTAGAGGTTTTTCATTTTAGCAGACGGAGACAAGGACATGCCAAAAGTGGGCAGCGTGGACGAGTGCACACTGCCCTCTAGTGGCCAGCCAGCTGGCGCGCTGTTGGGGGGAGTGCAGTCACTGAGATTCCTATCGAAGCGAAAACAGCAGGTTGTGCACGTTTCCGGCATCCTTTTAAACCCTTCCCATCCATAGCACTTTATTCCAGGGGCTGATTTACTGCGCTTTCCCCCCTTTTACTAGCTCAGGAGTACCCAGATACAAATCAAATCCATTTCAACTTGGCAAGATTTTGGTTAAAGTATCACTTTTAACATCTGCATTTTAAAGCTCTCTTTCCGTGGGTATTTAATGGCACCGTTTCACATTACTGATTGTTTTTACTTGTTCCTTCATTTGGGGCCATATTTCAGAGTCCGTGCAGAGCTGTCACTCTGTTTAGCTCTAGCCAAGTCAATCCTGTGCCTCCCTTAGGCCAGCCTTTCTCTCTGACTTGGTAAGGGAATGTATTTTGTTCCAACGTTCAGCAAATTCTCCCCAGAATCTCCCAGCTGACCCATGGTGATTTAGTTCATGCTATAAATTCTGTTCAACAGGATCAAAGGGCACCGATGTATAAGGACACAGGTTGAGATGGCTCGCACTGAGGTGAAATGATCAGACAGAGGGGGGAAGCATCTTCGGAACCATTCAGATATCCATAGTCACAGAGGGGGCTGCCTCGAAGCCATGAATAAATCACATCCAGATTTGCCTGTGGCCCCATCTGACGTCAAACCCTCCCTTGACAACATCCATGCGGCATTAAGCGTTCTGTGAGCCAGCAAGATCTGCAGTCCTTTCACACCATGACCGCCCCAAATGGAATCAAGTCCTGCTACCAACATAGTAACCCTAGCTCCAGAGCTGCCGCTCCACTGAATTGGTGCTTCCATTTGTCCTACTAATGGCGTTCTACGTTAAGCGTACAGAGGGGCACCCCTGACTCGGTGCAGGACCTCCTTTCAGATTTTGCAGAGGTGATGATCATTTCATCCCAGTCTTAACACGCAATGCCTTCTGCTCTGTTTCTTCGCTAGTGCTGAACAAGGGCCAGTGTGTGACCAAGTACTACCGCTGGATGCAGAAGAACGGAGGCTACATCTGGATCCAGTCTAGTGCCACCATAGCTATTAACGCCAAGAATGCAAACGAGAAGAACATCATCTGGGTGAACTATCTTCTGAGGTACATTTCCAAATTCTTTCTCATTCCTGTCTCAGTTATAAAACATAAAGCCCGATGGTTAATAGCTGACATGCTGTATTATTTTTTGACAGTATCGGGTGTGGAATTACATGGAAATTCTGCTTTTCTTTCCCCAAGAGTCAAAGAAATGGGAAAGGATCAAAGTTATGTCAGTAGGGACTTCCAGGGCAGACCTGTGAACTGTTCAACAGTTCTTGGTCAGCCAACATTTGGGTGGCTTCGCAGAAGTTGCTTTGGTGTCCCTGTAATCATTCGGGCCAGATAAAGAACACAGATTTTGCCTCCAGTGGAAACATTCAAAAAACATCCCCTTCTCCCCGACACACCCTCATACTCATGCGCAACAACCCCTGCAAAAATGGTGCGAAAGGGGATGGGGAAGAAGTGGCAGAGTTCATTACATTCCTCCTGTATCCCATCCCTTTGAAGCCCTGAGCATATTACATAGGGTTAGATTCCTCAAGCACTCAAGTGTAGGTAAGTGAAGGGAGTCACTTCACCAGAATTGAGACAGTTTCAGTATACAAATGAAGGAGTCTTCTTTTGCCTGCTGTGTGATCTCAGGCAAGTGTGACTGCTACTTGAATGCATCCTCAAATTTATACCCATTAATGCAGCCAAGCTCAACAGCTTCCTGAATTCCAGTGTGCAACACCATTCCTCTCTCCTTCTGCAAATGCCTATGCATTCAGACAAGCACCACGGTAACCAAGATGAAGAGCCTGGGTGGTTTGCATCTGGGGACAAGCTGTCTGAGATCTTCTCCACCAATCCTGCTAGGAAATTCTCCAGCTGCCCAGCCCGGCTCCCTCCCACCACCGTCATTCCAGTCTTTGGTTTCTCTTGGCCTAAAGCCACCAAAAGGGCCCACACGTGGCCTTAGCAGGTGAACTGCCAGTAGGTCTTCTGAATGGAAGTTGTTGCCCTTTGGCTGATAATCTCAACAGGGAGTACCCAAATCCCGTTTTTCTTTGAGACTGAGATGCTGACAGCCGTGGCTCATCAGCACGCTGACCCTTCAGTGTGTCCGCCTCCATTGGTGACTTGAAGGCATGAATGTGCTTGCTCCCTATAGCATATCAATCAGACACTAATGATTATTGTTCTAGAGAGGGCTTTAATGCGTACCACTTAGAAGAGTCTTCATTCATCTACTTTCTTTTTCCTTTTTTTGACCTCTTCTACTCTACATTAAGTCTCTCTAAAGGTAAAAGTATGAGTACTTAATGGGGCTTTCTCCAAAGCCTACTTTTCATGCAAACTATGCTCTGTGACACACCCAAGGTGGGTTCTGCTTTCAGGGAATTCTTTTACTTAGAGGTGTATGGAATAGTCACTCTAGGCAATGCAGAAGGTTATAAAAACTCATAAGCCAAAGAGAAAACAGAATAAGGTATTGCGGCACTGATGTTCGTTGGCTAGGCAAAAATGGGGATAGGGAGATCCATTATTCTTAAATCTTAGATGTTAGTGGGACTTCCCTGGTCCATGCTGCAACTAAAGATCCTGGGTGCCGCAACTAAGAACCAGTATAGCCAAACAAATAAATAAAAATAAATATTAAAAACATTAGACGTTAGTAAGAGGGACACAGAAGTCTGAAAGATGGCTGTCCCCCAGCAGCTGGAACCTTGGGAGCTTAACTCATCCCATGGTTGTTCACCTGATTCAAGGAGATTTCTTCCCACGTGGATCTTACAGCCTCACCAGCCTCATGACTTCCTACTCTGCCCTCAAACAGAGGGAGAGGGGAGGAGGGTTAGGAAGGTCAGTCTGTGCTACTCTGGAGCCACACTCTCGGTCCAGATAAGGATCACACAGTACAGGCTCCTGAGCGCTGGTTGCTCCTGTTCCACCCAGTTCCATCTGGAGAGGAAGGAAGCAATTTGGGTATCAAAGACCAGCCTCCTGGCTCAAAAAGCCTTGGCCTCAGGCCAGCCAGACTTGTTTCTGCAGACCTGAAGACTCCCAGCGGGTTCACTACTAGAAGACTGTCCATCGGAGGACAAGTAACTTGTGAAACCTTCATGGCAGCTGGACCACAGGAGGCTGAAAAAGATGAGCTCCAGCGAGAGGGAGGACCCCCAAGTCGGCCACCCACCAGGATCACTTCCCCGCCTGGAGGTCTACAAAGACAGGCCTTGGCCTTGGCCTTGGCCAGACAGCAACTACTTAAGTTGGTTTTTCCCTCCCATCTTCGTATCCTTTGTTCCTCCCCGAGCAGTATTTTCCTGCTCCCTCTCCTAGCCAGAGTCCCTCACTTCTGGGCCCCCTCTAGGCTTGCAGGTCCCTGTTCTGAAATTGCTTCAGTCATTTCCTCCAGTCTTCTCGCTATGCCCTTACAACACGTGGTAGAATCACAGAGACTGCGTAAGGGTTAAGGCCACCTTCCCACCTTCGGCTCAGCTAGAGAAGGGCTCTGCTGCTGACGCTAATTCACACTAAGGAGTAAATGCTAAATGCTCAATCATTTATCTTAGAGAATTAATGCCACCCGCCCCCAACCCTGGGGATATTGGTGACTGTAGAGCAGTTACTGAAACAGTGCCCCTTTGATATAGGAATTTCACTAGAAATGAGCTAGGGAGCCAGGAATCATCGATCGTAGGTGTCTGGCTGACTGGCCATGATATCAACAGGAGGACATTCTCCATTTGGAGGAAAGAGGCTTTCCTTGACCCTTCAGATTATGGTAGCCTGTCCTGCTTGGGTGCTGGGCTGACCTTGGAGTGGCATTTCATGAAGATCGCTAGCTCAGACTGACCAAACACCCTCTCTTTTCCAGGAGAGGCATTCTTCTGAATTAAAAATGGAGCAAAAATTAAGCACTTTTGTGCAGATGGGGTTAGAGCTATTCTGTTAGGGCCTCTCTCACACTGGGACTCTCCCCACTGCAATCAGATTTCAGCTAACAAGCCACAGGTGCACACCACATGAGCAGATGAAACTGTGATTGTAATGGGTGTGCTGACAGTTCAGTAGCCATAATCCATGCAGCCCAAGGCGCACCTGTGTATCTGTCAGACCCTTAGGCGCTGGGGGCTCTGCCCCCACTACCCCCGCCACCACCCCCCACACACATAGCCTCAGAGCCATCTCAACAGCTGAGGAGCTCCATCAAGAAGCCAACACACGGGTACTGAAACGATGGCCTCATTAGGAGCCCAGGAGGCAGGGGGGCGAACTGTTGAGGGTACTTTGCGCACGGTGCTCTGTGCCCCCAGCTGTGAGACGGGGTGGAATGTTAAGCAGCACAGTTCCCTGGCCCCAGTGGCATCTGATTATTTAAAAGCTTTTCAGTGGCTTTCATGGAGCATTCGGGTTTTCAGTCACTGTAGCAAGTGCGCCTATACCCTGTGCAACACAAGCTTCTATCGAAGTCCCGTGATGAGCTGAGAAATGAGTTCGTGGTTAGTCTTCCCAACTCTCTGAGCTCCCCAAAGTTTGGGGCACGGAAGTGGAAAAAGGATGGTCAAAAGCAAGCCATCCCAAATGGGTGTGTGCGCTCCTGACGAATGCCTCCCTCCCCCACAGCAACCCCGAATACAAGGACACCCCAATGGACATCGCACAGCTCCCCCACCTGCCGGAGAAAACTTCGGAGTCCTCGGAGACCTCCGACTCTGAGTCAGACTCTAAAGACACCTCAGGTATTACAGGTATTACAACTTCTCCATGTTCTGCAGTTAAGGCTTGCCTTTCCAAACAAGAGGGGTGGGCAATGGCCAGAGGGCCATCATTAGAATGAAACAACGGGTCAAATTTTATGTAGAGAAGTCAGCCATGACAAGGTATTACTGAGCCTTTCTCAACACACATATGTATATATACTTATATACCATGACATACATATGTACACATTATATGTGTGTGCACATATGTAAAACACACTTATTTATATATGTGGGATTATATAAATANCGGGTCAAATTTTATGTAGAGAAGTCAGCCATGACAAGGTATTACTGAGCCTTTCTCAACACACATATGTATATATACTTATATACCATGACATACATATGTACACATTATATGTGTGTGCACATATGTAAAACACACTTATTTATGTATGTGGGATTATATAAATATATACATGGATATTGGCTTCCCTGGTGGCTCAGATGGTAAAGAATCTGCCTGCAATGCGAGAGACCTCGCTTTGATCCCTGGGTTGGGAAGATCCCCTGGAGAAAGGAATGGCAACCCACCCTGGTACTCTGGCCTGGAGAATTTCCAGACAAAGCAGCCTGGTGGGCTACAGTCCACTGGATTCCAAAGTATCGGACAGGAATGAGTGACTAACACACACATACATGTATATAAATATGTAAAACTATATACATATATGCATGTTGTTATATGTTAATACACATAGGTATATTATGGTATATATATACACACAAATATACAGAGACTGACTGATTTAGCCATCACTTAACGTCAGCCCTCCATACAGAAGAAGCCCTGCCCTAACTCCATGGTGAGCTCCACCCTCTTTACCAGAGCAGACAGCAGGGCTATCTTTGTTGCTCCAAGACAGACTGTGACTTTGAGCCCCAAATGTTCACATGCTCACCAAGCTGGGATGGAACTCCTAAAGTGGGATACTCCATGGCATCAGTAAGTGACTCTTTCCGCGTGCTGGACTGTTAGTCATTTTCTGAATCTATGCTGAATAAATCCATGCTTTCCCTTTCCTAGTTATTTTGGGAAGCAGACTGAATAATTCTTTGGAACACAGAAAAGTTAACATAAAAATTTCCTTTTCCTCCAATCGCCAGTCCCCTCTACAGGCACACATAGATCCAGGGAGCACATAACTCAGAGAATTTACAACTGCAAAAATTCCTTCTAACCTAACCTTTTCTGCTAAATAAAGGAAAGCCAGAGTAAGTGACGTGATTTCCCCAAGCGTTCCAGTCCAGGCTGCCATCCAAAAGCATATAGCAGAGCCATGAAATCAGCATCATCCCTAAATGTTTTGAGGTTATATTACTAAGAAAACCTATCCTCCCTAAAATGTGGCAGATGACTAGGGCTCCCCCACCACAAGCCCCATCCATTGGGAACCTGCTCCTGTGAACACATATCCCTCTGCTCCAGACAGCCCCAGGGAAGCAGGAGGAGGTGAGGAGGCTCTTGATAGTTTTCTGCATTTATTTGAGGGTCTTCACTAGAGCAGAGTTCCAGAACAGACAATCTCTGCTCCTTATTTATACAGTATATAGCAGTGAACCAAAAAGACAAAAATTCTCCTGCCCTGTGGAGTTTGTATTCCAGTTGGGGGTAAAGACAGAATAAAAATAAAACACACAAATGAATCAGATGACATTCAGTGCTCTGAAGAATAACAACTCTAGGAATAGACAGTATGGTTTTCGATAAGGAGCAACTATTTGCCAGTAGAAAACGCACACCTCTTTGGGAGGTCACCTTGCAAATCATTTTCCTGTACCACTGACACCTTATTCCAGGTTATTCACGCTGATTGCCTGAGCATTTTTGCAGAACTTCTCAAACGTTAAGGTGCCTAAGAATCACCTGGGGATCCTGTTCAAATGAAGGATCCCATTCAGTAGGTCTGGGTGGACGCCCAAGATTCTGCATTTGGAACAAGCCTCCAGGTGATGGGGCCCGTGCCCTGGGCCCCCACAACCTCGGTCCTCACGAGAGAGAGAAAGCCAAGGCTTTAGGTTTCCAAAGTGGTGGAGAGAGCAGCAGCTCAGGGTGGGACAAGACACCCAGCCCGCCCCTCCCTTCCCCTCCCCTCCCCCGCCCCCGCAGGTGAGAGGTGCGCATTGTGCTGCTAACCTGACATCTCCTGTGTCACCCCCCACAGAGGACAACGAGAACTCCAAGTCCGACGAGAAGGGGAACCAGTCGGAGAACAGCGAAGACCCGGAGCCCGACCGCAAGAAGTCAGGCAACACGTGCGACAACGACATGCACTGCAATGACGACGGCCACAGCTCCAGCAACCCGGACAGCCGCGACAGCGACGACAGCTTCGAGCATTCGGACTTTGAGAACCCCAAGGCGGCCGAGGACGGCGGCGGGGGCGGCTTCGGCGCGCTGGGCCGGATGCAGATCAAGGTGGAGCGCGGCTACGTGGAGAGCGAGTCGGACCTGCGGCTGCAGGACTGCGAGTCGCTGTCGTCGGACAGCGCCAAGGACTCGGACAGCGCGGGCGAGGCGGGCGCGCAGGCCTCCAGCAAGCACCAGAAGCGCAAGAAGCGGCGGAAACGGCAGAAGGGCGGCAGCGCCAGCCGCCGGCGCCTGTCCAGCGCGTCGAGCCCGGGCGGATTGGACGCCGGCCTGGTGGAGCCCCCGCGGCTGCTGTCGTCCCCCAACAGTGCCTCGGTGCTCAAAATCAAGACCGAGATCTCGGAACCCATCAACTTTGACAACGACAGCAGCATCTGGAATTACCCGCCCAACCGGGAGATCTCCCGGAACGAGTCGCCCTACAGCATGACCAAGCCCCCCAGCTCCGAGCACTTCCCGTCCCCGCCGGGCGGTGGCGCGGGCACCGGGGGGCTGCACGTGGCCATCCCGGACTCGGTCCTCACCCCGCCCGGCGCCGACGGCACCTCCTCCTCCGCCACCGCCACCGCCCCTGCCCGCAAGACTCAGTTCGGCACGTCGGCCCCCGCGGCCTTGGCCCCCGTCGCCTCCGACCCGCTGTCGCCCCCGCTGTCGGCGTCCCCGCGGGACAAGCACCCCGGGGGCGGGAGCGGGAACGGGAACGGCGGGGGTGGTCCGGGCGCGGCCAACTCCTTGCTGTACACCGGGGACCTGGAGGCTCTGCAGAGGTTGCAGGCGGGCAACGTCGTGCTGCCGCTGGTGCACAGGGTGACCGGGACCCTGGCGGCCACCAGCACGGCCGCACAGAGGGTCTACACCACGGGCACCATCCGCTACGCCCCCGCCGAGGTGACCCTGGCCATGCAAGGCAACCTGCTGCCCAACGCGCACGCTGTTAACTTCGTGGACGTTAACAGCCCAGGCTTCGGCCTCGACCCCAAGACGCCCATGGAGATGCTCTACCACCATGTGCATCGGCTCAACATGTCGGGACCGTTCGGCGGCGCGGTGAGCGCGGCCGGCCTGACGCAGATGCCGGCGGGCAACGTGTTCACCACGGCGGAGGGACTCTTCTCCACGCTGCCCTTCCCGGTCTACAGCAACGGCATCCACGCGGCACAGACTCTGGAGCGCAAGGAGGACTGAGCGGCGCCCCCTGGCGGCCTGGCGGGGGGCTCCGCCCGCCCCCGGAGGCATCGGCGTTTTCGTTTAGACCTTTGATTCTAGCACTTTGAATTCGAGCAGGTCAGCATCTTCTCTTTGCCACGACGGTCCCCGTTCCACCCCCTTTTCTTTCTTTCACTGGACTCATTCTTTCCTGTAAAGATATTTTTTATTTTTGGGGCCTTCGGAGGGTCAGACGACCGGTTGCCTGCCCTTTTGTCCTCTGAGATGTATGTTGGGTTGTTTTGCTCTCTTTTACATCTTTATTGAGATGTCTTTCATGTGTATATGCCTCTGCCATAGAATACTCAGTCTTGTGGTCAAGAGATTTCTCAAGTGACAACCATTGGGTGTTCTTCGTAAAGATCTTGATATGATCAAGATTGAAAGAGACAAGCATAAACAATGTGCCCTGTTTGACTAAGTCAAATGAAATGGGGTGGTGTTTTGTTTCTGTTCCTGATTCCTTTGAAAATAGGGGATAGCATTTTAGAATCTTATGCAGAATTTAATTCTCTTTTTATGGTTAAGATTTTAAGATTTTCTTACTTGCACATAAAAATAATTTGGGTTCTTAAGCTTAATTTCTGGCCTGTGACTAGAATGTTTAAAAACAAAAAGTTGGACTAAATGTTAATTACTGAAACATTAACTTAATTTCTAAAACCATGGTGCTATCATTTATTAATCTGTAATGTCTTCATACAAAATGCAGCTCCTGGGCTGGGTTTTGGAAAAAACAAACAAAAAGTGTGTTCTGTCCTGGTCTGGAGTCCATTGCTGCAGTCTCCTTGGTTAGTTAAGACAAAGCCCTCATTAACGTTTGCTGCAGGACTTAAAATTTACCTCCCAACTAACAAACATAGCCTCACATTAAATTTAATGGGTCAGGAAAGCCCTTTTTAAAAGGGTTTTTGGAAAACTCAATCAAACTGACTTGAGGAGCAGTTTAGGTACATTCTGCCTTTTGTTGAGCTTTTTTTCTTTCCTTTTCTCAGTCTAACTGAGGCTAATTTTTGCAACTTCAATAACACTTCAGAGTAAAAGAAGGAAAAATTATTTAACATGTTTTTTTTTTCATTTCTTGCTTTAAAATAAGGAGGGTTGTATCTGTATTTTGGGGGACTGATTTGATGGATTTTTTTTTCCCCTTTGGTTCTTTTATATCTAGGTTGGAACCAATAAGGTTTAAAACTAATGAATGGGTTAAAATAAGCTTCAAACAGATAACTGCAACTGAAAACTGCACATGTTAAAAAAAAAAAGAAAAAAAAGAAAAAGGAAAAAAATATCCTATTTTGTCTTCGTTGCCAGAAATCAGTGTAGTGTCAAACACTCCAAATGACTGTCAAGTATAAATTCTTCTTCCACTCCATTTTTGGCAGCTGTTTGTTAAGGCATCTAATAACAGATGTGAGAACTGTAATGTGTGCGCTGTGTACGTGTCCTTGGCCGTCAGTCCCTTGCAGTTTCAATGTGTGTTTCTATATGCAGTATATACTAAGCTAATGTAGTTGTTTCGTCCTTTGTCTTCTCCGTGCTCTATCTCTAGTCTGGAGTGGTACAGTCCCATTCCTGCAGTCCTAGTGAATCAGTGATTCTTGGGGGTTAGTGCTTTTTGTGTGGTGGCCTTCCTCTGTAACGTCACCCTATGCTGCTTCTACTGTCTGTGACTCTTCCGTTTCACTTCTTAAGATTCCTGCTGTTGCTTTCTGGTGTATATTCTCCTGACCTCTCCCCTTTCTTTCCCTCTCTCTCGCCTCCCCTTTTCCTGCCTCGTCTCCCCACCACCCCAACTTCTCCCAAATCTTTTTCATTCTCAGAGATAAAAAGACTCTTAACTAGCTCAAGGTTAATGGAGCCATTTTTTCCCACAACGGAATTCTGGGTACGACTCTCTTCTGCAGTGCCACGCAATGCACTGAAGAAAAATGCTCAGATGTATGAAATAAATTGATGCCATATAGCCTCAGTTGTTAACATTCCCAGAGTCCCTTGTGCTCTACCTATAAGCAGTGGGTGCTTTTCTTTGGTTTCTTTCCAGGTTGGCTGATGGAACAATATATAAAGCAATTTACCAGTGAGACAGAAAATTATTTCAAAGGTCAACCAACATTTTTTAAAAACAAAGGGGGGGGGGATGGACTATAGAACTGTCATATATATTTGTTTATGTGTGCAATGCTAATAGAGTAACTTGGCTGTCCTTTGAATATCACTGTGTTGCGTGGATTCGTCCCGGCCCTCTGATTCCATGAGCTGGGCCCAAACCACTGTGGAATAGTAACAAAAAAAAGAAATTTAATGCCGCAGATGTTAATAGCAAGTGCTTACTTGAAGGATCTGAGTAGTTTTAGAAGGTGAAGAAGGCCAATCATGAAATTTAAAGATTAATTTTGGAAGCTCTACTCTAGCTCTCGAACAATCAAAGGAACGCACCTATCAGCTACAAAGAACAGCTAGACAGCTGTTGTTGTTTTTTTTTCTTTCTTTTATAAATGTTTCTGTGTTGTGTCAGAATGATTTCTGGTGATTTAAACTAACAGATAATCGCAGCTGCTGTCTAAATCCATAGTGTTAAAATTACAAAATGAAAAAACAAACAAAAAAAAAACTTCATTACCTGTGAAGACTGTGTCTGTGTTTTTAACTATTTCTTGTACAAATATATGAAAACTTTTATGAGGAGACTGGTGCCAAGTAGCTGAATAATGGGGAAAGGGATATTCTGTTCGTAAAAATCTTAGCAGTGTTGCCAACTCTACAGTATATATATAAAAAAATTAAAACGTTACAAAGCGACAGCTATGGTACATTTGTTTTGTGTGAAGCTAACCCGGACCTAACTTCCTGAGTGCCTGGCTTATTTTGAAACATTTTTTTTCATTGACCATTGATAATGCTGCAAATCAGAAATGTACATACTTCATTTACAACAGGGTTCTTTTTTATACTTTTGTAGATTCTCATACATGTCACATACATGGTTGTCTTTATGTAACTTAATTTTTCATCTGCAGGTGCCATTTTCATAATAAACTTCTCTTGGATTTGTTACTATCTGGCATCATTTCTTTTACATGTAACCATCCTAACTAATGAATGCTGGTAGTATTTGTTTAAGCAGGTACCTTGGTCATTATTCTTGATTTTTAAAAAAAAAAAAAGAAAAAAATTTAAAGCATCCATATCTTTGCTAGTTTTGGACAAAACGCATAGCTTGTGTACCGATGAGGCTGACAAGGCACAGATTAAGATGCTAATCCAAATACTACACCAAACTTGCAACCATCCTGAATTTTCAGCTACCCAAACTCATTGTCATATGAGCATTGCTATGCACATTATCAAAGCTGAACAACAGGCCTGCAACGTTAACCACTGTGGGAAGTGTGCATTTTTTTCTTGATTAATGCAGAGTAAGTGGTGACAGTTTCCATACATTAATCATTCAAAATGCACTCGATATTTTCATTTATTACAAGCTGTAATGTATAACCAACTGTTCCATTGCTTATAGCTTCTCTTTATACTAAATATGTATTTTCTTTCTCCAGACAAGCCAAGTAAGTCATGATTGTGCTGTGTTATTGGGTAGGTCAGCACCCAGCCTGTCCCGCTTTGAGGCAGGTCAGCTGGCTCACTCCAAAACCTAAACAAAGGGAAAAAAAACTTCGGCTGTTATCTAAAAATTCAGGATGCAGGTGGGTCACCTGTTGAGTCTGTGCACTCCAGAGAATGAAGACATGGATGGGTTGAGCGGAAAGAAAAGGTAAATACTTTGTCCAAAATCTCCCAAGTATTATAAATGTCATGTCCTACTTTGAGTCTCCAGTGACATTTGCCAATTCAAGGGTACTTTCGGTTAATGGAGAATTGCATCAGACTGGTGGATATGGTAATGTGGTTATGGCTGTGGGTCTCTAGATCTCTTCAGTAGGCCCTTTCTGGATCCCTGGAAATAAGTACTTAGAAGTAGGAAGACAGTGACTGAGAATACAGAACTGGGTTCTCTCAAATACTCTGCCAAAATATATCTTTCCCTTTTGCTCTTGAGAGTCAGAATTTAGTAGGGCAAGACTGAGAAGCAAACAAATTGATGCAGCTGGAAATACAATCCTGAACAGACGGTGAGTGTTGAAGCCAGCTTACCCAAGGCACTCTCTCTCAAGATCTTGACAGAGCTTCGCTTAGCTGTGAGTTGTGGCTTCCAGAGCTTTGCATGGGGGAGGGTCTACCAAGGCAGAGGGCTGACTCTCTGTTGGCCCAGTGATGAAGTTGGTTGGCCATAACCCTTTAATTCTGGATACCCCTTCAGCCCTGAGATCTGGAGCTAGCAGCAGTTGGGAGCTGAAAAGGGGAAGTCAGACATGGTGATGGGTGAATTGAAACGCTCACAATATTTGGAGCTTCTGCAATAGAAATGGTAGAAATCCTGGATTCTTACAAGTTCAAGCATCCTTAGTATCAAGTTTCCTGTCCTTTATTTATACCCACCCATGCTAAAAGTCTGTCACAATGAAATAAAGAACACTTCCTAGCCAAAAAAAAAGAGGAAGTAAGCTCTGGGCACAGACCCCTGACAATGAGGCAGCCCTGCCACTTCCCCAGCCAAGCGGCTGCCAGCCGAATGGGAGCTCTGAGCTCCCCAGAGGCTCCCCCAGGAACTCTTCCTTCACTGGGCTGGCAGCAAGCCACTTTGTCAAGGCTTCAGTGTGCAAGTAATGGACAGAGCAGGGATCTAAGGCCAGCTCTCTGTATCTCCTCTTCCCAACTGATACCACTACTTACTTTTTTGACAATGAGGAACAATAACAACATAAAGTAGCAAGCAGGACAAGAGGGAAGACATGCATTCAGCTAAGCATAAAGAAACTGGTCTTAGGGGACTTCTTTGGTGGTCTGGTGGCTAAGACTGCATACTCCCAATGCAGGGGGCCCAGGTTCAATCCCCTGCTCAGCGAACTAGATTCCATGGGCCACAACTAATAGTCCCCGGGCCACAAATAAAGATCCTGAATGTGGCAACTAAGACTCAGTGTAGTCAAATAAATGAAAAAAAAAAAAAGAACTAGTTAGTCCTTTTGGACTGTAACTCTTACCGATCTTTGCGTACTCCTGCTTATTTAACTTATATGCAGAGTAATTCATGAGAAACGCTGGGCTGAAAGAAGCACAAGCTGGAATCAAGATTGCCAGGAGAAACATCAATAACCTCGGATATGCAGATGACACTACCCTTATGGCAGAAA